>OY998159.1:3362299-3764785 GCA_963921925.1 Sphagnum tenellum
TGAACACTATCATTTAAATTTTCAAAAACATGTACCTTCAAAAATCAATGTCGCTACCTCAATAATGTGACAAGAAAATACACAAGGTCAACCGAAAGATGGTGAATGTGTTTTCAAATTTGAATATGATTATGTGTGATGCATTCATCAAGGAATGCATCTAGTTGTAGATTTATCTTCAAATGATATAGGTGGTGATTAAACTAGTGATGATCCAAATGATGAGAATGAAAAATAAAACATACAAGATGAAAACATGGTGTGATGCAAATTCCAAAAACACACAATTCATAACAGCTTGAATTGAAAGTTAGATTGCATATTACATTTCAATCCTCAATTGCACTACACACAACCAAGTCCATTCATGGTTGGGGTACCAAAAATGGAAAGAAAAACTTATGGACTTTTTAGAACTACTATTTACAAATAACATTTACATGAAACAAATTTAAGTGAGAAAAATTGAATAGTCCAATATAAGATAAGTCATGTGTTGATGGTGATTTTCCACAATACATAGTTGTGTATGAAAATTTTAGTTTAATGCCAAAAATGCAAAAAACCTAGAAAATTCCAAAATGAGTTTCAATGGATAACCAAACATGTTTTCTGACATATTTATTTCCATCACATGTGACCTACATCTAAAGTTAAACATTTTGAACCCATTGAACATAGTTTTTTTTATCAAATGATTTTTTTAAATGAGTCCTTTGCCTTGTAGCCCTTTCCTTCAAAATTTCAAGACTTTGAAAATTTTGAATGATTTGGTTTTTCATCAAGTTCATCCAATGAACATGTACTTTCATAGAAGGGGGCATTTTTTGTTGTACAAAAAATTTGAAATCTATTGTATGATTTTATGCCCTCTTTTTTATACTTTAAAAAATATATAATTTAGACACTTAGTGCCTTTAGTTTATAAGACAAACATTAACATAATATCCAAATTATTTTAAAATATTTTAATTTATTAAAAATCATTTTATTATTGGCATACAACAATCCATTACAATTATCATCATGTAAGATAAACAAAAATTCAAAGTTGTCCTTTATGATCCTTTTTAGTTATACATTCTTTTTTGGTACCACAATCATGAATGGACCCACTGTCCAAATTACATTTCAATTTTGTATTGTATTCCACAAAATGCCATCTATATTGTAATTTATAAAATGGTAGTTTGATGGCAATAACTACAATGTTAAAAGTTTTTTTCTTTTTGGAATCATCCCCCCCCCCCCCCCCCCCTTTTATCCCCCATAATTTTCCCAAAACTATCATAATAATATAGGGCTAACTTCAACACATGCATGCCAAATATTTAATTAATTTTGAAGGTTTTGATTGAATATTCCAAAACATTTAGAAATATTTTTCATTTTTCTTTCAAAAATATCTTTTCCTTCAAAAAAATCATTTTTGAATTTTCTTTAAAATAATTATTTGTGCCAAAGGTGCAAAAATATTACAATATTTTTTCAATTTGTGACATTTTGTTTTGATACCTTGTTATGTTGACAACTTGGACATTAATTGTATTTTTTTTAAATGCTATAATTTTCAAAAAAAATCTTAAATAACAAAAATATGTGAAAATAATCAATATTCAAATATATATATTTATTGGAATCAAAACGTTTAATGTAATTCATTAATTGACAAACATGTGTCAAAGTTCCCAACATATTATATTATTAAAGTTATTTGTAAAGTCACCCTATTTGATACAAGCTCCTTGATGGATTCACTACAAGTATAAAAGTGAATAGAAAAGGAGTTAGGGTGTGCTCCCTAGCTCACAACACTTCGAGGGCCGAAGGGCGTGCTGGAGCTCCAAAATGGGACTAGGAAGATTGACAAGCACTTCAATTACTCACGTGGACTTGCACAAACCAAACAACAAATTGATTAGTGTGTAGTCGGAGCATTTTGGTGCACGGACAACCCACGAGCAAACACGCATTCACAAAACTCACCACAACCTGGACTTGGGGGAAGCCACCACCTTCCCCCTTATAGTAAACTCTATGCCTAGCCATGGCACCAGCACCCAAATGTCGTTTTGTCCTTGGACTCCCAAGTGGGAGTCCCAAAATTCTCACAATTAGGACTCCCATGATTTTGGGGGCGCATAACTTTATGTGCAGACCTCCTATGGAGATGAGGTCTCAAGCAAAGTTGTAGCCTCGTCGAGAACTTTCCAGCAGTATATTGCACACTATCTACATGCAAGGAAATCAGGGCGATTCCCAACTTTTAATGGTCAGGACTCAAATTGTCAATTTGATTCCTGGTGCTTCTTTTGGCCATAATTTGTGTTTTAAGTATCCAATGTGTAATGCGAACCCATTTTAGATATTTAAGTTTTAAGAGATTTCCAATGATATATGGAACTCTACAATCCAATGGCTTTTGACCCTTGAAATTATTTTTTGAAAATTTAAGAGTCCATCGAAACTCCAACTCCCAAGGTGTGAGCTCACTTGGGAGTGTGAAGGTTCATTCTTTCACACTCTCCTATGCTCCCGGGAGCATGAGATGTGACTATTAGGCTTCGTTTTTGGCCTGCAACCTTGCAAGCCCTTACTTTGGTCGCAAGCCCAAGGCTAGGGTTGCAACACTATCTTTGGGCCAAAGTTTGAATCACTTTCTAATCCATATTTCATCCCTGATTTTATTGTAATTCAAAATGAGTGAAATTGGGTATCAATTCAAAATATTTACAAAATTTTATTTTGATAATGTTTGATTTAATGAAAAATACCTATGAGCAATAATGAAAACACATATAAAACAAATTCGAAATTGGGGGTGAAATTCTCCTAAGGATCAATTTAAGTGAGATGACTAGTTTGGTACCATTCCCCTTTTATCTTATTTTTCCCATGTCTATTGTTTCCATCTTGATTTCTCGTTTTGTCCCTAGTTTAATTTAGGGGAAATAAGGGTCCAAGTAGCCTTAATTTGAAATATTTTACCATAACTTTATTCACCTAGAATAAATCCCCTACTTTCCCAAAACAAAATGTTTAGGATGAGGCCATAGAAAAGTTGAAACTTCACAACATGGAAATATCTTTCAATACAATGTGGGTTTTATTTATTATACCACATAAAACAACATAGACCACAAAGGTGCAAGAGGGGGAATGTTCTCATGCATCTTACGCCTATAACTTGGATTGAAGTGATCTTGCACCTATTCCCATTATTAAAAAATATTTGTAATATCCCTCCTTTTCTCAAGGACAAATATTCACAAATTTGAGCTACCTTTCATATACATTAGAATTATTTTTGGTCTACTCTATATGATTTTTAAAATTATATTATATTAAGTATTTGGCATAAAAAAGCTCATGAGTTTTTTGCAATACTTGTGCTAACGAATGTGGTACAATATATACCAAGATGCCCATTTTTCCTTTTATTGCTAACTTGGGTTCTACATTATTGTCCACTACCAGTGATATTCAACTTTTTTTTTCTTATCATGTTCCCATTTGGTTTTCAATATCTTCTTATTATTTATATCAATTTCAGATTTAATTTGAATTATATTAAACATTATATCCATGGTGGGTAGGGTAAAAATTGGATTAATTATTAACAAAAAAAGGAGGTAGTTATTAGTAAAGGAATGTAGTTAAGCTTGAAAATGAAATAGGACTTTTTTTTCATATCCCTATCAATGGGTAGGGGAAATGAATAAGGTAGTTATTAAAAAGTGAGGTAGTTAAGTTGGGAAATGATGAAGTAGTTATGAATTGTCTCTAGAATTGTCCTTAGAATTGTCTAGAGATGACCATACAATAGATGTTATGAACCTACGGAAGATTATGCAAAATCACCTATATAGCAACTTTTCAAAATTCCATCACTATAATTTCTTCAAAAAAAAAAATTGATTATACTTTATACATTGCATTTTTTTAAAAATTTGAAATGAAGTTGAGGCAATTGAGCTTTGCATCTACCCCACTACACCTCCGCGTGGATTTGACAAACCTTATTCACATTCAATTTGTTATTTGTTTGAAATATCACCAAGACATGTTCCATCCCACATATACATTCATCCCCAACATAGAATCAACTTTGAAATATAATCTTTTGGGAATGGTTTCATTAGGAATGGTTATCATTTTTTTTTTACTACTTCTTGGTTTTTTGGCATAGCCAAAACCTATGATGAATACATTCCAAATTGTTGAATCACAAAAGGGATGAACTTTAATATTTGAATTCACATGCACTTTTCATGAGTTCACAGCAAGGGTTTGATACCAAATTTACCAAATGAAATTCACGTTCATATTTCAACATTTCATCCATACCATTATTTATTTAAGCGTGAAGTTTTGTGGCAACACCTAGTTCCATGTTTCTACCACATCCTATTTAAAGATTTCCCTTGACTTGAGTAAATCTTTTCCTACCCTAGCATTGTACCCCATCAAATTTTTTTTCCCATTCCAACTCCATAACCCTAAATCAAAAGCTATATCTTCAAGTGCACCATAACAATACTCAAATATTGCCCTACCTAGGCCTTGTCTTATACTTGTAATAAGGGTGCTTAAGAGCTCCATCTATGTGCATTAGGGTTGCAGCAATTTGAACTACATTCCAAGTTTGTAAAACTACAATTTTTTTGGGAAACTCAAGCTTTGTAAGGAGATGACCCTCACAACATGTCTGAATTTTTTAGTTGTGTAAAAAATCAAACACAGATCTTTATTAAGTTCTTCATACAAGCCCAACCATCCATCTTCCTTCACCTTGTGTGTGGGTGATTTATAAGTCCTAACTCCTAGTTTTATACAAAAACACATAAGAAACAAGTGTTAAAGTGATGAATAAACTATTGATTTTCAAATTTACTAACAATAATTTCACCAACAATCCTAACAAGTCTTTTACATGTAGGTATTCACTAAATCATATTCTACAAACCTTAGTTCATTATAATTTATGTCACTTTAATTTTTATACGTTTTGCCACATAAATTCAATGCTCTCAAAACATCCAAACTTGCAAAGAAAAGTGATACACAACCAAAATAACGAGGAAGGGAAATGCTACCCCATTTTTCGCCAGAACCCCCTTTGGAACAACAAGACTTTGAAAACTACGTCTTGTCCCAATCTAAATTAGTTGTCAACTTGCCAACTTGTCTAATATTAGCCTACCTATTTATCTAGTCCCATTCTACCTACCTATCCAATCCTTACGTTTTTTATTTGTTCCTTTAACAATGATGATACTTCTACAATTCATTATGATGGATGATTATATACCACATATGTATTTTTCCCCTTCTTTGAAATGAAATTTGAAAATGGCTGCCTCCTAAAAGTGGAATTATAATCAATGTCATGATTAAATTTTTTTTTTTAAATGTGGACATTTCAAAAAGCAGAACACCTACTTCACTTTTTGAAATGCCTCCTTGTTGTTGATGCATGATTATAAACATATAAGGTGTCCTCCATTTTAATTTTTGCAAAGTGCAAAGGTTTTGTTGTACTTTGGCAATTTAACACATGTATATCAAATAATTGATTAAATTTTAATTTTTTGTTTGGAAAAAATAATATTCTTGAAGATACAAACATTTTCCTTCACAATTTTTTTTGTTATTTTAAAAAAAATCAACTTTCTTCAAAATAATGTAATTAATTCTGAAATTACCAAGGTGGTAGGGTATGTTTATGTTGGAATTGAAAAATAAAATTTTCATATAGATGAAAGAATATAAAAACCTTCCAAAACTATTGAAATGTACCTTACCAACTTGGTTGGTGCCATGCACAACTTGTAAGTTACCATGCAACCTCCTACCACATAAAGGATTTCAAAATACACCAAGAAAATTTCTTTGATTTGCTTTTGGTGTAAGCCACATTTCAATATCATTCCTTCAAATTTTACATCAAACTATTTTGGTGTAAAGTGTTGGAAAAGATGTTAACCTTAAAGTGTATCCATCAACACATTACACAACATGTTTTGATTTAAAATTCTAAAAGATTTGCCCGACATGCATAATAGAATGGATGTGATTCAACATTTTTGCTCAATATGTTTATGTCAACAAAAGGCACAACACAATTAACTCTTGTTGTTGATTGGCCATATATATTGATTAGTCTAAATGGTTTGTTATTAGTAAGTTTTAGTATTTTATTTTTCTAGGTTCATGTTTATGGGTGATGTTTGGAATCAATAAATAAGTAATCATGGATGGAAGAAATATTATTCCAAGGCTAAATGTTGAATATATATGGAATTACTTTTAATTTTTGAATTGAATAAGGGTTTGGAGGCTAGCTCACATTATTTAAACACATGGTCATTAATGTGAATGGGTCATCTAGTTAAGAATAAAGCCAAAGGTGGGATGTTATACAACTCCCCTATTGAACTTGACAGGGTCAAAATAATTTTCTTCATAGGTCTACATGTTTTGCATGGTTTTCCATTTCATGTCACATATCATGTTTTGTAGAATTGAAACATCTAAATTTTTTGGTTCTAAGCTATTAATCACTAGAATTGAACCTAACATTTCATCATTGCATAACATAATCATTACCGATAGTCTAATTTCAACCAACTTATAAAGGTGCAAGGATTTTAAATGTAGGCCAATTTGTGATCCTTGTATTTTTACTGAAAGTAGCCACAAAATAGATCTTCAGATAGAAAAATTTGAAATGCATTTTAGCTTAATGATCAATATGAAGATTTATTTATTTTTACTTTAGTATAATATTACTATTTTTTATGTTCTTAGTATACATTTAAACAATTTTTTGAAAATGCAAGTGGGTAAAATAAATGTAATGAATTGTTTTCAATTAGATGGAAATAGAATTTTAGTTTTTTTGGGGGTAACTTCATGTTATTGATATTATAAAAACTATTAATTATTTCAAAATTTTGCATAATAAAGGTCATATTTTGCCAAATCTTTCATTTAAAAGTAAGTTCAAGCACATTTTACTAGGCTAATTTAATACCTATTTACTACATTTTTTTACACTAAAATTTTCAAAACTTGGTATGCAGTTTATTATAAACTTACTAAAGTGCATGATGGTTTCATAATTTGAAAATGATTTGTTTACTAGCTTACATTTATATAAAAAATCAAAGATTACAATGTTGACGGATATATTTTTTGCCTACTTTTGCATGTTTGTTTCCCACCACATTAGGGTTTCCCATGTTTTAAAATATTAAAAATATTGTACCTTAAACTCATGTTCGACATTTTCTGCTGATTTTTATTTTTTTGGAAAAAAAAGGTTCAGCACTTGATTTTGTAATATTTTAATTTTTTATTTATTTATTTTATTTGGCAAGATGAATGAAATGTCACAATTATTGGATCAGTTAAGTATACCTCCAATCTTGAAAAATGCATGTTCTTCAATGTTTTCTTTGTGTCTTTCTTTGTGTGCAAAGGGTTTAGGGTTTAGGTTTACTTTCAAGTTTTGTAAATAGTTTTCATGTTGTAAGTGAAAGATTCACTTGATTTTTATTTTCCAATTTGATAATAGATTCCTACAATGACATTATATTTTATTTATTATAGCCTTTCTTTTCATTTACACACATACTTGAACTTGCACACCTTTTTAAAATGTTTCCATAATGTAAGAATCATCATACTTGCATCTTAGAGATACTATGTAGGTGCATCCTAATGTAGATTTGAGATAGGTAGGTATCATAGATGTGTAAAGAAAATGGCAACAACCAAATAACAAAAAATGATAGATTATATGTTTTGTAGAGTGGACAAAGAGGAAAGGTTGTTAGCTATAACATAGGAAGTCCAAGCCCTTTCGAAAGAGATATAATTGCATATTCAAGAGAAGGAAACAACACCTCCACCTTTCAAGAGACATGTTGGAAGTCCATGAAAACCAATGCAAACAACATTGGTTTCATAAAGGGAAATCAAGAAAGAGACCATTGATGATGCAAGCAATTCAAAATCAACAAAGAAAAGGAAAATAGGAGTTTACATAAATTGGTTTGCACCACACCTTTGGCCTTCAATTCTTGTAGCCATGAAAAAACATGATGATTTCATAGGTGCACTCCACTACCTGAAGACATTTCATAAAAAACTAGGAGAAGTTAATGGTCCATATGAAAAGTCGAGTAGACAATCTTTGTATGAGTGGTTCACCCCAAAAGGGGAGTTAAACCACATGTGAAAGTTGTTGTAGAGAAAGGGACAACTTCCATTGTTGTAGAAAAACACTTTTCAATTTTTGAAACAAAACCAAAATTGAAAGATGAATTGATTACCTTGTTGAAAAACATGTGTGTTGGACAAGGTCTTTATGCACCTATTGTATAACCAATTATTAAAGGGATCTTTGAGAGTAAAGCACTTGAATTCTTAAAGGGTTTTACAAAACGAAGAGACTTTAATCTCTTTAAAGTGGACAAAAGATTTCATGAAGTATCACTTGAATTGGTCTTCTTGAGCAACCACAACAGTTGCAAGGAAATTACCATCAACATGGGAGGCAGAAATGACATCCATGGCACATCAAGTTGCTTACCTTGTCAAAATGTACAACATACCTCCATGCTTGGTTGTCAACACAAATCAAATTGGAGTTCACCTAGAGTGGATTGAACATGGGAAAGAAAAGGAGCCAAACACATACAAGTTTTAGGGATAAAAGACAAAAGAGAAATTATAATAGTTGTATCATCTTTAGCAAATGGGTCAATGTTAGCTTTATAAGTTGTGTTCCAAGGCACAACAAGTTGGGCCCTTCCACCCATGAATGAAAGAAGGAAAAAATGTTTCTCAAGTGGTTTTCATCCTACGTATAGCTCCAATCACTAGTCTAATTTGGAAACCACTAAAAGAGTTTATTGAACACATCCTCATGCCCTACCAAAAAGTTCAAGTGGAGGAACTTGCTTTACTAGAAGATCAAAAGGTGGTTTGGTTAATTAACTGTTGATCAATTCACAAAAGCAATTTTTTTTGGATTGGATGAAGTTGAAGTATCAAAAAATGTGTGTCATTTTCATTCCAGCAAACTACATTGGCGTATTTCAACTCGTTGATGTCATCTTACAATGCCCATTCAAACATGCATTCAAAAAATAATTTCATTCTTAGACTTGCTCAACAATAAAAAACCAACTAGAAAAGGTGATAACTTTAATATTGACTTTCGAATTTCAATTTTGAAACCAAACCTATGTGCATGGCTGTTTCATGCATGGATTCATGTGAAAAACATGAATGAAATGATGTGCAAAGGTTGGGAGAAAATAGGACTACTAAAGAGCTTCAACATGCAATTTCAACTTGAAGCTATGGAGGTCAATGCTATTACACCTCTCTTTTCAGTTACTTTTAATTCAGAATTTAAACAACACAAAAAGGAAGTAGATGCCATAGATCTAGAAGATTCCATTTTTGAAATCATTTAGAATTGTTTGAATGTCTAGATTGTTGGTATTTGATCCTAGGAAATTCAAGGTCATCTTCCTTAGATTTGAGCATGATAAATGGAATTTGACATGTGACAAAATCTGACCTTCATATATTAACATATAGGACCATGTGTTGGACAAGAGAATTATGATGGACCTACAAGTTGTGCACTTTTGCTATTGTTGAAAAAATTGTTTTCATCATTGTCATTATATGTGTCCTTGTTGCCTTCATCATTTTCATGGGCTTCTGCTTCATTTGGTCTCTCATCAGCAACCAACTTTATTTTTATATTAGCTACATTGATGGTGTGGAACATTATTAGTATTTGTCTAAAAAAAAATGGTTGTACTTGGTTGCACAGGTACAAGTATACACCATTCAATAGATGACTATTGAAAATCGGTAGAAAAACAAAAAGACATCAGCTACCTTGCTTGAAAAATATGTCTATGTCGAAATTTGAATGTCACCTAAACAAAAAAAACCTTAATTGTAAGGAAAATAACTTGTAAGGAAAAGTGCCTAAATGTTTCAAACCTTACAAAATATAACAAACAATGATATGGTACTTATAGGATTTTAAAGGTTTGTATGGGGAATGATCCACAACGAGGTAGTTTGAAATAATTGTAGGTCATGACTTGAAATAACTACTTCGAAACCCACCAATGGAAGGCCCATTCCAACATCACAATAGGGTACCTATCAACATATAACCCTCAAACCTCATTACAACTCCAATCAACAACTTTAAAATCATATGGTCTTGTGACATCCGGAATACTCTTGACAACCTTACATCATTCTTCCAACCAAAGTAATCATGGTAAATAAAAATCCCTACCTTGTGATATCTTTGTACCAAGAAGCCAAGTAGGAGTGAGTTGCATCTATTAAGGGTTGTACAACATCTGCAAGGAAAACAATAGAAGGAAGATCCAAATATAGCAATGCAAACTTTGTTGCCAACAAGGATTGGTAGGTGTAAGCTTGCTTAAATAATGAAGAGGCCCATTTGGTAAGAGAAAACCCATTTGAAGGAACTATCCGTAATGTCAAATCTATTTGTTTTGATTCTTGCATCTCGTTTGAAAAAAACTTAATCCACTAGATTCAACCCATTATAGTTAGCACATAAAATTGACAATCTCAATCGAAAGTTTGATAATAATTGTTTGGACCAATAAATATCTTGACAAATAAGCAAGGGCGTGATTGAGGGACAAAACATTTTATGATATAAAAATGAAAGTAATGCCATTAGCCATTAGAAAGGCTGCAATAATAACCTTCACATGTTTACTTAAAAACCTCAATTCTCATACCTTATAAAAGTAAAGGCTTTTGGTAGCAAGAGTTATTGAGCTTATGTGCATAGACTTGCTTCTAAGTACAATTAGCATCTCCATGTTCCATGACCCAAAACTTCCAATTCCATCATCTGCTGAGACCTCAACCTTAACTTTGACATTAATCACACATCCAAGTCTAATTATTTTTCATGATGATGATGTTTCAAATCTTTAAACACAAATTCCAGCAACAACAACAACACTACTTGCCAATAACATTACCCGTTGTCATTGTTGCACTTGTTGCACCCATTGCATGTTGCTGCTGTTGCACCCAATCATTTGAGGGTTTCATGTCATTCAAAGTTGCAACATGTTTCAGCTAATGTTTTGGGGCTTCGAGATGAAAAAGAAGAGCTTTCTCCTCATTGTTATTCTGTTGTTGCTAGGGTTTGGACTCTTGGAGGTTGTTGAAGTGGTGGCATTTTTACTGCTTAAAAAGGGGTATCATCATTGTGGGCTCTTTTCAACCCTTCAACCTTGCCTATTGCTTCTTTAAATGCCACATAAACATAGTCATGAAACCTTTTCCTTCTTGATGATTCGAGGTATCTTAAGTACCATGTTTGTTTATTAAATGGTGACACCACCACAATGGATGCATTTTCATTAGTTTAAAAACAAGGTGCAATTCATTATACTAAATCGTTTATAATTTTAAAAAAAAAAATTCATAACACTCTAATCATTTCACCTTGCTCAAAATGATCATTATAAGGTACATATGTAATCATCATGTTTCACTACAAATTCATATAATTCATTATTAATTTAAATAATTCATCATAATAAATGAATTTCTTTTGTTATTGTTGGAACATTCAATGTCCCAAATATTCTACCCCACCATTTGAGGTTGTGTTTAAAGATAGCCATGAGCCTCACTTCCAAGAGAACCTTATTAGTTATGGGGGTTTAAACATTCAAGCAAGCAAAAATAAGTTTGGTGCTAAAGGGAAGGGGAAAAAGACAACTTCCCAAGATATTGTGGAGGTTACACAAGATGTGACCATGTTGGATTATGAAGTCACAACCTCAAAGAGGGATTTTGTTGATGTCCATGAGGGGTATAAAAGGAGGTGTTTTAGTAAATGCCTTGACTTGTTGCCCAAAAGTCGTTGACCATCATCATCTTGGTGGGATTTGCTTATTGCTCCAATAAGGAGAGCATCAAGATTCCATGAATAGGTGATGCTTTTCTCATGGTCTTCCTTGGTGTCTTTGTGGATGAGAATCGGAAAATGGCTTCCAGAGCATGCCATTTCCATAGATTACCCATGTATAGTGAACACAAGAATATCTTAATATCTCAATTGTTTTTGTATCTCATGTTACTTTATTTGAGATAATTTTACGTTATTATACCTTGCATTCACAACTTGTTATGCACATATTTGTCATACAACAAGTAGACAACTCATCGTGTGATGTTTTCATAAGAACATATGCAACAAATGTTGTGTTTGGAGTTGACATTGAAAAATCTCAATATGTTTAACCACAAATGTAAACACATTTACAAAATTCCATAATAAAAAATATTGTAATACTCGTAACATTTTGATATAAATTAAATTATTTTTCGTGTTGCGAAAATTTTGAAAAAAATATTCATTATTTATGTCAAAATTTTAATAAGTTAAAAAGTTCAACTGTCAAGATTTGAATCACAAACCTCATAGATATCCTTCCATGAAAATGACTTAAAACTAGACACACTAGACTACTCCATAACATTGAGAAAACCCTAGTTATTATTTTCTATAATCATTACTTGCCCAAAATTTCAAAATTGAAAAACCAATTGTCAAAGTTAAGTTTTCAAATTTAAATATTTTTTTGGACAATTTGTTGCCAAAATGGTAAAGATCCTAGAGTACATTTTTCCATTCTCAAAATATCCAACACTACTCAACGTTTGGAAATCTATCACAATGCAATAAATAAATATATATGAAAAGTGCAAATGGAGAACTTGTACCCAACTTTCCACATACCAATTCTTTGATACATTAGTGTCTTTTTTTTCCCTTGGGATCATTACATCATCACCAGTAGTGCCTAGTCATGCAGAGTGCATGCAATGGACTATTGGAAACCATATTGTAACATAAAGAAAAATAAAATTGGTCCTCCTTGATGGCGTGGAGTGGCATGGAGCCCAAGTAAGGATGGGAGAATTTTGATAGTTCATGTTTATGACAACCATGTGCATCAACATCATAGTTTTTCACAAGACCACCACCAATGCTCCGAAAAAGGAAATAAAAACAAGAAATCACTCATGATCTCCTAAACATAATTGCATCCATAATCATACTTCATGAATATATACATGCTAACAAAAGATTTGCATTTTGAAACATTGGTTTTTTCTTAGAGAACATTGGTTGCAAAGTTTTCTGGAATGCTGACAAAGTCCTTAAAAAAGACAAATCCCTCAACTTGTAAACCATGAAGTCAACATTTGAAAACCAAAGCAAAATGGCATAACACAATACCTCTGGAAATTACAGATGGGCCATCTTCAAATCTAGCCTCCTTACTACAATTTGTGATAGAGGATACATACAGAGATCATCAACCTCCATCTGACAACCAGATCTATTTGTGCAGAGAATTAGATCTCTGCGTAGTGTCTGTTACCTGTAAAAAGGCCATCTGTACTTAAAAGCACTATGTCATTGCTGCCATAAAGCCACTACCCTGTCTTGAACCACTTTCCTTACACCTTTCAAACTCTTCATTTGTCAGCTTCATAACTTGTAATTGTTTCCTCATCCTGAGGAAGGAGGCATCCACCATAAATACTTATGAATTCCATGATGACATAATTCCTGAAATAAAAAAGGAAGCAAACAAACACCAGAAGCCTTCATCACTGCAAGGCACTGGGCAACCAAGACTTCTTGTTCACTCCCAATCCAGGTCCTTCCAGCAGCTCCCTTTCTTCTTCATGGTACTGCTCCACATTGTATACCAAAGCATTGAAAATGACTATAGAAAGGGGTGCTCATGATAAAGCTAATTTAGAATCTGTTCTTCCAGATCCTGACCAAATCTGCTTGGACGGCAGATCCAATTGGAGGCAACTTTCTCTTCCAGACCCTAACTGACACCTATTAGTAAAGAGATGGTAAATCAATTCTGCCATCAAAGTCAAAGGGGATTCTTACCACCTGGAGGATGTGGAGCTGGAGGGCAAGAGCATGGGAGAGTTCCAAGGTGATGAGAGATGCCTTATTCCATGATCATCAACCCCTTCTTTATGTCTGTGTCTATACCATTTATTACTGGTAAATCCAATGGTGGTCTGCAAGTACTGCCTCACTCACTCCTGCAATGACCATGACATCTAGGCAAAAATCAGTCCAATTATGTATAAAAGACAAATGGAAGTTCATCAACAAACCACCAAATAGAGAACACTCATTTCACTTCAAGAGCAAAAATGGAAAGGGTATAAGGAGTTTGGAAATACCTTCAGCAGCCACCTCAACAGTAGGAAAAATGGCCCTCCCCTCTGTTTGTGCATGCTCTCACATCAGGTTCCAAAGACACCCATAGCCATTTCCAATTGCCTGCATCTGTGTATTGACCAGAGAATGCTGTGCTGTTACAACACTATCAAACTGTGATTGGTGATAATGCCCTTACCAACATGCTGATATGTAACTACCCTATCCCAATATAAAAACCAGTAGAACCAATAGACACCTAGCCATCACACTTGTGTATCTTGGTAGGTCAAGGTGTACTAATAAATTGCACTATGCAACATCTACTAACAGAATACATATGTGCAAAATCCATTTTCCTTTCTTTGCACAGAAGCCCATGTTATGATATATGATACAGAATTTAATCACAAACATCCCCAACTCCATTGAGTACATGCACACAGGAAGGCCTACAGTTCCATCACAGACACAGACACCATGCCAAACTTCCTTGGTTGATCCAGTCCTGAAGCAAGTGCTCCAAATCCACTGATCAGAACTTTCATGATCACAAAGAAAATAGGTGCCCTCAACTCAAAGGCCTAAACAAGTAGCGCCAAACATACATTGGAACAAATGACCACTTATTATACTCATTGGCCTGTACATACGGCTCCCTACCACTAATACTTTTCCACATACTCCATGTCTGCATTTCTATAACCTCCGATTAGACACTTAAAATGTGTGCCATCGGCCCAAGAACAATTCAAGAGGCGATCAATCTCAAATATGTCTCATTTCTCTAAGCCAAACTGGTGAAACATAAATTGGTTATGCTACTGTGTTCTTTCACCAACATAGAGGATTGAAAATGAAGAGAGCAGTGGATTCACTCCCAGAAACAAGGAATAGACCGCACACAATGGAAACAAACTCATAGGTGACTCTAAATACACAATGTGTCCAACAGATCAGTAAAGAAATCATTGTGAGCACCAGCTCCAGGAATAGATGTTCTTTTGGAGTTTATCGATTAGTCCGAGCAGCAGCCCGAGCAGTTACACCATGGAGGAGCTTTGTAAAACCAATGTAACTTAGCCTTCCATCTGACTGCCGAACCCACTCATGAAATACTTGTCCTGGAACTGTTGATGCTAATCCCACCTCCTGCAAGTGCCCCTCAATGGTATTAGCCTACCAAATGTTGACTGCTTGGTCATTAAGAATTTTCTTACCATCAAAGACCACAAGGCTAAAAGAAGTTCTAACCAAAACTGAATTCCCCAGAATTGTCTGTCTTTCTGGCAAAGGTTCAACAAAACAAGTTGTATCTCTTGCCATGTCATATTCAACAGTGAACAAATGATGCAAACTACAAAATTTCCGGCAAGACACAAGAGCTTACCCGAGCAAGTTCTTCTACAGAAATAACTCGGTTGCCCTCTTTTTCAAAAATATCATATGCTGCACGTGCGTGTCGCTCCCATTTATCAGTTGCTTCCAATTGGTGCACACTAATAGCTGCTGCACAAAACTCTGGGAAGTCCATCTTTTTGAAGGACAGTGCATCCATCTGTGGCCATACAAGCTGTCTTAACCACAAAACATAAACCCTGGCAATGTGTCTGTATAGAAACACTCCTGTCTATCCATTTCACATGACTATGGTCTGATCCTCTAAATTCACACTAATTCTTGACCATAAATCTCAAGTCCTAAGCCCCAAACCACTGCACGTGAACTTACAAACCATGGACAACCATCATGAAATGACTCTGCAGCTCTCTGACTCGTGCAAAGGATTGAAAGTGAGTAAGAAACATACAGAGGATAAGATCTCAGTAACTCGAGATTCTTTCATTGCATCTGTTGCATTTTTAAGCAATGCCTGCTCCAACACAAATACTTGAGACACAGTCAGTGGCCAACTCAAACACAGAAGACAGGCAACAAGAAGTTGGAGAACCCACTACCACATAGAGACAAAGAAACTGACACCAAGCCACAAGAGATCAAACTACACAAACAGGGACAATTACCACCCACAGATCTGCACTTTGTAGAAACCCTTAACAATGTCATTTGAAGAATGAGCGTCTTCTGACCACTTCAGGGCCCTTGAGATGGGGAGAACTCATGTAACAAATGTAATCCTTGTATACCAATGATTTAGCAGAGTCACTAAACCATGTACAGAAAATCTGTCAGATTCCTAGTTGAGTAAAAAATAGACATTAATGACAGTCCTAGCTTAAGAATTCACATATTAACACTCAAGGGTCAAGAGAGCCAAAATGTGAAGGTAACAAGAGACCCACCACTTTGAAATTCTCAAAGGAGACACGACCGGATTTGTTGGGCTCCAAAAGCATGAATTGAGCTCGTAAATAAGACAGCTCATCCTCTGTCAAAGTTTTTGACAGTGCCTGCAGCACACTAACATACTTATTCAGTGATTTTCCTTTCCCATCTCAGATTTTGCAGCAACTGTTATACAAAACCATATGTACTCCAAACAGTTAAATTGGATCAGAAGGGCTGTCAAATCATCACCTTGAGCTGAGTCACATGAGACCCATCATAGGTCTGTCCAAACACAACTAACTAATTTTCCATGCAACTTGGGCAGCAGGTTACATACTTGAATGCAACATTTAAAAGGCTTATAAAATCAACCTGTTGCAAAATCCAAGGCAAGAAGAAAAAACTTGGGGGTTTACCTTCAGGGCAGCACGCTTCATGGCTGATGATTTCAAATATGAGCGCACAAGTCTATACACCAGTATGTCCAGGGGTATTTTCTGGTTCCCTCGAATCCATGGATGTGCTGCAATTCCCAAACAGAAATGCCACAAAGTACATTACTTGCTGCCAGCCCTAGTAACACAGACAAATATCTATTCAGTAGCAATTTTGACCACCAAATGCCACAGCAAGAGAAGATTCACTAGACTCCTGACATCACAAAAAAGTGGCATTGTATCAGATAAATCAAGATCAGCCACAAATAAACAGCAATCTACAAAAGAATAATTGCTCTCTAGAAGGGAAACAGATTTGCCCAAATTCCTGGCACCAAGGAGCTTAGTTACTTAGTCAAAGGATCCAGGACATATTCAATGGACAAATGCAACAATTATGAAGCAGATTGCCCAAATTCCTGGCACAAAAGGAGTTCAGGTATTTAGGAAAAGGATCCACAACATATTAAATAGACAAATACAGCCATTATGACCAAATTTACAAAACTCAATTTCAAAATCCCAGAGCGCATGACATTGGTCCAGATAATCCACACTTCCCAAACAACATCAAGTCACTCCCTTTGCATTTTCTGTATTAAACCTTGTTGGACTGTGTAGATATCTCAGTCAATCTGCCGCATTAGCATAAAAAAGAATGTGTTTCTATTACCAATTATCTTTTTCTCCAATAGAGAGAAGGAATATTCTAGATTTTGTGAACAATGTGGAGTTGAAGTCATCAATTCCAGAGTTCAAAGATATCAAATGGGATATTTGTTCGCATACTAATTGAAGTTGGTAATGGAGATACCTAGGGCTTGTGCAGCTGTCATACGCCGGCGAAGATCTTTGTTGAGTAGACGTTTCACAAAATCCTTCGCATGAGGGGATATAGAAGGCCAAGGGACCTCCTCAAAGCTAGGGTCAGCTCTTAGCACCGCACGAAAGATTCCTGACTCTGTGCGAGCCCAAAATGGGCGACTGCCACACAGGAGAATATAAGTGATCACTCCAATACTCCAGACATCTGCCTCCATTGAATATGAGCGGTGCAGCACCTCCGGAGCAACGTAGTATGCACTCCCCACTATATCATTCAGCCTCTCATCTGTAAACCCTCAACCAACACATTTCATTATACCTACTTATACATGCCTATTTCCTGATCACATCCTGTTACTATGTAGATGGGGTACTTCATAGTCTGCAGCTCTCATCTGCACACTTCAACACTATAGTTTACCCTCTCTATGCACCAACTGCTTGCAGTTTGCAAGTATAAAAAAAGAATAGCCACTCTGGTCATCCCACTAGACTGCTATCCATTCATCTCCCCACCCTTACGTGTTATGTTCTCAACAAAGATATCATCCACAGTTTGTCTAAATGTCAAATACAATCCATTGTAGTTAACATCAAATTAGCAATGCCCTTCAACTTCTAGTTAAAACCTTTACTCATTAACATTATCAACGGTGGTAGGATCATTACAGGGACCTAATAACTTGAGATAAACTAGACAATTCTCAGCATAGTTGTTGCCTACAACCCTTGCAGTCCTTCAAATTTCTTGGTAGGAGGGTCCTCTACTCATGCAAAAGACCCAAATATGAAATAAGCTAGGTGCAAAGTACACTTCCTATACACATGAATATCATCCATAAATGGATCATCACACCATCATACCAGGCTTGATGAAATCTGACAATCCAAAATCAATAGCCTTCAACTGAGCATTCTCATCCTTGGTTGTGAAAAGAAAATTCTGCACATATCAATTAACAGAATTGGCCATGAAAGCTGACTCCCATTTGTTTCACACCCACAAAGCATTCGTGCAAATGAAGCAATATAATAAAACAAAACTCATAGATGCAGGTTTTAAGCTCTGAGAGCAAAGGGACACCGCATAAGGGCACATTTTTTGACAGCTGCCCTAAATGTAGTAATATTACAGCCTGCTCCCTATCCAGCAGTAGTACATTCCATTCTAAGAGCTGATTATCCCATATCCATGGATGACCATATTCAACTAAACATATCCAATTCTCAGACTGGTGCAAGTTAGATTTCTACTTTGTGTTTATGTGCTTGGAGACAAGATTCTCCTGCAGTCTTCCCAGGGCAGAATAGGCACCAACTAGACCATTGTGAGGAAAAAGTAGTTGAGTATAGGGTACCTCAGGTTTGAGGTCACGGTGCACAACACCTTGTATATGGCAGAAAGACACAATGCTCAAAATTTGCTCCACCACTACTTTTGCATCTTCTTCTGAGTACCTCCCTCCTCTGTTCAAAACACTCAGAAGCAGCCATCGCATTAAAACAAGGTCATACATAACTCATTGATGTTTCATTGACACGTTGCAATGGTGGCATTAGGAGTGTCATCTATGGATGGTATCACTGATGAGTCATACAAGGGTCATTGACGGTGTCATGAGACATTCAATACACTGATTGTAAAACCACACAACTTTGTTTCATAGATTCTTTAGTGGTGGAAGTGCAACTGGCCTAAGCTGCCCAACTGGGAAGACAATGAAATCCGATGAACCTCACACCTGTTTGACATGTTCAACTTCACAGTGGACCACTGTATACCACCCTTTACTATCCTAGATTTCCTAGACACATGAGATGTGACATGCTGTTCCACCAATGGTAAAATACTTAGGATTCAAGATTGTAAATTTCAAGATATTTCAGGGATGGAGGATAACAATGGAAAAAGAGTCTCCAAAAGGTTATTTTGGGACATACCGTGACAGAATCCGATCCAAAAGCTCACCCCCTTCGCATAACCTGAAACAAACAAAAAACAGAACATTAAGTTGGATCTCAACTCTCAAGATGTTAAATTACATTCTCTCTAATGTACTTGTAATGAAGGATTTTGAGAAGTCTGAAGAAGCACTTACTCCATGACAATGTAGACATTGAGATTGTCTTCACAGGAGTCATAGAATCGCACCAAATTTTGATGCCCTGATAGAGCTCGCAGTATTTTCACCTCCCTTCGCACATCCTCTATGGCAATGGCTGTTGTCATCTGCCCAAAACCAGACAATCGCTCAGCTGTAAAATATAATACAAGGGAATTTTTCCATACTTTGATTTTAGTCACCCTGATAGAATTGAGAGATATAATAGATGTAAAGATATCAGATCTGAAAACATATCAGTGAATCGGAAAAAGAGAGGAAACCCACCCCCAAAAGAAAGGCAAAACAATACTAGGTAGTGGTTTTAACAACAGTGACTTTCACACAAATATCAGAGACCTTCAACAGCAACATGTAGAGTAGGGATCAGCTACCATAACATGCCCAACTGACTCCATCAGCTTCTGGCTGTGGGTGGAGGTCAATGTCATACATTGACTGACATACTGAGTTTCTGTGACAAGACGGAGAAACAGGAAGACTAAGCCATGATACTGGCTAACTCAACAAAACCCAAGGAGATGAACAAGGAAACAACGAAGAATAGGTGCACAAAAATAAGGAAGAAAAAGAAAAATTCAAAGAAGGAAAGAAGAAAAAGGGGAGAAATAAGACAGAACTTTGAGAGCATGTACTTTTGAGGACAAGGTGGACTTAGGAAGCTTCCCACTAAGGAATAATAGGCCCTTAAATAATCATCAGAAGATTCCAAAGGCAGAAACACCAAACAGCAGGCCTCTGGTTCACTTCAATAGAAATCTTTAAGAATAACATTTTCTTTTGCGAAGACTAATTAAGCTCACCACTTGAGGGTATAACACTACAAAGCCTTAAAGAACCTACAAAACTGACTTTTGACTGCCACTAAGTCTTGAAAGCTCAATTAAAACACTACTTTTCATTTTCCCTGTTGCTTCCTTACTTCAGTATCTGAACATAGAGATATCTCTGTTGAACAAATTGATGATGTTACTCTGAGAAAAACCAAGTTAATGTTGATGAGAGAATTGGGTTGTGGGGTAAGCACCTTAGCTTTTGAAATGATCTTGACAGCAACAGGTTGGCCCTTGAGCTCTCCTTTCCGAACCTTTGCATAACATGTGTGCCCAAAATGACCTCTGCCAACTTCATGCCCGAGCTCATATTTTGATGTGAAGTTTTTAGGGTAGCCAAAAAACTTGTCAAGTGGTTTTTCTGTTTCACCTGCTTCAGGAATTGTGCCTTCCTTAGGCTTGGCACCATGTCTTTTCACCAAAGATGACTGGATGTGTTTGGCTGGTGAAGGTGGTGGAAATGGGCGCATGAAAAGGCGACGAGGAGTACTTGAAGGAGAGTTGGCATAGTGGGGTACTGGGCTAGCTGATGGATGTTTGGGTGATGTGAGACTATTGAAGGAGGTCTTATATCTCAATGGTGATGCTCCACCACCATTATTTCTATTGAAGCTCCCATGGCTGCTGTTTGACCCATGCTTCGAAGGCTTTGTGCTGACTTCCTCTCGCTTAAATTCATCTGCTGCATTCTCCTTTCCATAACACTGACCCATTGCATTACAGGTCTTCTGCCTTCAGTGGTCTTGGTCTCCTCACAAGACAACCTCAAGGACACACTCCCACTGTTGTGTGCAGCACCTTGCTTACAACATGTGCTATACTGGTCTCAGAGACATGTTTCCAACGTATGCCACCACTCCACAATCTTTGCTAAAACAGCCTCAGAAATGAATCTGCAATCTCTCGTCTGGAAAAAGTTCAACCAGGCCTTGAAAGATGCTTACTCCATCCATAGCTTCATAGCCTCTATGGCTCTTCCCAATACATACAGACTTGAAAAAGTGTCCGGTAGTCAAAACCCAAAAAGATACATGCAATTGAAGATGTAACTGCTCTAGAGCCAATTCATTCAACAAGCAGCTGCAGTTTTGAATGATTGGTCACCGAGAAAGTTGTGAAAAAGTTTCTGCATGACAAAGAAACAATGAGACCCTATGGTAGTGTCATCACATAACTGATGCCCTATCAGCTTAGAGCCTGGTACCTTCCACTTGCACAGTTGGCAAATCAGCTCAAAACAGAACAATGACATCCCAAGAAATGTGATCATTCTACACAAACAATCAGGCAGAACCTGGAAAACAAAAAGCAAAAGACAGAAATGACACCCTAGAAAGATCAGCATAAACTAAGATTGTGAATTGATTATGATCCAAGTCTAACTAACCTCTGTGATGAAGTATACAAGGTTTCACCAGATGCAGGTCTTCATTGTCAATGCTCATGAAATAAGCACTCAGATCCACATTTGTAAATTGCAAGCAAAAGAAAAGGAACAAGACCCTAATCCCATTGAGCACCATACTAAAATGGATTTCATGACCATAGTAGTGGTATATGTCCACCCTATACACAACATCTATACATACCATTAGGCACAAGCCAATCTTTCTGTGCTCTCTTTTTTGTAGGACTGTGCCATCAAATTTGAGCTCCACTTCTAACAACTCCTGATGATCTTTTTGCAAATTGGATGGAAGGGGGGAGAAATACAGTTAATTGCAAAGACTTACACATTTGACAGTTTTTGATGGTAATCAAAGTTAACTTGGTTGCATCAAGAGATCAGTCCACGATTTCTTGCTTATTCTCCTCAGATGTGACACAATATAACCCTCAAGATTGCTTTCTTCCAGGCACATAACCTTTATAGCTGCTGCTGACCTCTTCCATTCAAAACCTTCTGATATGAACATCTCCCTGTCCAACTGCCATCTATATCTTTTGCAGTAACAAGAATCTTCTTCCAATCATCCACCCACCACCACTGGTTGCTGAAGAGGAACTGTATTACATAAACAAAATTTCCAGCTCAAATCAAATAGGATCTCTTTGTGCAGCAAGCATGCATGAATGAATCAAGCAGACCACTATAAGTCTGGGTCGGTAAGATTGATTCCCCACAGCTTCTGAGAGAGCAAATTGGTTCAGTCTGTCCATACAAGAAGAAGATTTCTCACAACAAATTTGTTTTCCTGGACGTTTATCACAAATAAAATTGCAAGAAAAATATAAAAAATACGTCTCCGTAATCTACAACCGCACTGATCAGTTTATCACACAAATCTTCGCTTATCCATCGCCACAATCCTATCAGTTACAGGAGATTCTTGCGTCAACCAAAAAGAAGAAGAAGAAAAAAAAAGAGAACAGTCTGCCTTCCACACAATCTGCCGACTCCCCTGGCTCCTTACCACAACCCTTCACGTTTTCCAATCACGGGGGGTCATTTCATCAAACACGAGACGAGACGAGAGTTGTTATAGCCAGCATCTTTCACTTATTTCCCAAAAAGAATTCACACAACTGCCTTCTTCCTTCTCTTCCTTTCCGAGAAAAACCCCGATCCCTCTTTGCAAACATGAAAAAAAGGATAAGTGCATATGTACATAAACCTAATCTGACAACAAAAGATCCAACAGACTTCTTCCAGTCGCAGCAGTACAACAAATCCGAGTAGGTAGGTATTACCAAGAAAGAAAGAAAGAAAGAAAGCGAGTTAAAAAAACAAACAAAACAAAAAGAGAAATCTCTAGAAGGTACCTGGGAAAACTCTAGTACGACACTACTACTACTGGTGGCGGCTCCTTCTTCTTCTTCTTGTTTTCCTCCTCCACTGTTGCTGCTGCCATATGCCTTTTTCTTTTCTCTTCCCAAATCCTTCAGATCCTTGCGATCCTTAGCTCAATCAAGACACATCTTCTCCTGCTCCTCTCCTTTCTCCTCCTTGTCGGTCGTCTGCTCCGTCTTCTCCTGCTCTTCCTCCTCCTCCTCCTCCTCCTCTTCTTCTTCTTCTTCGTCCTCTTCGTCGTCCTCCTCGACCGTCGTCGTCTTGCTCTCTCTTTCCTCCGCTTTGCTCCTCCACCTTCCCTTAGGTTTTGAATTCATGTCATTTCTCATCCATGAGTTTCTCTCATCCATGCATACCCCTTCCTTTTTCTGGCTTCGTGAATGCCATGCCAAGTTTCTCGTCCACTAATTTCACACCCTGTCATCCATATTCTCATCCAACATAATATCATCCACGAACAAATATCATCCACAGTCTTTTCTATCTTCTCATCCACAAACACAATCTCAGCGAACTGTCTCATCCGCGGTCTCGTCCACTGTCTCATCCACGGTCTCGTCCATTGTATCATCCACGGTCTCATCCATTGTCTCGTCCGCCGTCTCGTCCATTGTCTCCTCCCCGTTCTCGTCCACGTAGTCAATATCCCACTTTTTCATGTATTGGCAGAAGTCTCATCCGTGTTCATCCATCGTCCATGGTCTCATCCACTGCTATCTCATTTTATCGTTTCTCATGCTTCCCTCTCAGTTCTCGTCCACGTAGTCAGTATCCCACTTTTCCATGTAATGGCAGTAGTCTCATCCACGTTCATCCATCGCCTCATTCCTGGCTCCGACGTCTCCCTCCCCGCTCTGCTCCCACGTAGTAGGGTCAACATCCCACCTTTTCATGTAATTCGCAGTCTCATCCATGTTCATCCATCGTGTCTCTCTCCCTCCCCAGTTCTCGTCCACAATTTTAACACACCTCACTCGTTGCTGTCGTTCGATTTTGCGTAGATAATATTTATTGCAGAATCCAACGGGCGATCGAGAAATACTCGAGAATCCAACGGTTGAAGATGGATGAGAGAAACTGTGGACAATTTCATTTACTTTTTGAAGAAGAAAAAAAAACTCTCCTCATTTGATTGGAGCCACGTCGTCCTCAAATTTTTACCATTTTTACCATTTTTCCCTCAAACCCCCAGACTTTGTCTCTCTTTGTCTTTTTCCCCCCCCCCCCACCTTTTTGTTTTTTCTTTCGGAGCAAGTTACACCTGGAGACTACTGAACATGCGTGTTCGTATTTTGTCTTTCTAGCTACCGTCCTTTTTGCCCCCATTTCTTTCCAAACAAGTTACACCTGGCAAGTACTGAGGATGATTCCTATTTTTGATTTGATTTTTTAACTTTTTACTCTCCCTCTCTCGCTTTCACACCTAGAGTCATAGTCCTAGTCAAATGCTCGTTTGGCCCTTCGTTATTTCCTGTGCTATTTTTAGAAAATTTTCGACAAAAATAGAAAAAACAGTTGGTTTTGAAAATCAGTGTAAAATGCGTTTTTCCCATTGTAAAATAATAATAATAAATTTAACTAAATTTAAAAATAAATATTTTTTTCCAGTTTAGATTATGTATAAGGGCCAAATTTGCCATTTTGAGATTTTAAAAATGGGGGGTGGGAAAAAAAACACACACAGTTATTGTTCAGATTTCAGATAAAAGTACAGAGAATCCTGATTTGTCTTTTATTTAAGGAGAATTAAATTCACACCTTTTTTGGTTAAATTCACACCCTTTCTTTGCGCATCCGATTGTATGCAGATTAAATTTGAGTGTGTCTGCCCCACACCCCTGATGTCTAGATGAAAAGTTATTAATAAAATTATGATATATTTGAAAAAATATATATAATATAAATTTCGGGTGAAGAAAGGGTGTGAATTTAACCAAAAAAAGGTGTGAATTTAAAACTTTCCTTATTTAATAATTATTTAATTTCTTTTTTAGCAAGTCATGGCTGGATACTACTGACTATTAATATGAGGATTCAGATTTTGTCCTTTAATGTTATGTCGTCTTTTTTTTTAGGAGACCTGCATTTTTGGATTATTTTCCTATTGTTAGGTGTTTCTTTGTTTTTTTTTTTCCTTAAACATTTCTCTCAACATACATACAGTTTTTGCAAGTAATTTTGTTATGGTGTAAGTGTTTTTTTAATATTTATTCATAAATGTTGATCAAGTAATCAACCTTTTTTTCAATTTTTGATTTTGCAAATAGTGGGGTTTTTTCTTTAATTAAAAATTTAAAAATTTATTTTTACTTGCAGAAGAAGCAAATTTCGCACTGAAATTAACATGTTTTCTGAAAAAAAATTGCCAAAAAATGTCAGAATCAGCCAGCAACTACACTAGTACCACCCACACCTTGTTGAGTGCAGCCTATTGGTGGCAATGATTTTTTCAGGACAAAATTTTGTCACTTTTTTTTGACAAGAGATTAGGAAATTTTTGGAATTTTTTTCTTTTCCAGTGAAATTTGAATAGTTTTTCTAGAATTTGATCTATTTGAAAATTTCATTACATTAAAAAAAAGACGAAAAAAACCTTACAAATATATTTAACTGCAAAAATCTTGCATCCAAGACTTGGATTTAAATCTTTGAAAGTGCATTCTAGAGTTGCCAAGTTCTATGGTTTTGAGTCTTCTTAAAGTTGGGGTTCAAGTTGTCCATGACATGGATTTGAATGGACACAATTTTGGTGGAACTGGCACATAAATCAAACCGTGGAAGTAGCCTTTTGTTGTTGACCGAGGCAAGAAGGATATTGTGTTTAGATTCATTATATAGTATATAATGCCTTAAGGGATTTTGGCCTCTAGGTAATAAGTCTACTTTTATATTGAAGATTTTTGAAAAATGGTATTTTTGGCTTGTGCTGAAGCTTGAGATCAATTATACAATTACTAAAGGGTACCCGTGACCTTCGGACAGTGTGAAGTCCTTCAGTTTCATTAAATCATATTTATTTCAAAGAAACATTCTGTTTTAAACAACTGCATGTCGTGAATGTAGCTTCTCGCGGAGCCATTTAGGAGATGCATGTAACCTCAAAGGAGGGCTTCTTCGTACACAACATTGCGCATAAAGCCACTCCGGCCATGCACAGTGTTTGGCAGCTGAACTTTGATGTTCGTTGGTGCCTTGGCGCGTGAAAAGGCAACGTAAAGTTGGCCATGCGAAAAAACGTCATCTGCGAGATGAAGGCCAACATGAGAGAGGGTCTGCCCTTGAGACTTGTTAATAGTCATGGCATAAGCCAGTCGTAAAGGAAATTGCTTCCTTGCAAATGTAAATGGCAAACTGTTGTTATCGAAAATGAACTTAATGCGCGGGATAAAGGCCAAATTACGGCCCCTTTTCCTGTGATGATCTCAACCTCAACGACTCGCATCGTGAAGCGTCGAACAATCAGGCGTGTCCCATTACACAACCCAACCAATGGGTCAAGATTGCGCAGCAAAATCACTGGTGCGCCAATCTTGAGCATCAGCTTGTGTGAAGGCATGCCACTAACTTCCAAAGTGTTGAGAAACTCAGAAGGGTATGTGTTTGCCACTTTCGTATCCTCTGCGGAATCTGCACTGAGGAAGTTGACTTGTGTGCCTAGAAGGTAGCTTAAAACCATCGAAACATCCTTGTTGCGAGGAGCCAAAATCGCACGCTCATGCAAAAATTCATTTGTGGCCTGGCCCTTGTGTAGTCGAGGGTAGATGGCCACAACCATGGCTTGTGTGTCCGCAGGAGGAAGTACCATCATGTCTGGACACTTGATGTAGTCCTCATCGATGGTTTCTAGTTTGTTGTTGCCAAGACAAAGAAGCCAGTCTGCAAAAGTGCGATTCCCAAGATCAGGGTGAACAATAACAGCATCATTGGCCCGCATATTTTTTGTAAGACGGAATACCTCAACAGAATCCCATAGGTAGGAGTTTTTTATTGATACAGAAACAATGTTTGCATGGGATCCTCGGGGGATGACTGGAAGGACTTGGCGAAAGTCCCCTGAAATGACGAAAACAATGCCACCAAAGGGTTCGTTCCTGTCTGTAAGGTCACGCAGAGTTCGATCCAACGCTTCAAAAGCGAGCTTATTAGTCATAGGAACTTCATCCCAAAGGATGAGCTTTGTTTGATGGATTAGCACTGCTAAATCATCCTGCTTACGGATATAGCAGAAGGACGTATGGTCGAGCGCGATCGGGATCTTTATGTATGAATGGGCCGTTCGCCCTCCTGAAAGTAGAAGTGCAGCAATGCCTGAAGAGGCGACAGCAAGTGCAATATCGCCACGTGAACGGACAACATTCAAATCAAGTTTTCGATGTAGGTTTTACCCGTTCCACCAGGGCCATCGATAAAGATGATTTTAGCGTGATGGGCAGCATATGCATCGATTACACCATTATAGGTTGCACGTTGCCCATCATTGAGGCTCTCAATGGCCATAACCACCTTGGCTTGGAAGACCTCGACATTGTAGTCGCGCTTCACCTCAAGCAAGCGATTGGTCTCTAACCGATCAAAGGCAATAGATGGGGTAGGAAGGCCAAAATCCTTGAGAGTTTTGCTAAATTTGGCAAGCGCATCTCGTAAGGAATGCAATGCCCAACTCTCAATTTGCTCAATGGACGGTTCCACTATACCGTGACGTTGCAATGCTACCTTGCAGTCATCACAAATGTGCTCCTTGTACTTGTCCCAGAGCATGCACGGCTCACTTGGAACGCTAAAGGCCAAGATGGTCATAAACAAAAACTGCAACTACGCACCTGTTCGCATGCCAACTGCTTCTTCCAAGCAGGCATTCCACTCGTCATCAGAGTCATACAAACCAAATGCAATGCATGCTGATTTGAATGTGTCATGGACAACACCATTAATTGTGCGAAGAGCTTCAAAAGAAACAGCACCTTTGACCTTTGTTAACAATGTACGCAAGAAATAACGTTCGCCAGCGGAAGGACTGACGAAATAAAGGCGCCCAACACAACACCCTCTGCCGGATGGTCCATTTTTTCGTCCCATTGGTCCATGTAAACACGGAGGGAAAATCCATGTACGTGACTTCTCTGGCCAAGGGGTAATCAATATTGGCTTGGAAGTATTCGGTGAGCATTGTTTTTTGGTTTTGCTCGCTATTAACAGTTTCAAAAATACTGGCATTATCATTGTACACGACCGTATGCACCAGGCTCGTGCACGACAAGGCGTGTGTGACAGACGGTGTCCCGTCATGCATTCTAAAATAGAAAAGACGCCATGATGCTTCGGAAGCAGAGACATAGCGTCCTTCAAGGTATGCTTTAATTTCATTGCGATTTTTCCACTCACCATTGGCAACGACCGCCTTCGCATTGTTATCCTGGTCAGGCATATTCGCTTGCCTCTCGACAACGGCAATAGCACAGTCAGGTCCCTTATACACATACTTGTACATGTACTTGACGGCAGATATGGACGAACATATCTCCACGTTGATGTGCGCATGGTACTTGGTTGCCAGGTGAAGATTATACGGGACAATCCATTGGTTATCCATCATGCGTTGCGTCTTTGGATCTACAAAAACGTGGGTTTGACGGCGCCGATACTCGGGGTACCCGTCAACATCACAGCGTGTTTCTTCGCTAAAAGAACGTGGGTACCTTTCTTGCATTTTCCTTGCTCCATGCATTATGCGTTGAAAAAAATCTGGACCACATGGCCCATGCACCATGCAGGAAGCGACCATCTCATACGCTTGAGGATGGCATATCAGGTCCTGAATCTCGGCTGATACCATTGAATCGTAGTCCTCGGCAGTGCGCAATTTCGACACTTCATCTAAAATGAGCAATATGTGTGTGTGGGGCAAGCCTTTTTTTTGAAACTCAATGACCCAAATTTTAGCAATCACATTGCCAAGAACTGTCTTTAATGTCCTTCAAAAGGTCGTCAAGTTTCAAATTAAAAACGTGAGTTACTAAATTAGGGCGATCCTTGGCAATTTACCGCGGGAGAAGTGCATAGTTAATCTCTTTCCATTTAGGATTACAGGTAAATGTGACAAAAAGGTCCAGCTTACCAAATTTGCGGACCCTAGCCATGGCATCTTGGTACAATTGGCCCATGGCACGCTCACCACCCTGGAAAGATGACGGAAGAATCATCTTCTGCCCGATGTCGTTCCCAAAAATGTCACTAGCATTCAATGCATCTTGAAGACCATTGTATAGGTTGCAACGTAGTTGTTGTTGGTTCTCGCGAATAAACTTCAAGCGGTTTTGTTCAGTACATGCATATGCGTCAACAATGAATTGTTGTAAAAGCTTTCCGGCTCGCAGAATCCATTCTTCGTTGATGCGATGTTGTAGTATGTATGCGTAAAACTGAAGCATGGTGACGCGTGCAGAACCGCGTTTACCACTTACTGCATTCTCGTCATCTTGGATGAACCCAAAGCCATCCCATTGAAATCCATTCAATGGGATGCCATCATGCCATCCGTTGCGTCCATCTGGGAAGAGAAGGACGTAGTGCAGTGGCGCGTGTGCACTGTGTAGGGGAGAAACACGCTGAAAATAGCCATTAGTCAAACAAATGACAATGTCGCGTGCGTTTGCTTCATCCACATCACCCCCAACCATCAATGCGCCAACTTCGTCAGGAGTTGGCGCATTGTAACGTCACAAATCAGTGCGGCGATCATTCAGCAAATGAAGACTTAGCTCAACAGCCCCGCCTTGGAGTCGTTCCATGGCCGTTTGGTAGATGCTGGCGTAGGGGTTACATTCATGCATCATCGTTTGCAATGACTGCATAATGTCCCTGTTTAGGCCGCCAAAATTCCCCATCCAGCCATCGAGCTCGGCATGTGGATCGCTAATGTATAGTTGGGCAAATTTTGGCGCCTCGCCAGGCTGAGGAAGTAGACTCCCCATCCTATGGTAAAACTCACCGCGAAGACGGTAAGTATAGTTGCCAGGTTGGGCAACACTTATATCTAGGTTCGCCCCCACAGACGTGAAGGCCAATGCATTGTTGTAAGAGCGAATGCGCTGACGAAAGTCTTTTGTATTTGCTTCGTTATTTGTAAGGAGCCACCTGAGCGGTTTTGGTGGGGGTGCTAATGGGGGCAGCGTCACTTTACCTTGTGCGCAACACAGTGTAAACTGCGGATTGGCACGTGAACTTGATGCAACACAATCCTCCAAAAAGTGTAGGGCGCCGCACTTGCCACACATTGTGGTCATTTCACCTAAAGTGTGGCGAAGACCATGATGGTTGCCGTCAAATTCATGGCGTGCCAAAGGGATCACTTGGTTCCCACCTTGGTTTGCACGATCTAGTTCACGCTTGGCACTACGTGCCCTTTGACCTTCTTGTTGGCTAGCATTCGCTACACTCTGCTCCTTAGATCGAGCAACGTGCCTCTCTCGGGCAAGACGATTTCGACAGACGCGCGGGTCTTCCAAAGGCGACCCTTCTTCCTCTTCATTCATTGGTTTAATTATAAAGCATCAAAAGTTACTTCTGAAAATTTGTAACACCTTCTGCATCCAAAAGCACCATTTCCAATAAGATAGTACCTAAGCAAAAAAGATGATTTGCTGCAGACTCTTGGCTTAATCAAAAAGCCCAAAGAGAAAATCCTATCTAGAAAAAGAATCCTCATAATTTTAGGAGGCTTCTGGTCTTAAAGAGTCTCATTCAGCTTTGTCCTCCATGTCTAGATGCCTCAGCTCACTTCACAACCCCTTGTTGCTTTGGCACAAATCAAACAGGTGTTGAAGATAGACCTTAGTCTTTGGTGCACGATGAGCCATGAGGGCAGCTGCTACATTACCAACATTGTTCTCCTCAATGAATCTTATAGTAGAGTTCACAATCAGCAAGAATAGGATCCCCAATCTGGTGGTTGGCCCTGGATATGTATTTCGCACAAAACTGTAATCAAAGCCAAAAATGAAAAAGACAGGAGAAAACACAAACAAAACAAACAAAAGAAAACCAATGATAACATCAAAGCAAGAACAAAATAAAAAAGATAGATCACCATACTTGTCCATTGGCCAACAGAATAGCCATCAGTGCGGCAACTTCCATAACCCATGACATGGGTTCCACATGAAACCCAAAAACTTGAGGAACTTGTTTTCCTGCATAAAAGCATTAAGAAGAGTCACAAAAATCTCAGCACAGAAGCCTAATCCAATCTATGTCTCAGAAAAAATTCCCAAAGAATCAAAGTAGGAAGGGAAAAAAATAGCAAATCTGCAGAAGAAAAATAAAAGAGTAAAGATGTCACTATAACTACACTCATGGGAAGTTGGTGTACAACCAACAATTGATGTCCCTCAACTTCAATGGTTCTGCAATTGGGTTAGTGGAGATATTATGATTCTACCATTTTGAAATAAAATTGACTAAGGCAAAGATTTTGAAGATTCTAAAAATCTTTTCAAACAAAACCCACTGTTTAAGTTTGGCATCATAGCACAAACTGTTTGGGGATTATCTGTTGCCGCCGCCATGAGTCGTCATCCTCCTCCCGTTCCATTATCTTCTACTTCTGGGATGAAGAACTTGGATGGACGTTTGACAGGATGGATGGATGGAAAGGACGACCACCCAAGGATATTATATAAGTAGAAGAAGAAGAAGAAGAAGAAGAAGAAGAAGCTGCCAACTTCAAATTTCGAAACTTCATCTGCAAACCCACAACAACAACAGAAGAAAAAAAAAACAGCCACCTCAAGAAGAGCCTTACTTACTTCCTTAATTTCTCACGGACGGATCTAAAGAAGACCCAACACTGAAAAAAAAAAAAAAAAAACCGAATGTAGTTTCCAAATTTGTAGAACCCTTTCTTTTGCTAACTCGAAATTTGCAAACATGATGATCAAAGTTGGAAATCAGTCAGACTTGAAGAAGAAGAAGAAATTGCCAACTTCAAATTCCGAAACTTCAGATCTCTGCAAACCCACAACAACAACAGAAGAAAATAAAAACAACCACCTCAAGAAGAGCCTTACTTACTTCCTTAATTTTTCACGGATGGATCTGAAGAAGACCCAATACTGAAAAAAAAAAAAACAGAAAAACCTGATGTAGTTTCCAAATTTGTAGAACCCTTTCTTTTGCAAATTGTTGTTCCTCATTTGTTTGTTTTTTGGTGGGTTTATTTTTTTCCTGAAGAACTAACAAAATCAAATCTAGACTCAGTAGAAGGATGGTGTGCAGCCGGCAACCTCATCGGTGCATTACAAAATTGACTAAAAAAAACAAAAAAACGCATTATTTATGCACTGTCTAACAAGCAAGCAGCACATGGAGGATGATGATGTATCTAAATAGGGACATGGATGGAGGGCCATTCCTGGTTTATTTCCTTCCCATTCTTGGTGGGCGACATCCTTTAATGTATGTTTTATTTCCTTCCCATTCTTGGGGGCCAGAAACTTGCAATGTCAAACTTAGTAGAGGGATGGTTGCCAGGTAGAGGGATGGTGTGCAGCCGGCAACCTCGGAGCTTCCGGGTGTCGATCCGCATGGACCACCGGAGGAGGGATGATGGGACGGATGACGGGACGCGCGAGTTCAGGGGCGGCTTCAATTCTCATCCCGACGTCCTCTAATGTATAGGATGATGACTCCTACCTGTACAACTACTACAATTACTCTCGAACCTTGTGCATTAAATGCTGAGTTTCAGCATTTCATACTGAGATGTATTAAAATTTCCCTTCTTTGCGGATACCACTGAAAGAGGGGATAGGGAGTGGAAGCAGGCCCAAAGACAGGGTGACTTTCTGGATAACTCTAGTACACAGAAAACAAAAGGGGGACCAAAATTGGTTTGGTCACCTAACGCCGTCACTGCACTTCGACCCCTAAAGGACCACCACCAAGGGATATTATATAAGTAGATAATATTGTGAAGGATTTGGTTTTATTTTAGACGATTTTTTGAAGATCATATTTTTGCATGGTGAAATATTTGAATTCCCATAATTCTTCTTTTGCCTTAAGATATTTTTTAGCAAGGCCAAAGTGTGACACACCCCTTGTTAGAATCAAAATCAAAATCTTGAAAAAAAATAAATTTAAACGTAGGTTCAAGTTCATAAGGAAAAGCAAGCTGAACTTTATTGAAAAATGGGCAAGTTCAATTGAAGAACCAGGCACTGCCCCGGAGAACCAGGGTTTTTTTTTTTTTTTTCCAATTTTGTGGTGTAGCCGAAGTAACGATCATCCATAAGATGATTTAGCCAGATTTGGCTACAGAATATATATGAAAGGTCAAAAAAAAAAAAACCAGAATCCTTTTATGTTCTTGGCTACTATTGGAATGTATCCTAAAAATATGACAATTTTTTTAAAAATTCCAAATTTGGCGAATTTGGGCCTTTTTTCCAATAGAAAATCCTGTGTATAGTCGAAATCTTTTTTTTTCAGGTGGAAATTGGCGAAATATCCTCCCCCTCCCCCCCCCCCAAAAAAAAAAAATTGCCCACAACAGTGAGAAAAAGAAAATTCAAGTAAAAACAGAGATATTGGTAGGGTTTGGGGTTTGAACCCTAAACCCGTATTCATGGGGCAAAGGGCAGACTAGGATAAAAAAAACATTGCAGCAGCTGGGTTCACCCAAGGCTACAACAGACTCCTATAGGTGAACGTTTTACTGCAGTAAAAGTAGTAAAAGACCAGGCTTTAGTAATTATTGCTTGAGTCGTCCACAAGTCATTACGGAAAAGTCAGAGGTAAAAAAAGAGTAAAAGTGTTTTAGGAGCTACCATCCACAAGGAGATTTTTCATCTTAATTTCATCCACATGTACGTTATTTCGGTTCATCCACTTTAGTACATATTTCTCTTTCTTTCTCTCTCTCTCTCTTTTTGGGGTGATTCCCAAGTTCCCAATGCATAAACCTTTCAGGTTTGGAGGTTATTGTGTTTAATTTTTACTAGTTGGGAACATCATGGTATGCTAGGGAACAATGGTTTTTTTTGTTTTTGGGGCAAAATGGTGCAAAATTTCCACATTGGCTTGGAATGTACAATTCCTACAACAAGATTTTGAGCAACCATTTTGCCATTGTTTGTGTTCAATGAACACATTGGATGCCATGACACACCTTCTACATCCATCCCTAACATCAAGATGTAGTATGTTTTTGTGATGAAAGGGGTCAATGGTTGTCTTGTTGCTCTTGAAATTGTAATTGTCATCACCACCCGCTACTCCTTTAGCTTTACTTTACAACTATTAGTTTGCATTTAGTAAGAAACTTCCATTGCTTGCCTTTACATCATATGGTGCAAACTCTTCACTAGTTTGTAGCTAACAATGCATTTGAGATCATTAAAGTCTAATTCTCAGAGTCATTATTGCTAGTATTTTGTAGTGAACAGGATGTATCAATTTTACACCTCTTAAAAGTTGAATGATCATTCCTTAAAACTTCCATCATGTTTTGAAGTTGGTTTGTTTTATGTTTTTATAGATTTGTGCTTGCAAGTTACAATGTACTAATTTTGTAATTTGGACTTGTGCAACTTAACGAGGGTGGTTGTTTTTGCTTTTAAAATATGAAAAATGTTGATTTGGTTCAACCATGGGGGAATGCAATTTTGAAGTCGAAGAAGCTTATAAATGATGGCTTGTGCATAAGCATAAAATTTGAGCTTGGAACTTAAAGTTTAATGTGATTTACATGGATGAATATGTTCATAAATGAATGATTTCATAAGGATAAATGCCATGTTTTCATGGATGATTTTCATTTATGATTTAAGTTAAATAAATAAATTATTGGATGAACTTCATCCATGATTGGAAAATAAACAAATTAAAAAGAATTTACATCCATTTTCATTTCTTGTTTAAGTATTGATATTTCAAACGTGAATGTCATTTAATAATGATAGATAATGAAATTAAAATAGTAGGAAAAATATGCTGATGGGACCAAAATAATTTATAAAAATTGTTTAAAAAATCATTTTCATCAACAATGTTAAGCCATTTAAGGAAACATTGTCGTGGGATGATTCTACCCCCCCCCCCCCCCCCTTTTAATTGTAGTCAAGAACAATATATTAATGGTTTGTGGAAAATTAAGGCACCTTGAAAATAAATAATTACTAAAAAACCCCATTGTCATTTATGACAGTAGGTTGTTTGAGGATAATTAGTTAAGGCATTTGAAACTAAATTTTGGTTTATTTCAAGAAATCCATTGTTATCAATGACATTAAGTAGTCTAAAAAAATTTTAAACATTTAAAACCCATTGCCATCAATAACATTGGTTAAATTTGAAGAAAGTTGTGGCACTTCTGGAAAGGAAAAAAATAATTACTATTGTTAACAACATTGAGTTAGTTTGCCCAAAATAAATAAATAAATAAAATATAACCATGGGGTGGATATTAGCATAATAATAATATAGTTAAGACATATTGAAAATAATGACATTTTAAACTAGACAACCATGAAATATATTTACAATGAAATTTACATTATTTTATTCAACAAATGTTATATCATATATAATGGGATTGTGTTTCATGAATTTCTAATTAATTAAAATTATGGAAAATAAATTATTTGATAGAATTTTAATGATAAAATATAACATACATCCATAATTTTTATGGATTTTAAAAAAAATGTGAATTCTTTTTTTATTTGTATAGTAGATGAATGAAAAAAATCATCCATAATGCCAATGAATGCTTACATTCATCCCCATATTTGTTTCAAGGTTTATTTGTACAACATCCATTTTGTGGTTAAAGTCTTGAATTTTACTTGCATGTGTATAAGGGGAAAAACAATTTACTATCCCAAGCTCCAACTTTAGGCTTTAGGTTCATGTGATAGCTTGCCATGGAGATTACATAGTTAAAGGTAAGTGCCATTACACATTAATTCATTGATTTCTAGTATCTTGAAACTTTATAATCTTGGTTTTCATTTGCTTGTAAATGCAATCATGATGCCAAATGTTTACAAAGTTTTATCAATTTAATATTGATCAACATTTGTGTATGAATTTGTTTTTGGTTTAAAATCCCAATGTTTTTTACTCTTTCAATTCCTTTCATGAACACCAAATTTGTTGCATGATGATTTTGTTTTTGGTTTAGATATCTTTTATGTTATCTATTTTTCCTATCTTCAACGTTTTCATCTATTTTTCAATATTTTAACTAGTCCATGAATCTTAGGCTAAGAATGCCTCTAGTTCTTGTGTCAAGTTCAACATGTTTCCAAGGGATTAAGTTCATTTCATGGTTCAAAGTCTCTTCTTTTAGGAGCATGACCTTTGAATTTTGAATTTGTGGGTTGTCTTGGGTAGCTTATGAGTGAAGGGGTGATTTATAAGCACCTTCTACCAATTTCAATGAACTTGTAACCATCTTGAACCATTTACCTATTCATTTTGATATACTTGATGTTTTTCTTGATTTTGTAGAGCTTAATGAATTTGTTGAGTTGTTCGATTATCCATTTGATTCTCATTTTGAACCAATGCCTAACATTGAATTGTTCAATTCCTAAGATTTGTCTTTGAATAAGCAAAAAAAAAAAGACATGAAAAAACCTAAAAATTAGATGACAACACTAGTAAAATACAAACTAAATGGGCAACAAAGCTATCGTGGGCAAAGGGGCAAGTGTCAAATGGGGGATTTATTCATAAGGTGTAAAACCTATTTTTTGATTGAATTTAAAAAAAAAAGATTATCGTTGCAAGTGGGATAAATTAAATAAACACCAAGGTTGTAGGATTACAATTTGAAATATGCTTAAGCTTGGGGTGAAGAAAGGTGGGAAATACATTGCAAAGGATTGAAGTTGTATGTTCAAGGGAATCCTAAATTAGTTATGGTTCAAGTCACACAACTTGTAATGAAAAGGAGTTGAAAAAATGTTCAACTAAAAACCTTCTTTCATGTTTGTGCACATGGTTGGCCCATGTATTAATTTTTGAATGCATTGTTTGTTAACCTAGGGGTCCCAAACAATCTTGCCATGCCTTGGTTTCATAATGTTGGTTGGATCCTTGCTGAATTTATGCACATTTAATTCCAAAATGCTACAAATAAAGCCATCAATATGCCCAATTCATAGCATGCTCTTATGATGAGGTTACAACCATTGATAATGGGTCTTGAATTTATGTACATGCATATGTGGTTGATTGTTGGACTAAGGTGTTTATTTTGGTGTGTGTTGATAGGATTGTTGATGGATCGAATTCTAATAACCTCGTTGAAGTTATTATGAATGCATCATTGAAAGGTGGGAGGTTGACTAGGGAAGATTTGTTAAAGAAGTTCTTATGCCTCAAAGTAGATAAGGTGAATGTGTTTTAAGGTGGGAAAATAGGAAAATTACCAAACAAATCAAGGATTCTTTGGTGCCCTTCTCCACGGGTGTTCATTATGATGTTCATAAGATTAACTTGGTAATTCAATCATTGGTGGATTTCACCTTCATTGCACAAATTGAAATATTCATGCAAAACATTTATAGTTATTTCAACCATTCATCAAAATGGCATTTGGAGTTTTAAAAATTAGTTAGAATATTGGACACAAAAGGGAATATAATTATGAAAAAATGAAGACTAGATGGATGTCTATGCTAGAACCTTTCAAAAGAATCACGGTAAAATATAGGCCTCTACTTGTTGTGATGTAATCTAATTGAGTCCAAGTTGTAAAGGTTCAACACGTTTTTTGATTTTGAACCTAGTCTTTTATGTTTGGACTTTGCATTGGTTGAATTTCATTTGAAAATGTTAAGGCCCATTTGTAAAACTTTTGCAAATGTTTAATGAGACTAGTGGTAGTTGAGTTTTAGAGGATGAATACCATTTGCAAATTTTGAATGGCTTCTAGAGATCTTAAATTTTCATTTACAATGGTTGGTTGTAGTTTGGAGTATTTTCCCATCATTTGCAAATGTTGGATAACATGTGTTGGACTTGGTATCTATTTTCTAAAACTTGAATGGCTTTTAAAAATCTTGAATTTTGATTTGCAAAGGTTGGTTATGGATTGGGGCATTTTCCCATCAGTTGTAAATGTTGGATATCATCTATTGAACTTAATATTTATTTGGCAAAACTTCAATGGCTTTTGGAGACCTTGAATTTTCATTTGCAAAGGTTGATTATGGTTTGGGGTACTTTCCCATCATTTTAAAATGTTGGATATCATTTGTTGAACTTGGTATCTATTTTTCACAATTTGAATGACTATTAAAGATCTTGATTTTTATTTGCAAAGGTTGGCTGTGGTTTGGGGTAATTTCCCATCATTTGTAAATATTGGATATCATGTGTTGAACTTGGTATTTATTTTGTAGAACTTGAATGACTTTTGGAGATTTTGAATTTTCATTTATAAAGGTTGATTATAGTTTGGGGTACTTTCCAATCATTTTTAGATGTTGGATATCATGTGTTGAACTTAGTGTTGATTTTGTAAAGCTTTAATGGCTTCTAGAATTTTTGAATTTTCATTTGTAAAGGTTTTTTGTGGTTTGAGGTACTTTCCCATCATTGGCAAAATGTTGGATATCATATGCTGAACTTAATATTTATGTTGTAAAATTCAAATTGCTTTTAAAGATCTTGAATTTTTAATTGCAAAAATTGATTATGGTTTCCAAAAGTTTCCCACCATTTGCAAATGTTGGATGTGAACTTGATATCTATTTTGTAGAACTTTGAATGAAAATTTGGAGATCTTGAATTTCACTTACAAAGGCTAGTTTTGGTTTGGGAAACTTTGGGATTACAAGTTAATGGGTTTCATTTGGAAAGGTTAGATTTAAGTTGCAAATGTTATTTGGATTTTAGAAAAGTTCATGTGACGTTAGAAACTTTGAATTCATTTGTGAAGGTTGATATTTCAATTGCAGGACTTGAATGACTTTTGGATATGTTAGAATTCATTTGGAATAGTTAAATATCATATGAAAAATTTGAATCTGAATTGTAAAACTTGAATGGCTTTTGGAAAGGTTGAATATGGTTTTCAATATTTTGGATTTCATTTGGAAAGTTTGTTATTTAATTTATAGATGTTGAATGTCTATTGAAGAGGTTGAGTTTCATTTGTAGTGTGATTATGGGATTTATAAAAGGTGAGTTTGATTTTAAATGTTTGTAAATGTTAAATTTATAGATTTGACTAAATCCTAAATTTGATTTCCAAATGTTTAGATGTTGTTTCTTTTGAAATAGTAAAAATAATATATGGTTGGATACAAATGATCATGGTTTTATGACCATGTCCAATGTGTCTTTTTTGGTTTTATGTGATGTATGATATGTTGTTAACAAGGAAACTTGGGATTTTTTTCCAACATATACTTGTTGTTAGGACTTGCATGCAGCTTGCCATTGATGGAGACCATGCAATTCCATTTGAAATCTGTTCAACAAAGAGATATTTTCATTTGTGATTTTACATTTGTTGTGAAAGCATGTTGACATTAATTATATAATTTGAAATGTGACATTGCCTTTTCCTTTTGTGATGATGAGTTTTGCAAGGGGATCATTGACAAAATCCATGTGAATGGATTATAACATAGATTCCATTCAGCATATTGCATGAGTGGTAAATAGTGAAAAGATATGGGTTCATTGGGGTGAAGTTCATCCATCAACATGTAGTATTTTGCATGTCACAAAAACAACATTTGCATATGTAATATAACTAATGAAAGTTGAATGCAAACGTAAGTGCTTAGCCCATTTTCATTTTTTCATTCAATGCTACATGATTTAAATATTGTTAATGTATGGTAGAACTGCCTTTGTTAAATTTTTTCATTTGCACTTTGTTGTTTACTTCATGACAAAGTTAATAATAGGTATAGGTTGGTTTTGTTGTATGGCAAAATTGCTTTTTAGTGTAGATCCTTTCCATTTAAGGTCTTATTTTAATGTAAGTTTACAATGCTTGACATTTGTTTGGTTTGTTGAACGTTAGAAGTAGTTAAAAGATTAAAGACATCAGTTGGATTTTCATGAGGAGTCAATTTTGGATGCTATGGGGGTTGTTTATCTACAATTTTGGTTATATGCAAATGTAAAGATGACATTTTCACATTTGAAAATATTGGAAGATTTCTATTACTCCCGATGTCCATGTGGATAGTCCAAAGATGCTCCCATGGTCCCTTCCATTCTTTTTGACATGGGATTTTAATGTTCAACATCCATTCTTCAAGCTAACAACAAAATCTAATGTTACACAAGCCATCATGGAAGTTGTGGCCCTTGTTGCTGACAAGATTAATCCAATTTTTGCAAATCCCTTCACACAATTGTGGTGGGTGATCCATGCATCTCAACTATTGTCACAATATTTTCCAAAATACTTAAAGTTGGTAGAGATAGCTAGGGTTCATATTTTTTGGTTCTATTGATCATGAACGATGTTTTAGTTCAATTTTTTTCTTGAAAAAAAAATAGTGCAATCACTTGAATTCTCATTTGCAGCTGCTTATTATGTATGCATAAAAGTTCTTCACACTTGAGAACTTTCCATACCAAGCTATGTGGTTAAATGTAAGTAGTTCACATGGGCTCAGCCAATATGCTAGACTTTAACATCAAGAGTTTGGTGCCATATTTTCAAGAGGTAGCTAATAACCATAGTCAAAATGCTATTGAGATGAAGATTAAATAGCCGGCTTATATAGATAAAGTTGAATTCATCATTGATAGTATAAACATTTTGTTGGTTTAGTCAATTGCATTAAGGCAATTTGAAAATGCTGGTAGTAGCCACCTATTTTTTGACAAGTTTGTTATCTTTGCCACATGTGATTCAAGTCATTAATTTTTTTTTGTCACCTATGCCACAAATTAAAATTGAAACAAAAGACCACTAGGGAATATCCATTTGGGAGTGTTGGGTATGCCTTTAGAGTATGAAAAATGTCCTTGGGAACAGCAGATGGAAAACTCAAAAATGTTAAAACAATGTTCATTGGTTTGGGTAGGGTTTCCGACATTTTGAAGCAACAGGAAGACTAAGCCATACTACTGGCTAGCAACAAACAACAACACAAGGAGATAAGGAAAAAGGAACACAAGAAGATAGACAAAACACATAGAAAAGGATAGCATGGAAGACCAAAGACCAAGTGGGCGTACAAGAAGCTCTCTACTTACAAGACTTTATACAGGATCATTTGGAATACTATAAAGGCTGGAATTCCAAAGAGGAATTTTTCCTTATTGAGCAACCCCCTAGTCCTCTTTAATAGAATCTTTAACGGGGTAGCCTTTTATTTTCAGAAGGACAATAAAACTGACCATCTGAGAGACAAAGAAATCTTTACAGCTACAAAACCTCAGAAACCTGTAAAATTGACTATTGATAACTCCCAACTTTGCAATAATTGAGATATTTGAATGAACCTGAGGCATGCAAATAATTTGAATACCTGCATCCTCTGGTTGAGAACATGTGTCAAAGACACCACATGATATACATTGAGGACTTTGTTTCACAGATAGATCCAAGAAGTTACAAGAGAAGCATTTAGAAGTACAATTCAACTCACAAGATGGTTTTGGGTATATTTTGGGTTTCAATTACACTTCAAAAGATAAAGCATTTACAATTTCTACATGTTGTAAAGCTGTCCACTTGTGAGTACCAAGTTACTGATGTTTGGCGCTGAATGATTCATTCACAAAAGGGCTCATTGTAAAAAAATATCAAAATTTTGAGCTGACTGTATTGGAATTCTGAGGAATCAACAATCCTCATGTAGCTAAATCTTAATTCCTGTTGCTGGGTTACCACTATACATACCAATCATATGCTGACCCTCATAGACTCATTTGCAAGTGTTGAAATCATGAAATGTTCAAATTCAAACTACCAGACTCAATTTTTTTAAATATTCAAATATTCCAACAAAAACTGCCAATTATCTGTGACAGGTATGGTATTCCAGATACAGTATTCAAGACAGCTAACCAAACTGCAGCAGACCAAGTGTACAACCTGATCAAATCCCCAATGTAAAACCTACTTACTCTAAAAGCAACAGCAGTTTTCCCCCACTGCGGCCTCCAAATGGGACAGGTTGAGGGTTGCAGTAGGTTGTGAGCAGAAAAAAAACAGAATGTGGAAATGGACGTCTTACTGGCTAGACCTTTACCACAGAATTGGAGGAAGGAAGAGAGAGAGAGAGAGAGAGCGCTCACCAAACTCAAAGACTGATAGTAGTAGCCAAATATTGCAAACAAAAAGATAAAGTGAACATGAAGTGATAAAGAATCAATAGATCTTTCTCTTCACCACATCAGTTTGCTGGTGCATGATTGCTGACAGTTTGTTCAATTCATAGAGCCAACCGAGTGAAAATAGGAAACTGTAACCAAAACCACACAGTGTTGAGCCATCAGAAAGGACATGGAGGCAAAGATGAAATCAGATCCCTCTCTGATCTTTAATAAAAATTCAGAGTACTGCTGGTATTTATGTAATCAAGCTAGAAAATGCATCATTAGTGATGAAAAAGAAGTTTAAACTTACCAGGTAGTGACGCATACTCTGTGGACTGCACCAGCAGCTACTGCTGCAATGAGCTCTGCAACAATCACTGGATAAACAACCCCCCCACCAAAAAGAATCACCCAAACACCTTGTCAATGTTCAGGGAAATCGAGGACAAAATATTTACAGTACAGCAGATTTTTAAAATGGGGTTTCAACTACCCCATCAGAAGAAGGAAGACATCCTCAGAAAAAACAATTGTATGCTTTTGCTGTTTTTCAGAGCTGTTTTCTTCCACAGATTCTTTGGTTCTGATGAGCCAACAAGGGGAAAAACATGGTGACAAAACCAGAAGAAACCCTACCAGCTCCCCATCCAGTGCGAGCACCAAGAGACTCCTGCAGATTACCAATAAACTGCAACACACAACCCGTAATAAAAAAACCATACAATGCTCTTTGCTCTTCCCCTAAACCTTCTTCTCCAAAGACACAGAATGTAGTAATCTTTCACACTACTCTCCTCAGATTTCAGCTCTATTTTTTGGAGATTCAACTTCTCTCCTGAGAAAAGAAAATTCGAAAGGAATGTCAACATAACAATAACAGAATATCTGGCTAAGTTTCTTTACCGTCACAACTAGGAGGAAGAGAATTGAGGATATAAGACCACCAAGAATGGTGTAAAGCTCCGTTGAGGCCAGTTTCTCTCTGTACACCTGCTGTAGTGACAACGTTATGATAAAGAGTAGAAAGGAATAGAGCATGGAGTTCCCAGTGCTCGTCAAGTGACTCCGTGCAGCTGTACAAATTCAAGGCACACACCGAAACCCACACGCCGGTTTTGAGAATCATAAAACTATCCCCGAAAACAATGTACTACTTCCTGCATTTCTTGCTTGCTTGGTGGTCCTCTTCTGCAGCTTGAATGCTCAGATCAACGAAACCCTAACCCTAACCCTAATCCGAACAAACAGCAGCAGCGCATGTTTGACCTCCCAAATTTCCCCTTTGTTTTCGTTGGTGTCTACCAAGCTCACAGTTACTTCATACCAAGAACATGGATCCAATTCCCAGAACGAACTATTACATAACACAGACACCGTTGACAACCAAAAGGTTCGCCATAGATCCAGAGCTAAGAATGAAAGCTCACGACCAAAGAACCACACCCAAAAAGGGAAAAAAAAAAGGCTTGGCAACGTGAAAACGGAGAAGAGCCTCCGATCCTTACCTGCCATTGCTACGAGAACTGAGAACGGGATGACGACTGATTTTTTCTGCGAACAACGCGCGTGCAACGGCACAAAACGTCGTGTTTTCGTGCTCCTCCTCTTCGCCGCAATGTCACAGAGCTGAGCTGACTTCGAAGAAACAAAATCCTTCCACTCTCTTGGATGAAACACTGTGCGGTGCTGCTGCTATTTTCATCCATGAAACATTCATCAATTGGGGGGTGGGGGATTAGGTATCTGGTAGATTTTGGGTAGTAAAGTTATCCTGACTTTGAGACCTAGTTTGACCCTCTAATCCCTGTTTCATCCCCAGTTTGAGTGAGGTCCTAAAGTTAGTGAAATTGGGTACCGTTTCATGAAGCTAGGTTTCAGTCCGTAAGAGGATTTGCAGGATCCTTTTTTTGACAAAGTTTTTAAATTTCTATTTAATGTGTACTTTTTTCATCTTGACTTCTCATTTTGTCCTTATAACTCTCACCAACACTAGGGTTGCCTAACCCTAGTTTTGGGTATTTTATGGATAGCTCTAATAGATTTATTTTCGAGATTTATTTGGAGTCTACGCTTTCAAGTAGCTCATTTATGTATGTATATATGTATATAATTCAAATAATTATTATTTTAAACCCTTTTAAAAAAAAAACGTGAAAAGTTAATTATGAACATTCCCAAATAAATGGTTAAGTAGTCTCTCCCTTTGGTCTACTAAATTGGCTACAAGAGTAAAATTTTTGGGCAAAAGATATGTGATGAAGTTATTAAGCATTACTAGTGGGTACTTGTGATCTTCGGACACTGTGAAGTCCATCATTTTCTTTAAACCCGATTCATGTTTTAGTTCTTTTTAGAAATTTTTATCTTTTTTATTTTTTATTTTAATGTGTTATTTGTTTTTATGATTATTCTATATTATTTTATAATTAGTATATATTTAATATTTAATATATATTTCATTTTATTTTATTTTTTAAGTGTTTAAAAAAAGTTTCTAATTGTTAAATTGTTTTTCTGTTTTTTTCCTTTTTTGTTACAACTTTGTGTCATTTTATTAATTTATTAACAACGCAATCGATGGCTAGTGCGGGGAGACGGAGGATCCAATGAGCGTGTGTCTCTCCGCCACCATGACTCGCACTTGGCGTTGGAACATTTCAGGCCAGGTGCGGCTCATTTTGGGAACCTTGTTTCTGTCATCTGGGGGTTGCAGAATCGGCCTCGCAGAGACTGTTAATGGGTCAGAATGGACAGGTTCAGACAGACACATTGACAGATTGAATTAATATATTAAGCATTATTGGGAATAATTTATGGGAGCTTGGGGAATACATTGAGAGAATAATTGGAAGCATTGAAAACATGAAAATACAAAAGCATTCTCAAATGCATAAAAGACTTATAGTGTATTCAAACATTGTTACCAAAAGAGAGGGCAAATGCCAATGCCACAACTATTGATAATAAAAACATATTAACAACTAACTTCCATGGAATTCCAAAGAAGAATATTACAATATTTCAACATTGAGTTCAACAATATTTATAACATGTAAACTATGGACCATGAAGAATCAGTTTGCTCCAGTTTTTCTCTCTTGAGCCCATTGGTTGAATTATGGCAATTTTCACTTTCAACTCACAACCTTGGAGCATGAAACCCTCTCCATTCCCATAGCTCAATCTTGATAAATTGGACACAAAGATAATGGTGAGCCAAATCACCCAATGTAGGTCCCAACAATCCCAAGGTTTTTTAGGTTACACATCAATTTCCTTCAAAGCTCCCACCCGAGTTGGTATTCCTTTTCACACACACACAACCACAATGTCCCAATATTACATCATTTCTTTCCACCTAGCCCAATTGCCATAATAAAACCATTTTCAAAGCCTTTTAATTTTTTCATCATTTTTTTCAATCGGTCCCTGGACTATGCAAAATGACCGGTCTACACTTGAGAGAAGGCTATGGTGTAGCGGGAATACAAGGTGCTCTACCCTAGAAAATTCCATGGAGTTGAAGCATTCATCCCCCACAAACCCCTTCACTAAAACTTATTGCAATAAAAACCCACAACAAGCATACATCCACAAATGCAGAAAAACCAGTCAAAGTTCTTATGTTGGAACTTAACTTCACAATGTAAAAAACTCCTTCATATACTACAGTGTTCATCCTCCATCAATCACCAACTTCAAAATAATGCAAGATTCTTGCCGCTTGATCAACATCGAACATTGTCACAACCATGAAAAAAACAAAACATAGCTCATCACTTGTAAGCAACAAAATAACACAAAAACAGAAAGAACAAAAAATGAAGCACAATGGTTCCTTCAATAATTCATGATGATGAATTATCCCTTACTTTGGCATTTTCTCCTAGTTTGAAACAGGTTACTTCTTCATCTAGACTGTTATTTGGGCCTTGTTCACATTCAAGAAGAACAAACACATTTTTAGGTCACAACATTTTATTTCAAGGCAAAAAAAAACATTTGATTCTTACATGGGCTTTATGATTTTTGTAAAGCCCATAGATGCTCTTTCTAGGCTTTACAAAAATTGTAAAGCCCATTTTTGGTTCTTTTCATTGCATAACCATGGTCTTTACACATGCTAAAACCCTTGGACAAAGGGCATATTGAATTCAAGGTACATTTAGCTTTGCTTCGTGTGAGTCCTTATTCTATTAAAGCCCTTGCCCTAGGGCTTTAACTACCACAAAACCCCATTACTTATGAATTAAAGGGCCATGTTCCATTAACTTTATTAGTTTGTCCTATAAATCTTAGCCTACTATTAGCTTCACCACTTGTGATTAATTATGGTGAAAATGCATCCCTAAAGGCAAAAGGATTTGAACTACTGATTTTTAAAATATATATAACCAATTTGAACACATTTGGTTCAAAGGTGTTTTTGACCCTGAAAATTATGGATTTTGAAAATGTGGCCTTAACAAAAGTTATTCATATTTATGTGATAGAGGGCATGAATGCATAATATGTATGATATAAAATCAATTTTTAGTCAAAACATATTTATATTTAACATGCAATGTTAAACCAGATGTTCAAAATATAAAATTTTATGGAAAAAACCAATGTAAAAATGACACATGTCATGTGCAATGCTAGGAAAAGAGCTTTTACCTTGGCGCCCCTAGTTTCTATGATCGTGTTTTCACCCCAATGATTTTTGTAACCTTGGGCCATGTGTGGGCCAAACAACCACATTTTATGGACCTTGTGTGGTTGAGTTTTCCACAGTGGGTTTTTGGCCCATGCCCACACTAATACCTACAAAACATAATCCAATTACATGACTAATCACAAATTTAGCATGTGATGAATTAATAGTGAAAATTTTGTCCATTCATAGGTTTGTACATTTTACACATGAATATCATGTGTTGAAAAGACGTTTAACACACATATAAATGTGTTGATGGATAAAGTACAAACTTATGAATCAACAAATGTCACATTGATTTTGCATCTTCCAATAAGTTCATGTGTCAAATGTGTTTTCAATGCATGATATCAGTGTTTGAAATGTACAAATTATGAATGAACAAAATTTTGCACGATTTTCATTACTAAATCATGAGATATTAAGTTTGTGATGTAGTTTACACAAGGATTTGTGATATAACATTCAAAATGTCAAAAACCCAAATTATGCATTGTTGTATTATATTAAGTACATTAAAGGTGATGCTTGATTGTTAACTCTTGATTTTTATTTTTTTTTTGATGCCAAATTTTTTCTTTTGTTCCATTCAATTACGATATGCACATTCTTTCATTCACCATCCAAAAACTTTGATACCTTTGCATGGGGAATATATGCAATCTCCATTGCCACCTTGTTCTAGCCTCCATGCCTAAACCCATTTTTCCACACCAAGTCCACATTGGAGAAATGTGATCTTGTTAGGTTTTGGACCTAAGTGGATTAAGATAATGGAATTCACCCCATGCTAATAATCCTACAAGTCTAAATGGTTTTACAAGAATAAAAGTACCCTATTTCATGTCAATATCAGTATTCTAATCTCAGTTACTAACCCACAACTTCATCTTGCCACAATTATTAGACAACAATAAATTCACATATTGCTTAATTCATCATTAATTTGATTACATGTGTCCATTTACCAATTAGTAGAATTGAATGCCTAAACAATCATTTGCGATTGCTGCTTATATAAAAAAAAATTCAAAATTAATCCCTAAACCTTATAAGAAAAAGACAACGTATATCATATTCTTTGGTATGGTATCCATTGTGTCCATTGTCCCCCAATAGAGATCCAATTTTCATTACAACTTTTGGAGTTAGAATTAAAAAACCCATAGAATTGAATAATAAGTGAAGAAAACATTATGAACCCCATTTAACAAATGATTAAATGTGGGAAAAAAAATTACTTTGAAAATGAATGTTAGAAATGTAATTTTTTATGACTAAATTTGGTAGTTTATTAGTGGTTACAAATGTGTTTTAGTTTGCATCAAACCATGGACCCCTTAATGGTGGTATTGTAGGAACCCAAACTTTAAACAAATGCAAATTCCCAAGTCGGGAAAAAAATGTCAAATTCATAATAATAATGGAAATGGAAACCCTAATATCAACAAACAACTTCAAAAGGGGTCATTAAATTAGAAATAAACATTTGTATAATGAATTATATATATGGGCATAGTCATAATATACCAAGCCAAAAAGGGTGTCGGATCACACAAAAATGACAATTAAAATTGGATAAATATTGATGTTTTTCCATTTAAAACCATGGCAATCATGGTAAGTTATTGTTTTTCATCCATATGAATGTTAAGGATTTCAAACCAAAATTGCATTTGATGAAATTTTAAGTTTAGGTTTTGATTTAGGACCTCTAAAAGTGCACATCAATGCATTAGACATGAGTCAATTTTGCAAAGGACTATCAAAAGGACCTATATAATAAAACATATTTGATCGGGAAAAAATTAAAAGGATAAATACCTATTAACCACATAAAAAAATCACTCATACCTTAAAATATGTGGAGTTCTAAAACTTTAAAAACTCAAAGAACTTTCCAAAATTGATCTAAAATACGGCTCTTTACTGGTTAGGCTTGAGGGGCTGCGCTTTGTGAAAGCCTGCCGAGAAGAAGCTAGCAAATTCAAAAGTCTTTTACCACACATAATGATTTTGAATATACAGGATGTGTTAAAAGAAATTGTAGTTTATTATACAAGAAAACAATAAAATGTAAAATAAAAAATGGTTATGATTTGAATTTAATATTAATTTTAAAGACAAAACATTGAATTTACAAGCAATTTGGACGCTTTAAAAAATTCGTATTTATTCAAAAATGATAAAAAAAAAAAACATGTCATGTACTTGGACAACTATAGACATTTATTATAATAAGTTGCAAAAACAATTGTTCCAAAATTCATTCATATGAAAATTTGTTTTTTGGGAAAAGAGACATGTAGTTGTTTTTTCTAGTAATCATGTTGGTTCATTGTATCCCATTTGCATAAAAGGTGAAAAAATAAATCAAATATAAATAAACCTCAATTTTTTATTAATTAATTGTGGTGAAAAAAATTATAAAATTATATTTTAATTTCAAAACTTGAATGAGACAAGGAGGAAATATTACTCAATAATTTTTATGATATAGAAGTTATTTTTTGTCTCCTTCAAAAGAGAAAAAATGAATTGAACTTATTACATCTATGTCCTTCAAATGATAGGAATTCTAAATACTATCTAATATTTCTTGCTTTATATTTAATTAACATTAAGGTAGGTGTGTGCATTGCACATTTAGTGCCATAAAAAGATTAGAGGCACCTTCTAAATAACCCTATGTGCATGTAATCAGAAAAATCTAAATAAGTTGATTTGTACAATATGCATTTATGAAATCAAAATTGAGACATAGGCCCCCCCAAAAAATTGTGCCAATAAATTATTATCTCCACAACTAATACCCATTATATAGTTGACGATCAAATTCACCCATGCAATGCACACATTAATGTATTATTATTAATATATTTTATTTGAATTATGCAATGTCAGTAGGATAGTCATAATTATAATTTCATAATTTAGAGTCCATATGCAATATCTTCAAAAAAATGGGGATATATTTTTATGACAATACCTTTATATTGGTGGTGCACAATATTTTGATTTTGGCCTTGGATATGATTATAGCAAAGAAATTTAGTTTAATCGCAATACTCTCATTTAATTAGCCATGTTCATATTCAATTTAAGGGTGGTGGATATTGTTTCCAATTTGTCCAGGGGGCCTGGCCCTAAAAAAACTCTAGAGCCAAATTTGTAATACCTTAATGGGTGGAATAGGTTTAAAGTTTGGGTTAGTGAATAGAGTTTCTTGTTATCTTGAAGGTATTGTTTAATTCCGAATATATATATATATATATATATATATATATATATATATATATATATATATTACACAATACCTCAATGAGTTTAGGGTTATGGTTGGTGGATTGTGTTCAATATTAGTTTTGACAATATTTTTTGACCACTAAAAAAACTAGATGTTATGCAATACTATAATGAATATATTAAGTGTACGGTTAAGGTTGGTGCATTGTGATTCACACTATCGTTAGGGTATTGTTTTGACCCAAAAAAAATTAGATCTTATGGAATACCCTTATTAGTGTATTAAGTTTAGGGTTAATGTACCTTTTATATGCTTCACATTCTTTTAAGTTGATGCAATACTTAATTGGTTCATTAGGTTTAGCGATGAAATTGGCATATTATGATGGGCATTGTGTCGAAGGTATTGCATGGAAAAATAACAATACAAAACCTATGCAATATCCATATATTGCCAGTAATCTTGGATTAGTGCTCATTATGAAATAATGTGTTTATAACAATTAGGGTAAAGTTGTGAAAAAAATTTCTTTTAAGGTTTAATTGAACTTGCACAAATGTTTGGACTACATATGCAATACCTTCATCTAATAACAATATATTTAATAATTTTTTTGTTCAATGTAAGATGCACATAAGGTTTTTAGAAGTGAAAATTGAATGTGAAATCACTTACTAACCAATGTAAGTTGCAAATTCAAGTTTTTTACAACTATATATCCTTGCATACATTTTTTTTCAATGCCAACGGGTTATGTCCATAGAGCCTGCATTAACGTACAAAAATGTGGCATTGGGTGAATGTATAATTGAATGTCTCAATATCGGCATAAATTACATTCTTTATAAATCAATACAAGATTCTTTAATATGATTCAAATGGACATGGTTGTTATTTTTACAAATATTATTATTTAAATATTTGAATAATACATGTTTAATCATTTATAAACCTTTCAAAATCCATGTTATTTAATGTAGTTAATGCCATTTTAAAATTTGGAAATCCTAAAAGGAAAACCCACAAAGTTTAGATAAATAATGACCCATGTAAATCTTTCAGAAATATATGCTTTTGGGACAAAGAAGTTGAAAAACAAACAAAAATTGCAATTCATATGGACTTACGAAAATATGATCAAATTTTAACCATTCAAAAGTCTTAATTATTAAACGGTTAAGGTTTTCCAAGAAAAGATTCTTCATTTGAATTTATCACCTTATATTATATATTTATTGAATCCCAATAACAAAATTGGAATGTGAATCAATATAAAATTTTCCATTTTGTGATGGTCTAGTAAGACGACCAATCCATATTTTTTGATTTCAAAAGTTCATTACTACTAACCAATGAGTTTTTTTTACAATAAATAACCACACAATTATTTTCATAATGTAATTTTTAATATAAATCCAAGTCCCAATTAGTAAATCCAAAGATATATTAATCACCAAATGCATTTGAGTAAATGGTACCAAGGGAAAAAACACCGTTTTGTCATAATAGTAAAACACTCCATTGTGCATTTACCTTATTGATTAAAAAATGGGATGCCAAGTTGAATTCAATCAAATGATCATGAAAATTGATCTATGTCTGCAAATCACTTCATTCTAACCACTCCCACTGCCATTTTCACACCCACTAAAACTATCATTAAATAATCCATTTGCATTTTGATAATTGGCTGTTACATTTTGTGGAAGTTGAACATATTGTCATGTGTATAAGTGTTGGTTTGCCAAAACTATTTTCACCACATTTGTTATGAACACCTCCTTAAAAACATTTCAAATCTTAAGGTGAACATACACACAAATCAATTATTATAATTTACCAACACAAGTCTCAAGCATAATGTAAATTTCAATTGATAATTGAATGTGGGATCGCTTAACAACCATGAACCATATCCATTTCATGAGAATAATTAAAATGATCTTTTTCTCATGCTCCTTTTTGGCTTGAAGATCTCATTCAATTCTAACTATTCCATTCATCTTTAAAGCCCTTTGTCTAGGAGACCTTGTTAGCTTGAATTAAATCAACAAGATCATTGTCCTTTTCTTATTTGGTCATCACATTGGGGGAGATGGACCACACCCCATGTGGGAATGCCCAAAAGAATATGTAATTTGGAAGAAGCCAATCTTACCAATGTAGGTTTCGATGTTGGTTTTATTTGTAGTGCATCATTTTGTAATTGATCCCATTCACGTGTGGCATGGGCCTTTCAGGCACAAGACCATGCATCAATGAATGCATGGGTTTTGTCAAGGCAACCCCTTTTGTCAAGTAGATGGGTGCTTGGGCTTCTTGGGTTCCATGGAAATATCATGCTTTTGGCGCTTCACAAGGAAATATTTAGTTGAGTAGGATGCATTGTAAGCCTCAACCTTGCAAATAAACCTATGCCTATCTTTTTCCCAAATCACACCTACTTGGCAACCCAATGTGACACAATTGCCTTTGAACGAAAAGAAAAAAAAAAAAAAAAACAAGGGAAAAATTTGAAATGTTTAAATAAAATTTAAAAGATGACGGTACTGCACTTGATGATGAAAGTTAAGGCTTAGGCAATGAGGGTATTACATGTACACCGATGACTACTTTTAAGTTTATTACAAAAGAAAAAAAAGGTATTGCACCAATAATTACATAAGGTTATTATGTAGGCAATGCAAGTATTGCATGTAGACTAATGATTATTAATAAGGTTAAACTCTTGGCCATTAGGCTATTGCCATAAAAAAAATTGGCCAAAAAAAACTCCACCCACTTTCTCAATATATAATAGTGAGTAGGGCAAAGAATTAACATATGCATAAAACGAATGTTGACCCATGGGAGGAATGAAAATAACAAATGATTGTTCAACTTGTTGTTCTATTGTAAAAACATTTGTTTATTGATGTTCGTTTGTAACAACATTTGATTTCACTTGTTCATTTGCATTAATAGGTTCATTTGTCGTGTTTGGAACTTGCACATGTTCATTTGCATTAACATGTTCATTTGCCACATTTGTTTTAGATAACACTGGTGCATCAATAATGTTTTCAACAATTGCTTCTTCTTAATATTGCTCGAACTTCTTGTGAGTTTGCATTGATTACAAGATATCATTGTTTATTTGACTAGAAAATTAAACAAAAAACCAATCATCTCGACATTTGGTAAATTTGACGACTTGGTCATATTTGACAAGTTGATTTGAACATGTCCAACTTGATTGATGATTTTTTTTTACTAATTATAAGATGGTCTTTTGGACTAGTCAAATTGGACAAAAAATTGGGTAGCCAAAAAAAGTTAATTAAAAAAATAACGAACTTTTTAAATAATAAAAATGATAATAAAAAGGAAATATATACTTACCCACCCACCCATGACCTACCTATCCACAACCCACCTAGGTACTATACATTTATACACATGTACAAGGTATATATACAAACACACATATTTCACACAATATATGTTGTTAAGGGGGATTGAATTTTGGTTTCCTTGGTTCCATACTAATGTTTTAGCCATTAAACCACCACATCACTTTATAAAACAATATGGTACCAAATGCATTTAATGATGGCAAGTGGGAATGTTGTAATGCTAAAGCTAAGAAGGTGATGATGACAACCATAACCACAGAATGAAAGCATTATGACGCCAAAGTCGAAAAGATGATAATAACAACCACAATCACAAAGCGAGAGCATTATGAATTCAGAGTCAACATTGCAACAAATGCATTTGTGTACGTCAAGCAATTTCATTGGATTTTGATTGAATTGACTATTACTAATGAATAAGACCTAGTGGGGATGCAATGAATGCATTGGGACTAGTGAATTGCACCCACATTTTGTAGAAGTGTAAGAAGGCGAGAGATTACAAGGTTTGAAATTCTTTGCACTACTCAGGAACAACGAAGAAGCCAAGGACGCGATGGACGGAAATAGTAGGTACAATTCATCCATATAATGGATGAAAAAGAAATGCTGCCCCTACGGTTACGGAGGCAAAGCGCTCGCTGCGAAGCGCTCGTCGTTGTGGCGTTGTCCTTCTTCCCTTCCCTTCGTTGTCGTTTCTTCGCGGCCGCGGCGCGTAAGCTCGCGGAAGTAATCGGAGACTGCACTCCACGATGAGTACGCACAAGGAACAATTAAGCGCCTCCCATGCACGGTACGTCGTTTTCCCATTCTCAATCTGTAATCTGTTCTTCCCTTTTTTCTTTTCTCCTTTCTTTTCCGACCGTTTGGTTTCTTGAGATGCATCTACCTATGTATCTGTCCGCGTTTGGTAACCATTCTCTGTTTTTGTAAACTTTGCCCTGGCATTTATTATTGAGACACAGGTTTTGATTTTTATAGACAAAGTTTTGACAATTTCTTTATTCGACAAAGTTCTTTTGTGTGCACCGATCTGAAGTCGGACTTTGCTTTTCCCGGGCCGGCTCCTATTACTATTATTATTATTATTATTATTATTATTGCGTTGTTGTATTTGGTTTCGTTTTTGTTTGTTGTTGTTCTTCCGAGAGTTTTTCGTTTTTGTCTGAACTTCTTTGTGTTGTTCAAGGCAAGCATTTAAAATTACGTTTAACTGAGACTTTCGCAATGTTGCCAAATCTTCTTCCTGTCGATTGGCTTGAACACGTAGTAGCAGCTTCTGCAGGAAAGATGATGTCAATCATTGTTTCTCTCCGACTTGCGTAGCGGCACATGCTCTTTGTTCCAAGCGGAAGTAATTGGGAGTTTGACGGAGTTTCCATTAACGATAGGAGCCAATCTCATAAGATCACGATCGATTGTCAAACCGGCTACTGGATCAAGTGTCGATTATATATGTATATATATATATATATATAGAGAGAGAGAGAGAGAGAGAAAGAGTTTCTATACTGTAGCAGGCCGCGAGGCCAAGACATATCGGTAGTTTGAGCCGTACATGCAAAAAGATCGAGCGGGAATTCTCTTCCGTTGGTCGCGAATGAGGCGCAACAAAATTGATTTTGCTTTCTTTCATTGATCAGTATTTAAGCGTTTTTTGCACGGGCTCTGAGTTGTTGAGGAAAACAGGGAATGGTGGGCAATCACAGCCTACTAAGGTGCTGCTTCATAGAAAGTCTCTGGATTTTCCAAGGCCTCGGAATCCTAAGTCTCTTTTGAGAGCTCTGTGATCCGTGATTATTCCTTAGTCGTTCTCTATATTACAAGTGTAAAGCTGCTGAGATTGTTGTCTTGACAGGTTTCTGGAAAGGAGAATAGAGAGAGAGAGAGTTTCCAGAAAAATCAGAGCTTTGGAAGCTGTTGCACCTGATACCAAATTTACATAAACTTCAAACCTCCTCCTTGCAGACGCATGAAAATGAAATTGGACACATACAATTTGCATCTATTTGACGATGAGAAGAGCACTGAAGCTGAGGTTGGGGGCTCAACTTTTGGTAGTTTCTCAAATTTTGGGAAGCTTGAATTTGCTGCGAGTTCTCTATCTTGTAGCCTAAGGGTCTCTTTCCATTAGACTGCTGTGATCACAGTTACACACAGCCTAGCGATCACAACAGCCTAATGGAAAGTCACTAACATGGGGCCTTGTTTCTTGCTGCAAGGATAGTCGCTTTCCATTGGAGAGCTCCAAGTGTGTTTGAAAATATGTAGTTAATCATGTTAGAAACTGTTAGAACACATGCTCTCATGAAAAGTAGGACAAATGTCATTGGATGGTGAGTCACAATTTGACTTGCAGCTCTCATAGCTCCTGCAATTGATCAATGCTTGACCAGTAGAGCTGTGAGATGACTGTGAGCATAGTACGTTGGAAAAGAATAATGAAAGCTGCTGTGATCACAAAATCTGGAAAGATGTCCTAAGAGTCCATGAGAATGAACTCGAAGGAAGGATTCCTAGCTATGTGTTCTATATGGGGAGCCAGAGGTTGGGTTTTTCTTTTTGACAGTGCATATGGAGACAATTGTTATTCTACCACTGATCCTTGGTTTTTGGTGCTGCACAAGTCTTGTTACCAATCTCTCAGATCTCATTCCTAGCTCTTAGTCAACCTTGTACTGCCTTCCAATTTATGTGATCCAGGTTTAACACAGGACCATAGTATTACTATTTGGAGAAACAATTCTGGCTCTGAAGTCTTTTGAATCTGACTATTTTGTGTGCAAGTCAGATAGGCACCCATGTGGCAAAAGAGTTTGGAGGAAAGGCATGTCCTGCAAACTTTGAAGAGCTTGATCACCTTGCTTCGCAAGTGTTGCAGCGCAGGTATAATGGCCATTCCAATTCAAAAGATGCAATAGTCTGTAGTCATGGTGAACTGGAATATAGATTCACATTGCTTACAAAACAATGTGTAATTGCACAAGGCAGATGTGGCTTGTGCCTTCTCAGTTCACTTTGTATGAAGATCTACAAAACAATGTGTGTAAATTGCACAAGGCAGATGTGGCTCATGCTGTTGTTAAGCATTCTCAGCTCACTTTTTATGAAGATTTATGGAGCACAAAATGCTCTTTTGTCACCATTGATGTAACCCACATCAGTTACCTTTCATGTCCATTAATATTAGGCACTCACAACATGGCCTCATTTACTCAAGATGCTGTTTAGTGGACTCTGATGGCTAACACTAAATAGTGACAATGAAGTTGGCAGGTGACATTTATCTTGCTGTTTTTGTGAAAAGTGTCAATTCTAGTCTTTGAGTTTCATTAGTTCTGTTGACTCTTTCAAGATGAGAGAATGTAGAATTTTGATAGATCTCATGTCTTGCTGAGCTAGGACAAACCTGCACTGACCTTTTCTTATACTTGTTGTTACAGGTATGTTTTTCCCCAGGGTCAATCTTATGGCACTAATAAGACTCCAACCCTCAGATATGGGAGCAAGAGAGGGCGCTTTCCCTCCAGACTAAAATTTTCTTGATCTGCTATTTTTCTTTTCATATTTATGTCATGAGCCAGTGCAAGATCTGTAAATATTGTCATGAAATAACAAACATGGTGGGTGTGTAGCTCACAGGCTAAAGAAACAGGGGGAACCATGAAGTCTACTCTAGGTTTCATCTCAAAGTGTGGTTCTGGAGTCCTGGATTGCACACACGAGCCCCTCTACCTACCGATGAAGGGTGAACTCTGTTCTTCACTCAAAAGTTTGCAGGGCAGAACTGGGGGAAACTTATGTAGCAAAGTGGGTGATGCCAGAAGGAGCTTTGAAGAGCTTGATAGAGTTCTCAGGGAGAGAAAACTCATGGTTGAACATACTTGGAAAAGGAATCACCAGTACAGTGTCAAAGAATACAAGAAGCAGGATGAAGATGTGCTGATTTCACGCTCAAACGAATTTAGTGGTGAATTCACACATGCTTCGAATACAGGCAGGGAATTCACACTCTAGTTTCCTTCTTTGTTAGTGTGCTGAGGTCTGCTCTTATGGTCCATCAGCCTTTCACCTTATCTGCAACACTATGGACACAGAAAGAGTGACCAGGATAGCAAAAGATTTGGTGAGCCTGGAGATCAGCACAGAAAAAATGTATACAGTACTGTTAATGGATAAGTTTCTTGTGATCTGGCTGTAGGTGTGAGACCTGGGCAGAGAAGATGGCAGTCCAGGCAAGAGGAAGAGGCAAGAGAGCTCGCTGTGATAGAGGCAGCAGAGGAGTTTTTGAACAAGGGCATCAAAGACAATCTTTCCCTGTATGATTGTTGGCTTCAAAAGACAGAAGGTCAACTGGGGTTTCAACCAAACCTGTCAGCTTTGCACACATGTGATAATGAGCAGACTATGGCTAGTCAAGACTGCAGAGTTTCCACATCCAACTTATCCTCGGGTAAGGCTGTCATTATGATGTATGACTGCTATCACGTCAAGTCTATTCTGGCTTGTGACTTTTCTTTGACAACAGTGCTTCTCACTTTTCCAAAAGTATTCTTCCTTATAATTACTGAGTTGCTATTTGTATCAAGGTTTCCAAGGAATGCTGGGAGCCTGGGATTTCAGTGACCTTCATGGAGAGATTTACATGGGCAGTGAGGATGTGGGGGTGGCTGCAAGAGTCAATAAAGAACAATGGCAGCAATCAAACTGCCCACCCATTGTAGCCTTGGAGCCCTGCAATCATCCTGTTGGTGTTGGTCAATCAGTTAGTTCTGCCTGGGGGTTTGAATCCAATTATTCCTCACCTTTGGAGAGCCCAGGAGACTTTGTGCAGCCAGTACAAGGTGGTGGTGAATGCTTGACTCATTCTAGGCAATCTAGTGATCCTGGGGTGGAAATCTGGAAGAGTAGAGACAGCTGGAGGCCTGAAATGAGAAGGGCATCCACTGATGGACATCAGTTGGCAAGCATGAAGTCATTTGCAGTTTCTAGAATGGGCATTGCAGTGAAGAGCAAAAGTTTCACTAGCACTCAATCAATGGATACCCTGTGTAGACGCAGAAGTTGTTCCATTAGCCCTGTACAAACCAGGCCTAGTAGAGGGCGTTGCTTGAAGAAATTCTGCCAGGCTGTTGCAGCAGGATTAGAAGGTGGCTTGAGAAGTGGGAGAAGAAAGGGTCAAAGTGGCCTGCAACACTCGGAGGAGGCCAGGAGGTCAATTGATGCAACGAACAATGTGATAACACTTCCAGAGCGTTCCATGAGAGTGTGGACCCACCCAACTCAGGAGGTTAGGGGTGATGAACACCAAACAATGATATCTAGGCAACAGAAATGGCTTCATTGGAGTCATCATCAAATGTCTCCTCAAAGGACCTCAATCTTCACATTGGCAACTGATGAAAAAGGTCAAAGGTAGAAAAATTATCTAGCTGTGGAATTTGAGAAGCTTATGGAGTATGCAGCAATTTAACCATTTCAGTTCAGTGTCACATGATATGGAATTGTTTTGCTAAGTTACAAGAGGAGCAAATGATTTTGCATTTAGCATGTCTCCCAATGCCACCACCAGTAAGTAGATCCCTCATCAAAGAGCACTCATGTCCATGTTTATTGAATTGACATAGTGAATGTTCTGAGTTATCAAGAAAGCAAATTGCAAGCATGTATCAGACATCCTTGTTGACATGTGGCTCAAATGCTTACCAGTTCTTTTGTAGAGGGAACTTCAAAAACAGTCACAGAGTTTGCAAATTGGTCTGAGGACGGAGTTCCAATCCCTACAAATCAATTGGGGTTGAAGCAGTCTGTCCTTTCCAGGACCAAGCCGTATACAAGACGGGGAAGACAACATACAGGGTTGTGTTTACCAACCCTGCAACAATGCACAATAGGGGCATTAAGGGGATTCAAGGACAAAGACTACTGGTCAATGCTCTCAACTTTGCAGTTCATTTTTCTACTATCAAACAACAGTGAGGGGCTATATTTAGTACTCTGATAAGGCAGGAAGAGCCAATGTCAACTGTGATGACTTTGGACCTCCATCTGGCCTAAATGAAGTAGACCATAGAACATACCGTCTGTGATGATGCCTACATCTCTTACTGATGATACTTTGCAGTGTGTATAGGGTATGTTGTATTTACTGGCTAAGAGGCTCTAAGTTATTTGTTCCGCTGATTCCTCCATGTCATGTACCCAATGGATGCAGTTGCAGATCACAGGCACACAGAAAGCGTATCAGAAAACTGCCAAAATGGCAAGCAGCGTCAGCTCCTCAGTCCAGACATTTGGACTCTCCTGCAATCAAAGATATGATTGTCAAGGAACTTAAAGCAATGGAGCTAGCAACTGATGAGGACATTCACGCAACCAAGACAATAGCTGAAGATAGCAGACTTCTCACAGGAAGTCAGTCAAATGATTCCTATCTGCTGACTGGCAGCAGCTCAATGGGCAAACTGCCTGAGATGGTTCAAGTAACAACATGCTCATGTATGCCTGCTAATGCAAGCTTTGTCAGACTTACAGACAGAGAGCATTCAAGCTGTGGACAAAATTGTGCCATTAAGTTTACCAGTTAAGCATCATTGTGCAGCCCAGCAGTGCTCAATACCTCTGCCAACTGCTGTTTGTGTGGTGTGTGTGGCAGTAAACCACAGCCATGTTCCTAAAGATCTTTTGGGGGAAAATTTCAACATAGTTGAGATGCCAACAAAACACTGTGGGACGAAGGAAGAAGCTGCTATGAGCTCCTCTGATGCACCCAGGAATGATGTTGGACAGCCTTACTCAACAGCTAACTTGACTTGTGGTCTTACAAGACTACTGACTACTATAGATGATCCCAACTTGCACTGCCAAATAGATGGAGATGTTTTATCTGTGAATGAATGCAGGTCTTCTCTCTTTGCTTGGCCAGAGTTGGACTCCTTAATTCTGCAGGTGAGCATGTATGGCATCTGTTCATATTTGAAGAGGCAGAGGCATCCCCACTTTTACTCAAGATGTGCTACAGTGTATTCCTGTGGTCCTGTTAATGTTGAAGTTGTAATACAATACTCTCTTAGCAATATCTCATGCAAAATATTAGTCCTATTCTTGCACTGAAATGCCCATTTCTCATAAAGCTTTTTTCCTGCAGGTCATAAATGACTGGTTAGACAGAAGCAATATGTGTCCTACGACTGGCCTCTGACAAAACATGAAAGATGTCACATTGACATCAAATATAAAGGTATTAACAAGGGAGTCAAGTGTTGAGAGTGCCACAGGTACTGAGGGTATTTCCAATCAGTTTTCAGAAAGTGAGAGTGAGCCTGTACGACTAGGCCAGTGCAATAAAACTGTGACACCTGAAGGCCCCATAGCCATGCCTGATGCATTCTGGGGCATGAAAAGCATGAGTTTGGACAACTTGGAGAGTATTTTAGAGTCATTTGAAGTTGAAGGAAGGATTTGTAAGGCAGATAATGTAGCTGCCCTTGCATCCCTTCTTTGACCACTCACAAAACCTTTTGAGGTAAGAGATCCTCTTATACTTCTTTTGTTGGCATTCTTTTGTCAACCCAAGTAGAGTTCACTTCTCTCAGGACCTTGTTCAGATTTCAAAGTTGTGACTTGAATGCACACTTACAGGTCATATCACAAGATGTGACTTTGCTGGAGATTTACTGATCAGGAGATGAACTACAAAGATGTTGTGAGGGAGTTTGAAGCAGATAAGAGTGCTACTAGAGAAAATATATTTTTACAAGGCAAAGATACAGTACATAGTAACTGTGCAAAACTTGTGCCATGCTTTATGGCCTAAATATGTGTAGTGAGATTGCACAAATCAATACCACCTATGATTTCTTAGCCTATCTGTGATTGCAGGGCACTCAAGAGTGAAGAGGTGGGAGAATTAGGGAGAAGTCCCACAAATCCACCTCTAGAGACAACTGATGGCAGCTCAAGATAGTGAAGAAAATGTTGCTGGAGATAGAAGGTGAGTTGTTCATCAATTCTGGTGCGGAACTTTCCTTCCGGATTATGAGGTATGGAGTTTCACATGAAGACAGGGTGCAGTAGTTTGTCCCTCTTGGTGGTGGGATCCAACTCTTCCAAGTGTTGGTCCTTCAAAATAGGACCTTGCCTTTTGAGCTGAGATGTTATCTGTTGGCACTGGTTTTGGATGTAAGCATGATGGAGGTGATGCCCTTGGCCAAAATCTTGAGCACCCACCAGGTATTCAAGCTTATGTCCACAGCTATTGTTTGGTTTGTTCTCTGCTTGTGGTTCTTATCCGGCTTAAACTCCTCAACATGCAACTGATGATCAACCCAAGTTCACCTTAACCTGCCAGTAAGTGTCCAATGGCGGTTGATTCAAGAGCAAATCTTTGCTGTTGCTATTTGGAATACTCTAGGACTATACACTAGGATTATATGAATCAGTTTCCTATCATTAACCACTCCGAATTCAGGTTGAGATCTACTGTGAGCACCACTTGTCACTCCCAACACCTTCCACTTAAAATTCTAGGCTGCATCTTGTATTGTTATAAGCTGAGAACCATAGCTTATATAGGTTTTAAGGGACCCTAAACCAAAAACCCATTTTTAATTAAAAAACCCCACTTTTTCATCTATTCATCTTAAGCCAATCTCCTCTGTGATATGTTCGAACTAGTGCTAGTTGTTTTTAAATCTACCTCTACCCTCTCTCTCTCTCAAATGACCTATTATTAACACAATGGCCTGGGACATCAGGGTATCATTCATGCAAAGTAGATATAGTGTTTTATGGGTTTTTGATCTATTATGACATGGGAGTTTCTGTTGATTTGTGATTCTTGGATTCTTGATCTATAGCAGTGACATAGTAGTTTTTCTTGATTCTTTCAGTAGGTGGTTTTCAGAGTTGTTAGTCGTTTCAGATCATTCCATCAAATTAGTTTCTTCTAAGTTGGAGGATGTGTAGGTTATGGTATTGTTGTGTGTGCAAAGCATATCATGGATGTGTGGCTTTGACATTTTTTTTGCTGAAAGGAATTAGTGACTTTAGAGCAGATCCACCACCGACACCCCACCATATATGAGCCTCTACCACATCCAAAATAATGTGCAAGTTATTGCCCTTTTCCACATAGTTCAATAGTACTAGGGGTTGTTGCTTCATGCACCCCATTTCATTGCGTTTCAACATGAGCATGTAGGCCCTTCATTTTCACAACACTGATACTCTTCACAACTTGAAATGACGAAAGGAATTAGTTACTTAGGCTTGCTGGTGTTGTTTTGCAAACCTCATGATTTGGAATAAAGGCGTTTTTGGAAAAAAAAGCGTGTTAATTCCAAATCATGGGGTTTGCAAGGTTGATCAAGGTGAAAGTGCCTTGTGTGAAGAATTTGGGCAAGTTTGGTATGTTGACCCAAAATTTACCAACACCCAATGAAACAAGCACAATGGCTTGTACTCAACATATTCCATAAGATAATGATTTCCACCATTTGCACAATGGGTATGTGGGTTTTGAATAATGGTTTGGACTAGTGTTGTGAAGCTATATTTTACCTAGATATGCTTGTTATATGTATAGGATATATATTATATAACCTAATTTATTTTCTCAAAATGAATATACCTTAAATTTATTCATATCTTTTTTCTTCAAAATAATATACCTTTGAACTTATCATGTTTGTAACCTTTAAAATTCAAAAAATCTAACTACTAGTCCATTGTGCCTACTCACTAATTGATGTTTTTTCTTTTTTTATCCTAAATGTAAAATTTACAAGATTTTTTTATTAAATAAAGGAGATAATACAAGTTAACCCCAATTGGGCTATAGACCTTTGCGTGATCTTCAACTATTTGTAATTTCATGGTGACTTCATAACTTTAGCCTTTATCAATAGTAGCAATCTAGCAACACATTTCAACTAAAACCTCACTTGTAATCACATTTGACTTTTCATCTATTTCATTTCAATTTATCACATTTCAAAGTGACAAGACTCACATATTTGATTTACTTGTTACAATTGGGAATGCTTGTTTTTTGTTTAAGTTTTTTTGTCTTTTTCTTTGATAATTGATTGAAATAATTGGCACATTATTTGGCGATGTTCGTTTTTAGTATTTTCAGTGATGTGTATGGTCTTTAACTTCACATCAATGTTTTTGAACCAAGTCTGTCATCCATAAGAATTGAACTACCATCATGTATGCAAGGGAGGGGAGGTCCTCATGTAGAAATTAAGAAGCTTGTCTTCTTTTATGAGCCAAAAGACAACCTTAAAATATGTCATCATTCGTTGCTGGTGAGGTGACAAACATTCAGCAATTTTTTCACCCATTGTAGATTATATTGTGATAGAAATCTTATGGCCCAAATTGAAGTTAGCTTTAGCTTGAATATTATGCAACCTTTAACAACTTGATAAGACTTTGTATAAATTCATTGAGCATATAGTTAACGAATGGAAAGCTTTGCAATTTGTTACAAATGGATGCCCCAAGATATTTATGGATCATGAAGTTGTTTAAATAGAGGGCTTGGTCTTTAAATGTTAGGTTGCAAACATAGATAAGATGTTTCATAATGTTGCTTATTGAAAATCTTCCTGAATATGAAAAAGGAAACAACCATGTGATAGAGGATGAAAGTCCTATATATCGTTATGTTTAATCTATGAAAATGGGGAAAAAATGTTTGCTACTTTGTTACTACTTGAATGATCACAACATCTAATATCTATGGACAATAGATGTATTAGATTTCAATTAAACTTTGTATTCCAAATCCTATTTCTAAAATAATGAAACTCGATTTGACCCAAAGGTTTAATTGTTGACTAGTTATTCATCTATGGTCATATAATTTAATTCTATCTTTTCATATACAATTTGTTTTTTAATATAATGGTATTGCACCTCAATATGTTTGGTGTGAACATGATAAATTATGTTTTAAGTGATCTTCATGCAAAGTTCTTTGATTATCAACATAAAAGAAGTTAGTAGTTACTTAAGACATACCAAGTTGGTTTAAGAATGTTCTCATCCATATAATTTTTTTTTCCCCTTCTTAAATAGCTCATTATTCAACTTTGCTTGGGTTAATGGCAATAGTTATAATTTTTTTTTTGGGGCACCAAGTTATTGAGCTCTTGCCAAATACAAGTACAATCAATGGTGGATCTCCTTTCATCATTGTATTTTGCCCAATCTACATCAATAAAGCCATGAATTTTGTTTTCATCACCACAATTGTAAAATATTTCATATTCTTAGGGTACCTTTCAAATATTTAAGGATATGATGGGCCCCTTCAAGGTGTGTCTTTTTTGACACGCTCATATACTTGTTGTGGAACCCCATATGTAAGATTGGTAAAATGTCAGTGAGATAGATTAGTTTGCCAATGATGTGACAATAGAAGGTCAAATTTAACATTCTCTAAAAATGGCATATGTGTAGCATTGCATTTGGACATTTGAAATTAATCTAAGATTTTTGCTATGTAAAAACATTGGCACATAAAAATATTTGTTAATATTGATAAAAACTCCATGGTCAAAAGTAATTTTAGGAGTTTATATTTAGTCATTTCAACCATAGATAAGAGTTGGGACTCTTTCAACCACCTAGTTTTCTCAACATGATCTTTCATGATCAAAAGATCATCCATGTAGAATACCATGATAATCAACTTTCCCTCTTCAAACAAATAGTACACAAGAATTATGTCACATTTGATTTTTAATCAACCTTGGACTTTGTAAGTATTGATTGATTTTTTTGTACCAAGCTTTAGATGCTTGCTAAAACCCATACAAGGTTTTATGCAACTTGCACACCTTATGTTCTTGCCTTTAACCTTGAACCCCTCCAGTCATCTCATAAACAAGTCTTCATTTGAATAACCATTAAGAAACACGATTTTTACATCCAAGCACTATAGTTATTACCATATTATGCGCTACAAGGGTCAACACCAATCTCATAGTGTTCCATTTAATGACAATAACAAAAGTCTCATTGAAATCAATTCCCACCTTCTATTCATATCCCTTTGCCACTAATTTCATTTTGAGTTTGTTAAGTTTTTCATCAAGTGTCATTTTTATTTTGTACACCCATCATGCACTAATTGGCCTTTTTCCACACAAAAGTTCCGTGAGACTCCATGTTTTGTTTAAAAAAATAAAATCCATCTCTTATGCCATAGCCTAATTCCATCTTCAATTTTTTTTTTTCTTTAAGGTAATTATATGGCTTCAATTGTTGTGTCACAACAAGTAGGTAATCTTTTCCTTTGGAAAATTTAGTTGGATTAAAAAAAGGTTAATGTTCTCCAATAATCAACAATCCTAAATGGGGGTCATCAATTTCAAATTGGATGCCTTCTAGGTGTAAGGGGTTGTGTAGCAACAATCTTTGGTTTGTGTCCATCCACAAGTGATGATGGTGAGTTAAATAATGATTTGATTCTGGTATTAAGGATTGCTTGTGGAGAATGATCTTTAAGGTTAACAATATCTTAGCAATTTTCTCCATGGTTTTAAGGTCCACTAGATTTTTAAAATTTTAGATTGATTGGGGCCTCCTCAAACACATGTATTTTTATGTGAGTTTGTCTAAGTGGCATGGATTCATCAATTGTTGGCCACAACATTAGGTCAAGTTTTACCATCTCAAGGGAGTGATAACAAACATTTCATCAAATTTCACATCCCTTGTGATAATAATCTTTCTATATGTTGAGGACTATAACAATGATATCCTTTAAATTAAATGACCATCATACTTTACAAGGTTCCTTTTAAAGTGTGTACCCTTAGTTTATTTCAGTCCTTTTTAGACATGTGGATGCACACATGATATCCAAGCACTTTTAAGACTTAAGTCAAGTTTCATTTTAGATAAGATGTGTTGTAAAATAACATTGTGATTAAACTTTGTTGGACATTTGTTATGCATGTAAGCTATAATACTAATCACTTTTGCAAAAAGGTGGTTATGGGTACCACTTTCAAGCATGATTGATTTAACCTTGTTTAACAATGTGTGATTCATTGTCTTAGCTACTCCATTTTGTTGGGGGGTCCTAGCTTGATTGAATTGTAACATGTTGTGCCTTTGGTTTGAAAATATTTTACAAATTGGTTTGATGAATATTCCCCCCCCCTTGGTCTTAATGTAAGATTTGAAATGATTTTGAAATATGGTTCTCAAATTTTTACTTCAACAATAAAAAATTCTTAATGCTTAAATTTTTGTTAAAAAAAAAGACCCATACCTTACATGATTTAAAATAAATACGAAGGTGATGAAGGTAATTGCAAGCTAGAGTGCTTCATTTTCAACAAATACACTTTTCCTTTAAAGTTAAAATGTTAGTGTTAAAAGGACAATTTCTTGTGATAACATTAGTTAAATAGGGAATTAAATGGTGGTTAATGAACTTAAAAAATTCATAGGAAGAAAAATTATTTTAGACAACTAAAAGAAAAAAAAAATGAAACCTAAAAAAAATGATTATGATATGGACTTACAAAAATATGGCCCATTTTATACCATTCAAAAGTCCATAACTTTGTTTTGGTTTAAATTTCTTTTGAGCTTATTTTTTACATTGAGAAATTTCCTATTGTTTTAATTTGTCATATATTGAGTCCCAATAAAATATCCTAGATAAAACCATACACAAAAATGCATGTATTAAAAAAGGCATAGGTACAAATTTAGTTCATGTTTCTCAATTTCAAAAGTTTAGTATTATGTATTTTCAAGGTGCATATATGATATTATTATTTATATATATATGTCTTTTTTTTCAAGTTGATAATTCAAATCTAATCATAAATTTGGCATGTTATTAATTTTATAACATGTAAGTGCATGACATTGTAAAAAACTTTCCATTGTGACCCAAAAAGTGAGCCACCCTACATTGCAACACCCATGAAAATGAAATAGTGACTAGACTAGAACTGGGTTATATAGGTCAAAATTCAATAGTCAAATTAATTTTATTGGTTGAGTTTGATTCTTGCGAAAATATTCCCTAGTTTCATTCCTAAGTTCACACCCATGACATACCTCCACAATGGCAAGTGAGTGGTTGCGTATCCTTGTCACCAATTCCTTTTTAAATAGCATCACAAACTTCTTAAGGCAAAAAAATTATGTTAAAATAACATAAAAATAATAACCTTGTTATGTAATGTAATTTTGATGTCTATTTACAGTCATTTCAACAAATGAAAAAATTACATTTTATTATCAAACATCATATACATAAGCATGATTATTGTTCTAAGTTATATAATTTCTAGGTTTATTTGAATGGTACAACAATTTCAAAATATTCAATAACGTGATTTCAATGCCACAAAATGTTTTGTAATAGTTTTTCACTTTAAAATTGTGTTATTTTTTATGATATCATACAAATGTGAATGATTGATGATTTAAGATACATATACAATTTCAATTGTCAATACTGAAATATTGGTATAATACAATTATGATCAGGACTTTATATTCCTACATCATAATTACAATGATAAAAAATAATGGGATACAAATTAATGTAAATGTAACATAATACAAAACAATATATATGTAATATATGAATTCCAATTTATGTAGAAATCAATCAATGGGGAAATCAAACTTGTGAGTCTTGAAATACATTTCATTGGAGTTCTTTGAATCCATGTTATAAAAGAATTATTGGCCAAGAATATGACCCACATTGTACACTTTAAAACTCTCATATTTATTTATGTCAAGAATGAATAGTTTATTGTTAACTTAACTAGTTTGGGGTTCTTCAACAAAACCATGTGCTCACAAGAATAAAAATTCAAAGCAAGGAGAAACATTAAAATGGAAATCTTAAAGGTGCAATTCTAGTGGCACACCTTGAACTGGTGTCAAAGAGTCAAGGTACAATGAGAACACTAGTACATGCAACTAGAGGTGGCTAAAATCTCTTGCCTTTACCATTGTGACTCCCCAAAACTCCCAAACAAGGTATTATTTCCAATCCTCTGGTTTTGAGAGATGCATTATTGGTAGCAACATGGACAACAATGCAAAGTCCTTTTGTGAATGACTTGTTGTTACAAAATGCTTACTACAAATGTCACCTCAAACAAGTGTGGACTATCATTCCCACTTTGAAAATGTTAGTGCATATGAATATCAAAGAAGGTAGTAATAGGATCATGTTCACATTTTTCACCCCCATGCTTGGTAACCAACAAGTTGCTTTCAAAATCTAGTTGCATCCCAACGTCCTCATTGTTGTGCTCATCATAGAAGTATATATGAGAAAGATGACCACTCATGAGAGATAATGGTAAAATGATGCAAAATGGTGAGTATTCTTAAGAAGTTATTAAACTTGCCAAATAATGCCTCATTGATTGTCGATAGATGTAAACAATGCACTTGTCTTGGGCAAGTGATTACCATAGTACCTTGGCACGTTCAACACATGTCTACCAAATAATTAATTAATTTTGAAGATTTCATTTCCAAAAAAAGAATATTCCAAAAGATTTTTCCATTTTACACCCAAAAAAGTTGTTCTTTCACAAATTTATTTTTTGAGAAAATTTCGTCATTTCTAAAAATAATATATTTTGTGCTGAAGCTGCCATAAGTCAATAGCAAGTGGACCAATTCTGCCATCCTTGTGGTGTGATTCTTGAAGTGGAATTGGCTATTGGAGGGGTTCTTGGTGGTCAGCCAGTTTACCTTGATTTTGAAGAGCAATGAAGGTTTTTTTGTTAACAAACTTTTAGTACATCACAAGTTTTTCAGACTTGGGGATCAATTGATATGACCTACAATTGTTGATAATGTTTTTTTGTTCTCACATTTGGGCAGATTTGCAAACTTGTTTCACATAATTATTATTAACAACAAAACTTATGTGAAGATTTAGCAACTAGACCATATATCCTAAATAATCCAACCCTTTTTTTTGTTTCTAATTTCTTTAAGGATGCTGTGGTTTAAAAGCTTTCTTATGACAAACCCAACGAACTAGTATGCAAAAAAAATAAATTCACATCCAAGTTTTAGTTATTTAATATTTTTTACAATCATCACACCCATAAAACTAAAACTAGGGGACTGCAAATAGTTGGGAAACTACTAATAGCAAACCACGTGGACCAATCATTACAATCGACGACTCAGAAAGAACAACTACTAATAGCAAACCACCTGGACCAATCATTATGATCGACAAATCAGAAATACTGAGCCAGCATTAGATCAGGTTCATTACACCTCTTCTCCAGCACCTTGGGTGAACCAGTTGGGGCCCGCCCGGTGCCCAAGAGATTCTTCACTAAAATATATATATTATTGTATCACCTTCCTTCTCTTGAGTAACTTATGCACGCTTTGACTAGGATTCAAAACAACTTTAGGCCTCAATCTCCTGAAATGATTGGCCACACCACAAAAAAACCAACTTTTCCGCACCTACTTTCTCTTAGTATTAATTTGTGTGTAGTAGTAGTAGTTAGGTTGGGAACATAACATATGAGTTCAAATAATTTCGAAAGAAGGCCGACCACGATATCTCTCTATCAAGATCGTGCACAATACATATATATATATATATATATATATAATAAGAAGATCGTGCATGCTTCGTTGTGCTCTTCCCCCCACCCACCATGGTTGGCTCTTCTTGAAAGCCGGACGTTTTCCTTCCCTTTTTGACAAAAATGATTTTTTGGGATGTTGTTTGTGATCTTTTTGTGAATGTTTTTGTTTTCGTATCATTTTCGCATCAACTTCTTCCTTTATTCGTTTCTTCATTCCCATGGCCTTTTCCGCCACCACCCACTCATCCATCGTCAACCAATAATCCAAGAGAATGAAGCCGAGAGATAACTTTCCTTTTTCCGCTTTTCTCTTCCCTTTTTAGGGTATAATGTACCACGGTGTGTGGGGACCCAAATTATCTTGAAACCGGGGGTATCGTGAGTGTGGGGGAATGGGGGGGAAGTGTTTCCCTAAAGAAGGTAAGGCATAAGTTAGTACATAGGCAACATTTGACCCTTTTTTTAATGGCATACTATAATATATAAAGTAATCATAGATAATTATTATGCAGAAATTCAGGAAATTTTAGGATGGCATAAAAAGGCAACCCTTGCTGATTCCACATCTCACTATGCCCCTTTTTTTGACATTTTTTTATTTTTTTGGCAAGTGGTCAATCTCTTTTTATATCTAAAATCAAATGCATCTTTATTGTGTTACAAAAGGTTTTCACATGTTTGAAATAATTTTTCATTTCTAAATTTTTTTAGCTAAAAAAATTCTTGCATAAATAGCATAATTCATGGTACCAATGTCTTTTTTTTGGGGGGGAGAGGGGAGGGGGACAATTTCGTGTTATAGCCAAAGTGATGATGATTCCATAGGAAGATTTAGCCACATTTGGTTACAAGCTAAATATGAATATAAAATTTTAAAAACATTTTTCTCTATTTTCGGCTACCTACTTGAACGATGTATAAATTTTTATACAAATATAATGTGCACCGGATATATAGTTGTGGTTAATTGTATATTTTGATTTTGGACCAAGTTACATGAGAAGTTGTAAATGGCAACCACAATATAACTAGCAAAAATGCAACATGCAATCAAGAACTAGCTTGCAATTGGTGTAAGACATTTGATTTGTACAATCATAACATGAATATGCATTGTTACTATTCATTACATTTGGAACTTTCAACTCCTTTGCAACTAGTTATGAACTACCATATTCTAAATGTTCATTGCAACTAGTGTTCAACTAAATTCAAGTTTGTATGGGATACGTAAGGCCATGCGATACATGGTTGTACATTTCACCTTTTAGTTCAAAAAATGAAACGTTCAAGTTAGAAAAACAAAAATTTCATTTTCACTTAAATAACATGAGGTGAAGACATTTGTTTTCTTTGTTGTTCATTTATTTGGTTTGAGCAATTTTTTTTAGTTGATTGAAACCATCAAAGCCTTATCTTTTTGTTAATATAGTGTGAAATTATAATAACTTTTGGTTTTTTTATGTAATGAGAAAAAAAATTCCAGTTCAACATTCATGGCATTTTGTGCATTTGTGATATCATTCATTATTTTTTTACATAAAGATATATTGTTGTTAAATTGTTAGTCTTTATACAATTAAAATGAAATATTGATTATGAACTTTTGATTGCACAAGTTTCAAGGCATCCAGATTTAATAAAACTAAAATTGTGCTAAAAAAAAAAAGTAAGTTTACATTAGCATGTGAAAAAAATTCAAACCAATGTATCAAATTTTCCTTATGACACCATATTTATGTCCTCCTATTTTGCTAATGGTAATTCATGATGCAAAATCATCATTGCCAATCCCAATAGGCACACTATCCATAAATTAACATTAGTTGTAAAATAGTTCCATGAATTATTTGATGAACTGTAATTTAAAACTACACTAATTAAATTCAAATTGTATCACAGCATTATTGGCAAAATCCAATGGTTCAAGTATAATTGGCTAATGCATAAATTACAATAGACATGAACAAACTTCATTCATCAATGAATGAATAAAAAGTCATGTTGGCATTGCATTCATTCATGAGCATTTCTGGGGGAAACTGACATGAATAGCTAGTTGCAAAGTAGTTGCAAATGATTTGCATGTATGTTTAATATTATACAATATCATAGGTGACAATGGGGTGATTGGTGCAATTGTTTCAAATTGTTCAATAATAACACTTAGAATGTGAAAACACCATGAAATTGCAAGTGTTCACTTCAACTCCAAAATCTAGATGTAAAACCCTTGATTTTCTTGTAGTGATTGCTGCATGTCTCACATAGGAAATGGTTATAATAGTGCTTGAATAAGCCCTAGAAACATGCCCATTCCACTTAAGAATGTGTCGAGCTAGTAGGGTGCAAAGTTATTCCATAGGTTGCTTATGGGTTTTGCAAGGGCTTGTTCGAAAACATAACCAATGTTTGTTACCCTTGATTCTCAACCAATTTTCAAGTAGACTAGGCATTTTGTTGCCCAACACTATCACAAGTTTCAAAAGTACGGGCATTTGTTGCGAGCAAAATCAATACCATACACCCCAAGCATCTTATCACCACCCACAAAAAAAATGCATCATGTTTTACCACATCCTAGATACAAATTGCAAATTGGAATCCACACAAAACATCATCATGGGCCAACAAAATGTGTAACATCCTAAAGTGCAAGGCATGTGATTATGGTTTTACAAGGCTAATGCGCGTGACCATGGGACCCCTTAGTAGGGACCATGTGTCACTCCTTAATAGGGCCTGATGCAAGTGCCAAACATGCTCTTGGAGGCCCCAATGTGGATGTCATAAGCACACTTTTGTGCATCCTATCTGACTTGGCAGTTGTGGATGAACACCAATTGAGTCGACATGAGGTTGGTTTCACTTGGGTAGCCCGTATCGGTGTAAGATTGGTTATTGGTTCACTTTGGCCCTATTTTTTGTTTTGAAAACGGCGGAGATAATAGTAAGGAAAATGTGAATGCGAATGCATCTTTGGGGTATGGCCCCATCAAAATACATGCACCATGTGCATCCTTCTCTTTTCTTTAGCACAAATCCATGGACATTGTACTTATCTCTCTCCATACCTATGCTTTTTCTTTTCCTTTTAGGCCTCAAGTGCCCATGTGCATTGCGCACACATTGCTCAAATATACTAGGTTGCTTGGGGACCTCGTGACATTATAAGATACCTACCTTTGAAAGATTAATCTTTTATTTTCTTTAGTAAATTTGGATGAGGCATGAGCAAATGGTTTTTTTTCCCAACTTCATGACATATATATCCAAAGTGACAATTGCCCATACGCTGATTTAACCAAAAGATTGTTATCAACAACAAAATGAAAAGTAAAAAACATGCCCTATAAGCATTTTAAGTGCTTGAGCATGGAACCAATGATGAGGTAATGCATGTAATGCTTCTTGATCATTCATTTGCGGAAATGCCCAAGTTGTTTGTAAAATGCATATTAACTCCATTTCAAATTTCTTGGTGAAATTGTTTTGGGAAATATTTCATATTTATGACTTATATATTTATATATATATGTTATCAAAGTTGATTTCTGGACTTGTAAACTCCAACCTTCAAAGGGGAATCATCGTTTTTGTTGAGTATTGAATATGACAAATTTGACCAATTTTCACCGTTGGACAAGGGTCTTTTGTTTAATATTATAAAAATGCCATGCAACTCACTCACTTTCCAAAATTTTGTTCCCCCATTTTTTTGGCACCTCTTTTTGAGACATATTGCTAGGTGATCCGTTCATTTGAATGGTCACCATTGACAAAATTACACTCATTTGGTGACTTCTCAACTCACATGTCAACATAGGGTGTTGAAAAAACCTTAATATCTACAAGTTTATCTGGTTCTCTTCTTCCACACATTGTAACTAGTGCATCTCCATCTCTAGTCGATTTGTGACAGATGATGCCTTTTTAGTTTACAATGTTTTATTTTATCAATGTATTAGTGATGTTCTGATTGTTATGTTCATTTGTGACATATGGTCTCGTGCTTTTATTTGTCTTGTACTTCTTGTGGATGGGTTCCCATCCCTGCCTTTAAATATATATATATATATATATACAAGGTTTGTTCTTCTTTCTGGGGGTTGAAAATTGTCACCTCTTTGCATATATTAAGTCGTTTAAATTTTAGTAGTCCACATAAACATGTCTAAAGAGGATGTAAAAAGCATTGGAAAAATGTGAAGCAGACCAATATAATGAGGCACCACAAAAAGGTTTTGCTGTTTTCCTTGAAATCAATTTGAAGACTTGGGCAACTAAATTGCTTTCCTCATGCAAATTGGTCATCTGAGGAGCTTTGAGTTCAGTTTTTGGATTTTGCCTTTTTGTGCTTTCACTGTTGTTCATATTCTTTATTGATTAAATCAAGCCTTGCCAAAATAAAATTCAGCAAGATCTTGTGAAAAGATTGATACCCAGTTTCATTAAAAAGGTAATTTGATGCCCAGTTTCATTAGAAAAAATGTATTCAAATCTTTTGATTTGATACCCACTTTCATTATAAGATAGTTCACAGTTTCACCCACTTTTTGAGGCTACACTCAAATATGAATTGGGGATTAGATGGTGAAACTAGGGTCCAAAGACAAGATAAATTTTATTGTATGTAGGCCAATGATAGAAAACCTGGCAACCTGAAATTTAAGAAAATCTTTTTTGAGTGAAGAAGTATTAACTGGTGTTGACCTGGTCCTCAGTTTGGTGGAGGGTTAGAACAACAGGTTCTGATTTTTCCAGTAAGTAAAAACTGAAATGGAACCCATGTCTCATTTTTGGAATTGGGTTTGGAATCGAAACCGAGGTTTTAGTTTTTTCAAAGAACTGGAACCCAGATCCTGGTCTCTCAAGAGCCACACTTGGAATTGCATCTGGAAATTTTGGAAAAAATAATTAATAATAATAATAAAAAGGGACTCGAACTAGGCGCTAACCAGAGGTTAACCAGAAGTTAACACCAAGTTTTGGTCCAGGTTCTCTGGAATTGGATTGGAATCAGGTCTGGATCTTTAGAACATAAACCCAAAACTAGAATTAGGGTTTTGTATTTTTTTTTTTTGAAGAACCAGACCCAAAATTAGACCTGGAATAAGACCTAGTATAATATATATTATACTTTCAACATGAGTGGCAATTTTTTGGAATCTTTTTTTTCTCTAATGTAAGTTTGATTAATTTTGCTAATTTTTTTAATTCACCAACCATTGATATCAAAAAATTGAAAAAACAACCATGTTATTAGTAGACCTTTCAAAGCTTATTGTAATAAAACATTCAAACAAACAGAGAAAATTAATGTGAGGAAAAATGAAAGTACACAAGTGTTAACAAAGTGCTCTTTAGACACATTGTTATGTGCATCTCTTCAACATAACATCATTTTCCTTTGTGTTTTGGTTGGGACCTTCGTCAACAAACTAATTAGCACATGTTATGTAGAAGTGTTGTTTCATTATTGTACGTATGTGAGTTACTAATAAATACATTGTACATTCATCACACAACCCCTAATTAATGTTTAGGTAGATTCATTTTTACTGTCAAGTTTTCATCTTAGTTATATCTAGATTCTAAAAATCTCTTGTTAACGACTTTTGTAATAGTGCATAAGTGTACATGTTAGACAAGTAATTAGTGTATAGTTGTTCTAAAATTTTCATCATCCTCAAAACACCTTTTTTCTAGAAATTTGACTATCATGTTGCCATTAATAGCTCCATTTTTCAAGACCTATATTGAATGATTGCCAACAATTTAATGTTATCTATACAAATTCATGTGTTTGTGACTTGACAATCCAAATCACCCATATTTGCAACTATTGTTTCAATTTTTTTCAATGGCACCGTGGTAAAAGCAACTTACAATTGCATATTCAATTAACAAACATTGATTTGAAATTGTAAATGTGACTATGGCTCGTGACTATTGTTAGTATGCATGAAAATGAAGATGAAAAAGGGGTTCATATCATTCACAACTTGTGACATTCAACAATAAATTGAAAATTTGTTGTTTTTATGATTGATAATGTAATTCATAGGTGATTAAACAACATGTGGTGTATTGTTCAACTTGAATTTTGATTATATATTATAGTTGTAAATGTACACGTGTTAATAACTTGTCAATGCATGCAATATATCATGTTAATTTAAACAATTTAAACTTAGGCTATTTAAGTAATGTAAGCAACCCTTAAGTATGCCCTTAAATACCTTAAGTCATTAAAACAAACCTTACATAAGTCATAGGTAGTCTTTAGGTACCATAATTATTCTACAAAACCCTTGGGGAACATTCATTAGGCACATAGGTGTTGTAATTAGTCTAAACAACCCTCAAGTAAGCCCCCAAGTACCTTAGTTAATTTAAGTGGCCTTTAACTAGGCTAGGTAACCCTTAAATACCTTGAGTAACCTAGGCAACCGTTAGATAGGCCCCTAGGTAACCTACATTATTACAAATATTGTTTGTTCAAGTGATCCAATTTGACTAGGTGTTCATCTTGATTAATGGAGTTGTCCAATTTGATTAATGGCCATCGACATTAATTTGATTGACCAATTTGATTAATGTGACCCAATGGACTATTTGTCAAATGGGACATCCTATTGTGCCCTTACATGTACATGTATTTGTAAATGTAACCCAACATGAATAAGACCAATATATTTTTATAACTATAAAATTTCAAAAATATGTCAATATCTATTACATTTAATATGCCAATTCTAGCTACGGAATTATCTAGTATTAAATGTGTCAAGGAGAGGTTTTTTTTATTGCCATAAGTTCAACATGGTTATGTGAGGAAGTTGGTAGAAAGTCAAGGCTTTTCATGTGTTTGGGTTTGTCAGAATATGGTTCAATTTTTTTTGACATGTACATTAATGCAATTTAAGTTATAGATGAATGTAGACCATGATGCCAAATTTGGCACTATGAAAAATAACATAATTTATTGTGATCTAAGACACTTGTTTCATAAACATTGAATGTTAGACAAAAAAAACTTGAGTTATCCTTATTGATCTTTGAAATTTCAACCCCAAAGTTGCACATACCAAAAAAATATGAAAATAAACCATTAATTGGATTTTTAAAATAATTTTAAAATGCAATCATTAAACTTTCCTTCAAATTAAAGTAGGTTATACAAGACATCATGAAGAACTCCATTCTGTTAAATATACACTTCACATTTGTGGATCATGTGTGAACATATGGTTCAACTTTTTTGACAAATCTTTTGATTTCAAATCATATTGTAAATCGTAATCAATTGTCCAAAAAATTGTTTAAATCAAATGTAACTATTTGCACCTTTAATTGTTTGAATATATTGATGTTTGAACAAATTTTCATATACATATTCAAACATAATAATTTGTATTAAATATGAATTTCTTGTTTCATATCCAAATTTGCTCAATATGAATAAATAGAAGATACTATCAATAAGTAGTAGGTAAACTAGTTATTAGGTACCTACCACCTTGAATAAAGGTAATGTACTACTAAGTAAGTATTAATAGGTACTAGGCAGTAGTTAGTAATTAATTCCTAATACATATTAATACATACTTAATAATAAATACTTATCAAGTCTAGTTACACTATTACAAATCTTGAAAGAATAATATAAGGTAAATTTGTTAAGACAATTCAATTTCAAGAAAGCTATTTTTACAAATGATTTTAAATTTCATATATTATGTCCAAATCAATGGATAAAATTTGAGAGCTTCAAACGAAGTGTTCATTTTCAAAAATTTCAACAAGATATGAAAAAGAAAATGCATTTCAAGATTTAGATGTGTAAGAAAATTTGAATCATACATGTTAATAACAAGTTTTTTTTTAAAAACACAAGAGTGTCATGATTTGGTTGAGAGCTTGATATGAGCCAAAGAGGCCAAAGGTTCAACTCCCATTCCTTACATGCCTAGGGGCTATGTTAAGATGGTGTATAACCTAGGTACCTAAAAACTAAGCTATTGTATGTATGGCTACATACTACAACCTAGGTGGGTGAATAGGTGGTAGCTACTTACCTACCTATTTATTTACATACTTAATATTTATGACCTACTTACCTACTTGCCTACATTTAATTATATTCTTGGGCAAACATTAAAAATTTACAAATTTGTTGAAAAAAATCCATTTTGTAATTTTTGTTGTCCAATTTGACCAATTAAATGGTCTACCATTAAACTTACAGCAAACCACTAGTCAAATCAATGTTAAAAATGACTTATTCAATATGACTAAATGGTCATTTTGATTCATGTAAAAAATGGGTGTTTTTTAAATTAAGATTCTTAAAAAACAAAACTATGATTTTTAAATGTAGTTCAAAATAGCTTAAGTAGTTGAAGCAACCCACAGGTGACCTAAACATCCCTATGTAATCCCCTACGTATTTTAGTTAGTCAAATCAAACCTTAGGGACCCCTTCGGTATCATAAGTAGGCCCATAGGTACCCTAGTTAGTATAAACAACCCCTATGTAGGCTTTTAAGTACCTTAGTCATTATAAACAATCCATAAGCAACCTAGGCAGCCCCTAGGTTGTTTAAGTAGCCTAGGCAACCCCCAAATAACCTAAGTAACTTTTAGGTAGGGCCTTATGTATTTTATTTCATAGGTAACACCTTTAATAGCCTTAAGGTTACCTAGTAGCCATTGGGCACTTAAATTAATAACTTCGGTAGTTTACATAACTTATGATAGGTTGAATATGTCACAAGTTTAATATATTAAAAAAGATGTTTGTTAAAATGTGATTCCATTTCATACACTAGTCCAATAGTGGGGTGCTATTCACTAGCCTAAATCATTATTGAACTTTTAAAATGAAATAGGTTCACTTCATTTTAATCATTTCACAATGTAATCATCATGTTTCAATATTAATTGGCATAATTCACTATTCATTAAAATAATTCATCAAAATAAATAATTTTAAAAATCTTGTTGTTTTAAATACTTTTAACTATTATAACGTTAACTATTTTAAGTTATTCTATTCTACATTATTTTAAGTTGTTCTACCGTATGTTGTTATTAATTATTATTTTTATGTTATTGTTGACTATTTTTGGTTAATTCATCATGTGTTATTATACTTTAAACTATTTATAATTGTTCCACCCTAGGCTGTTGTATCTTACATTAGGAAAAAAATGGAGGTTTTCAACTGTGGTTTTTACTACATTTCAATTACATTTTGAAGTGAAAACATTACTTCCAATTGTCAAATGTGTTTTTCAACTCAAAATGGTGTTTTCAACTACTTACCAAAATAGTTGATAATGTTGAATCAAACCCACAACACAATCAAAGCCTACTTACAAATGTCAATTTTTCAACCAACATTGTGGTGACAAGATTTTAATTGAAAACAAAGAATATATTAGTTGACAAAACATTTTTGACTTTTGGATGAAGTTCATCCACTTTTATCTAGATCTCAAAATTGAACTTTCAACTATTTTCCAACTTTAGGAATTGTCATTTGATGTAACCTCCCATTGGATGAACTTCATCCATTAATAAACCATGATGTCATTAAAGAATGAATTGAAATTTCAACTACATTCTAATTAGGTCATCAAATTGTAATTTTAACTATGTTACAATTAGACCAATCAAAGAGTCTAACCAATAGTTTGTTGCCACATGGCCTTATTCAAAGTTATGTCTAGGCAAAAAATCTAAGCAATAGTTTGTTGACACGTGTCCCTACTTGAAATTATGTGTAGGCTTAGGTTTAGGTATGTAGGTGCACTTCAAAATAAATAGATAAATAATTAACCTACTAGGCCTACCTATTTATATAGACTTTTTTAACCTATACGTAGGTAGGGAGGTAGATAGGCCTAGGTAAATAAGTAAACCACAATGCTATTTAAACTTAGGGTAGATAAGTAGGCTTTATTAGTTTATCCTAGGTGCCAACTTCACCTTTTGAAAACACTTGCTGCACCAACTTCCTTATGTAGTTTACAAACTTGGAAGTTATGACAAACATTTTGGGATAAAAGTTATAATTGCACTCTACTTAATATTTTGTTTCAAATGTTTTAGAGAAATTTCTTAAAACCATCTCTAGTGTGAAACCCCATATTTTTTTCCTTTAAGTCTATTTTGTGTGATCCAAAAAGTTATGGGTGCACTCACAAGTGATTTATAAGTATGTTTTGAACTCCAGATGTAACAAAACAATAAAAAAATAATTTAATCTCAACATTTGAAACAATGATATTTTGTTTCAAATGTTTTGCAAAAACAACTTTACACTTTTTAAATTTAAAACCCCATATTATTTTCATTTTAGGTTTATTTGAATGATCTAAAAAGCTATGGGTGCACCAATTAGCAATCTACAATATCTTTTTGATCTTGAAATGTAACAAAGCAATGAGAAAATAGTTTAATTTCAAATTCCAAAATTGTCATATTTTGTTTGAAATGTTCTGAATAAAAACTTAAAAACTTCTTCAGTTTGAAACACCATATTTTTTTCATTGCTAATTCGTTTTGAACGATTGAAAAAATTATGGGTGCACCAACTACCAATTTACAATACCTTTTTGAACTTCAAATGCAATAAAGCAATGACAAAATAGTTTAATCTCAAAATCCAAAACTATGATATTTTGTTTGAAATGTTTTGGAAAAAAACTTTAAACCTCTCTAGTTTGAAATCCCATATAATTTTCATTTCAAGTTTATTTTGAGAGATTTAAAAAACTATGGGTGTGCCAACTAGTGATCCATAAGACTTCTTTGAATCCAAATGCAACTAAACAATGACAAAGCAATTTAATCTTAAAATCTGAAACTATTTTAACAAATCTATCACTAAACATGAACCCCTTGCACAAAACAACCCACATCCTCCTTGTTCTTTGACCAAATTGAATGTTTTTTGTAGCATTAAAAATGTTACAAGAAAGTCTACAAAATTTATTTTAAGAAAAAAAAAAGGAGCAATGGGTAAAAGTCGATTTCCTTTGAAATCTTAAATGTATGGTAGTAAGCCTATTTACCTTAGTTAATTAAGTTGTACTTTGGATATTGAGATTAATTTTTTATGTCATTGTTTTGTTGCATTTGGACATGAAAGAGGTTTCATAAATATCTAATTAATACACCCATAAGTTTTATAATCAATGAAAAGAGACCAAAAAAGATATGGGGTTTGAAAATTGAGAAGGCTTTAAGTTTTTTCTTCAAAACATTTAAAACAAAATATCAATCAAATTACAACTATAATTTTTCACATGGTGTTTAAACTTCCCTAAATTAAAGTTAACCATCTGAAGTTAGTTAAGTGTCTAATATCAACTAGAATGTGATTATAATGCACCATAAGTCTACTTGTAAATTTTTTTCAAAACATTTGAAACAAAATATCACAGTTTCAAATGTTGAGATAATTTTGTTGTTGTTTTGTTGCATTTGGATGACAAAAACGTCGTGTGTATCTTTAGTCATAGGATTTTAGATCACTTAAAATGGATTAAAAATGAAAAAGATAAGGGGTTTGAAAATAAAGAAGGTTAAAGCTTTTTCTTCAAAAAAATTGAAACAAAATATCATAAATGTCCTCTTCCTCCTCTTCATGTTTTTTCCCTTACTCCTTTGCTTTTGGTGTTTAGAGAAAATTTATAATCCTCCAATTTTCATTTCCAATGACATAAAAATTGTTATTGATTTGGTTACAAAATCAAAAAATATTAAAATTTTGTAATGGTTTTTACGCTTGTGTTCAATGTTGAGTGATTCCAAGTACTTAATATCCAATTACTAACTAAACTAAAATAACTACCTATAATATCTAACTAGTTTAATTTGCCTACTAATTATTGTAGATAATACTAACTAATAGGGAATAATCTTCATAGAAAAAATTAATTTATTGTAATGAAATTAATAAAATTTTAATAAAATTAATTATTTAAAGATTTCATTAACCATAAAAATTAGGACAAATACATACATTAATCTAATAACATTAATATTTTCAAATGTTAAATTGTAATAATTCTAAACCAACTTAGTTATATTTTTATAATTTTTATACTTTGAAATATTATAATATGATCCTAGTTTAGCAAATAATTAGTAGTTAATTCCTATTAATTAATTTAACTTACATGGTGCCTAAGTTAAAGGCCAAACCATGAAACACCTAAACTAAACCTAGCTTGACCTTATACTTAAACCTTTGGTGCATGCCATGTGTACTTAGTATTTCAAGAAATAGTAATTTGATATTTAATTAATTATGTATTCACAAATCAAATTAATAAAAAAATCTAATGTATTTAATTATTTTGAAATTACTTATAAAATGTTATATTTTTCTATTTATTAGAAAAAATAAAATAAAAATATTATTTAACTTTTAAAAATAAAATTCTCAAAAATCTAGTGATCAATTACTTAAATAAAAAGTAATTAGGTTTGAAATGGACTATCTAACAAAATAATTATTAATTGGTTGGTAATGTTTGAATATTAACTTTAAAATATTAAAATTTTAACTTATTAAATTAATTTGTAGATACTAAATTAGTTTTAAATAATCATTAATATTAATTAAATAACATTTATTAATTATTAACCATTATGATATAATTGGGTTATCCAACTTATAAACAAGATGAACCCAAATTTTTAATGGCCAACTTTTGACATATGTTGGAAATGAATGATTTGTCTTCCCATCACGATTTCAACAAGTTTTCTATTCCAATAAATTTTCCAACCCATGGCGGAAGGTTATATTGCATAAGGAATCATGTAACAAGCGTGTGTTCTTAAAAACCTATGGGGAGTACATCAACACAAATGAAAATGGAAGTGTGTTGGATGCACAAGGGGCAATCCTAAATGCACCAACCAAGTAATGTTGGTGTAATATTTCTTTTTAGGGAGGAGTTGTTGCTACTCAATGAATCAAAACAACTTAGCCTTGAAATACAATCTAGGATGTAGATGTTTGTTTTAATAAACAAGGACATGTCAAGTTAATGTTCCACATTTTTTAACCACTCCAATACCATGCCCAATGACTTTAAACGAATATGTTTGTATTCTCCCATTTCTAATGTTCTATTACATTTACACACCATGAAATAACAAATTTCCAACAAATTTATGGTTTTTGGCAAGGTGCAATGTAATGATAGTTATTAATTTCAAAATTAAGGAGCTCTAAAATTACCAAAGTTGGAAACTAATCACAACAAAGTTGTAAAAATTTTGCAATTAAGTTGAACCTAAAATCAAATCATAATTGAACCATAGTGGAAAACACATACATTATTTCATCCATAAAATTTTCCAACATTCATCCATCCATAAACAAGGCTAACGAAGATAGTGAAAAGGTTGACATAATAGAGCCTGACAAATTTTGAAAGTGGATTTCTCCACTATGATTCGACTTTGAATTTATTAATTAAAAATAAAAATCAATGGTCAATTGGCAATGATGGTCAACACCATACACTTACCAACCTAGTTGAAAAGTCGACTAAGTTGAGATGTGAAGCACGCCATGTAGAATTTGTTGAAATAAATATAATATCCGAAAATTATTAAAAATAAATTAGGTTGAAATAACCTAAAATAGGTAAAAATAAAACACTAAGAGAAAAAAACCGTTTTCTAACCAACTAGATTTAGATTGCATGTCAAGTTCAATTTGCCCTTGAATTGTGGTCAATTATTTTATATTAATCAATTACAAATTATTATTAAATTTTCCACCATAAGTTATTTTTTAAAATTTAGCTACTTCAGGCTTTTATTGCTTATTTTAAATTATTTCCCCCTCAATTATTTTAGGATATTCCATTGTAGACAATTTAATAGTACGGTACCCTATATTTTTTTGAATATTTTACACTATTCTACATTAAGTCATTTTAGGTTATTATATAGCCTCAGTTATTATAGCTTGGAATAACCAAATTAAATTTACATAACGAAAATTAACCTATGAAGAATAATCTAAATAATTTGGAATAATAAAAAAAAACAAAAAAATAGCCTAGGGTGATATAATTTAAAATAGCCAAAAATAACCTAGTAAGTTCTAGTAACGTCAAATAGTTTAAGGTGGAATAACATAAAATAATAAAAAATAACTTAAGGTGAAATAATCTAAAATATTTCGTAATACTGAAAAGTAGAATAACTTAAAATAGCATATAATGGAATAACTAAGAAAAAGATAAAATAGTTTAGGGTAAAATCACCTAAATTATCGAAAGGTTAAATAGCCTAGAATACCCAAGAATAACTTAAGGTAGAATAACATAAATAGTTTGAAGTGTAATAATTTAGAAAAACAAAAATAACCTACATTGGAATAATATAAAATAACCAATAATATCCCATGGTAAAATAACTTAAAACAACTTAATGTTCAATAGTTTGAATAGTTGAAAATAACCTAATGTCGAATATTATAAAAAAGCCCATGGTGGAATACTTTAAAATAGTAAAAAATAACCTATGGTGAATGGCCTAAAATAGCCTAAAAGAATCTAGAGTGGATTGGCCAAGAAATGCCTAAAATCACCTAGGGTATAATAGCCAGGTGAAAGCATGGTAAAGTATACACAAAAAATAATGTAAGCAGCAAAATATTGAGTATTTTATTTTTTCACTCTTGTTAGATGAACTTCAAAAGCTAAGTTGTAACAATCATGTTTTTAAAAACTACTTGCAAATACATGAATTGGACCTAAAATTTGTGATAGTTTGAAAAGTAAAGTCAAGTACTTGAAAGTAGGTGAAATGTCTTTACAAGTATTGGGCTTTTTTTCAAGCACCTCAATATTGATGTGGTGAACATTTTGATATATATATTTGGTTAATGGAGTTTTTTTCATAAATAAAATCATCCCTAACCCTTGAAAAATGGTGTAATTGTTGGGGATACTTTTGAGGTAGTTTTTCAAGACCAAATGATATGATGCTTAGCTAGAGGGAAGTTATAAATGCCCATAAAAAAACTAAAAGTTTCATTTGTTTTGAAATGTTAAAGGAATTTTAGAAGTTCAAAAGATTATGTTTTCCATGTTTTCAAGTAGAAAACAAAGAAACAAGTATGTATAAAAAATCTTGCTTGCACCCAACCTTGAATAATTAAAGGTGGATAAGTTGATAATAAGTTAATGTAAAATAATATAAAATAGTTTGGGGTGGTCAGTTTATAATAACCAAAAATAATCTAAGATATAATAGTTTAGAATAGTTAGGATTAGCCTAAAATCCTAGCCTATGGTAGCTTACACATAGGTTGAGAGAAGAATGTGCATAATAATGTGCGATGACAAATCATTTTGTTTATTTAAATAGTGATCCAATGGTTAAAAACTTGTTCTTTAAACATAGAAATGAAAGGAGGTGAGGGGTTCAAAGTTTCACATTTACACCTTTCAAGTTAATGGGCTAGGTGGCCTAGGTTCTTACGTGCGTAGCTTAGATTACACTAAGTTCCTAGGTGCCTTAATGTAGCCTAGGTGCTTAGCCTAATTATGAACAAAAAAACTAGTATAATGAATAAACTATTAGTGAATTTGGTTATTATTAATGTATTACTTATCAGTAAATTCAATTAGTTATGAATTCATTAGTTTCAATTCAACTATTAGCTAATTTGAAGGGATATTACATATATAAAAACTAGTGCATGGGAAGTACTTTGTCATTCAATGTGAAAGTGAAAGGATCAATTTTTTGTTATTACAAGCAATTTATTTTATTATAAGTTACATATGGAGGTTAAATCATAATTTAAGCTAATTGTCTAACATAAGCCAACTAAGTTACGTAGTCCATGTTTTTAACCTAAGCCACATAGGTTAGCTAAGTTAGGCAACCTAGCTTAAGCACCTTATGTTAGCGAAGTGCAAGGCAACTAAAGGAATTTTTAGTCATATGTCATTCACAATTTCAAAGTAATAAAAAAAGACTAGTTGATATGAAAATTCCTTGTAGTCCTATGTGGTGCACCTATGCAATGGGCATCTTGCTTTATACATTTCTAGAGGGCATTAGGATTTAGAATTCTTAATTTTAGGTTCAGAGAATGCCACCCCATCTCTATTTTTCAATAAATGTCAAGGCCATTATTTATTCATCATAGTTGGGCAAAAAAAAAAGGTTTACACAACATAGGGAAAAAAGGGACAAAATATGTTGATGTCATATCTATTGTGATGAAAGACTTAAGAGACTTTACAAGGTCATAGTTATTTGAAATAATAGTTTGATGCACGGAGTTCCTTTTTATGAATTTTTCTCATTTATTGCATGATGACTTTAATGCAACTACCTTATTATTGGTTGTATGATAATTTATCTTTCTTGTTTTTACTTTTAATTTCAATTTCCTTTAGACTTATTTTAGGTGGGAGTTCATTTGTGAAATAAATCTACCTTACTTCAAGGGCGACTTCAACCATACTTAATTGTTTTGGCAATTGTTTAACAATTTGGTTTCAATACAAAAAACATGTTTATTATTTTGAAAATTTACAAATGAAAGTGCCTAGCTTGTACATTAATCATTTCAATTAAAATCAACAACTATTTGATTTTGAAATACTTTCAAAATTTAAAACCAACAATGATACACAAAATCAAATACCCACCCAACATAGGTTGCAACAAATATAAGATTTTTATGTTGTTTTACATTTTTAATAATAGCTCTAGTCTTTGCCAAAGACATAAAAATGACCACCTAGGAAACCATTGATTCCTTATTGGTATTTTCATGAAAAACAACATTTCTTTAAGGTTTTTGAAAATAATTAAAGTTGACAATTCTTTTTGTTTTTAGAAGAATCAAACTTAGTAATTTTTCAATTTTGAAATTGGAATTGATGATTGTTATCAAAATCAAATACCCACCCAATACTAAAACATACCCTTGGTAGAAAATCAAACTGGAGTTTTTATTATTAATGGATTTTTTAAGTTCAAATTAAATATGGATTGTTTTAATTGAATTAAACATCAATCTAACTAGGTTATTTTAAAATGATGTATAAATTTACCAAACCATTCAGTTATTAGTTAATTAACTAACCGGCATGGAAATCAATTAAAATTTAATTATTTGGTATATAATATTACTGATAATTTCATTCTTTTTTAAACTTATGATTTATTGACACGTGTCACTACCTAGGCTAAGTTAAAACCTAACCTAGAAAAATAAGACGCATAATCAACCTAGGCACCTTTTCTAGAAATTTGATAAAAGAATATTTGGTCAACATACCATTATTGACCACACATAACACCACTGATGAGGTTTGATCCTTGGACCTTTGGATTGGAGGCAAACAACCTTACCATCAAATTTCCACGCTTATTGTGTTAATGTGTTACATTGCATTCTATTTTTTAAATATTTCATTTTAAACATTATAAACTTATAAATAAGTTAAAAAATTCATATCTTATTGAAAATTTGTCCAAATAAAAAGATTAAAGTTTTTTCAATAATGTAGATAATTAAACTTATTTCCTTTTGAAAGTGTAAAATCATTCGACCAATTTTTTTTTGAATATTAATATTCAATAACATTTGAATGACCATTCTTTGGAAAAAAAATTGTTTTATAAATGAATATCATTTTTGCTAATGTAATAACATTATCTATGTTAGGTTACTTTAAATTATTTTAAGGTTTCATTGTTCTGGGTTATTTCACCTTACACTATTTATAATTATTTTAGTTATTTTTAGTTATTTCACCCCAAATTATTTTTCATTATTTTTGGCTATTTTTGGCTATTGTATGTTATTTGCAACTATTATGTTATTTTAAACTATTTCATCTTAGGTTACTATCAGTTATGTGAAGCTATTATTAATGAGTTTTGGCTATTCAAAATTATTTCACCTTATGCTATTATTAGTTATTCTAATCTATATTATCATAGGTTTTTTGTGGGTATTCTATTGGTGGATATTGTTGGTTATTTTAGGTTAAATTATATTATTGGTGGTTATTATATTAATGGCCATTGGTTGTTAGTATATTAATGGTTATTATTGATTATTTTATTATAGGCCATTGGTGGTTATATCTTATTGGTGGCTATTGATGGTTATTTTCTTAATGGCTATTAGTGGTTATTGATGGTTATTATATTAATGACTATTATCGATTATTACATTTTAAGCCATTGATGTTATTAGTGGTTATTGATGGTTATTATATTGGTGGGTATTAGTGATTATTTTATTGATGGCTATTAGTGATTATTTTTGGTTATTATAAGTTTTATTACAACTATTGGTGGTTATTTTATTATAGGCTCTTATTGGATATTTTAGGTTGTATTATCATAGGTTATTGGTAGTTATTTTACCTTAGGTCATTATTTTTTTTTTAGGTAATTTTAAATTGTTATACTTAAGATTAAAAAAATATTAATAAAAAAAGTAGAATGAACTTAAATAATCTAAAATGCAATTTGAAATAACATATATTAACTTAAAATAAAAAGCCTATAATAAGCTACCTAGGATACCTTAAAGTAAAATAACATATAATAGTTTAAGGTATAATAATTTATAATAACCTATAATAACTTATAATAATTTTAGGTATAAGTTATAATAATTAAGGTAGCTTAATATAATATAAGGCATATCATAAGGTATTTAAAACAACAACATAAAAATAAACCTATTCATCATAGTAATTTATAATAGTGAATTATGTCAATTAATAGTAAATCATGATGTTTACATACTGATATTAAAATGATATAACTTTAACACGAATCATTAAAATGTAATGAATTTATTTCACTTTTAAAGTCCCATACTGATTTAGGTTAGTGAATTACACCCCATTTTTATATTAGTGTTTTCGTTCCAACAAATGGCATGGAAATATCTAGGTGGGTTGTCTTTCATATTGAGTTTATTAGTTCAAACCACTATGCAATCCTTATTTAATTAATGATTAAATAACATACAACCATTTTAACATTACTCAATGGACTTTTGTGGAGTGTTTTATTTGCCAAAATTTAGCCATCATATCATGCATTCACCCTTAAACATCAAACAAATAATTTCCTAAAAAGAAAATGTATTTGGATCCATGTATGTTATTCAGAGCCAAGCACTTTCAAAAGTCTTGCACCCCCCTGATTTTGACAATGAACTATGAGAGTTTTAAGAATTGAAATGTAATTTGGTTTCGTGGACAAGATTCTCATATTAATGAATTTTCATTTCAATAACTTTTATGGAATTCCAAAATGTTTCATTTGCTCATTTATTATATAAGCATTTTGGTAAGTGGTTGGTGATTAGGTATTTTTATTTTAAATATTTGTTATTTGATGTGAAACTAAACCATTCAATTTCAAAATGTATGGAAGCCCATAATTGATGAATATGAAGTCTTGGAATTGAATGAAAATTGAAATTATGTTTTAATGCATGATGATAAATTGATGTATTTTGAACATACTTTTGACCCCTAAAAATACATGATTTGAAGAACTCCCTTGAAGAAGAAATGTTCTTTGATGTATATTAAAAAAATAGGTTAAATTATGCTTTCATGAAAATTGAATGTGTTATTATTTTTGTTTATATGGTTCATTAATATAGATCATGTTTTGAAAATCACATGGATGATTTCCAATTTGTGATATTTAATGCAAAGTTTGGTACAATAAAAAATAGTCTATTATAAATACATGTTATTTTTTTGTTTCAACATTAATTTCTCTAAACATTGAAAAAAAAAATGTTAACTTAATGTTGTAAAAAATATAAACATTAAACAACATTTTGCGATTGAGGGATTTTTCATCGAACGGTTGATAAATACATTATGTAGTATGACCCCACTTAACTTTGGAAGAAATTGTTCAATACATAGAAGTTACATAATTGTTTTGTAAAAAACAACACATTAGCTTTGGATTGGGTGGTTCCTATTATGTATTAAAACCTAGTTGTACAAAGCAAAAATACATTCCAAAGTAATGGAAAACACAAGATTTAGTATTAATATTTAGTTTAAAGTAATGATCCTTCTAAAATGCCAAAGATGCAATGGAAAAATAATCCTTCAATGACATTCCAAAATGGGGTTTAAATACCAAGTGTCAAATTGTGGTGCAATCCTTAAAAAAAAAAAAAAGGTATTTTGGTAGAGGTAGTGTTGACCAAGGTATTTAGTCAATACCCTTATTGAACCTCCATTGACCTTTCAAGATGTCGATGCCCTAAAATTTACTAAATATCAATTTGAAACTTATTGTTTTGGTAATTCATCATTATTGAAGGTTCAAATTTCCAAACTTTGAAAAGTTTTTTTCTCTTTAATAACAATGATATTCCTTCCTTAATAAGTGGAGGTCTTGTTCAATGTTGGGTGGTTCTCACTTTTTTGTGAGAACCATCAATTTTGGTTTTTGGGGCAGGTTCTGAGAATTGCCTTGGTTTTTTTGTTTAAAATTATAATTTATAATTTCCTATTTTGAGAATCCCCCGGTTTTTAGAATTTAAAAACATCCAATTGGGCAGTTTTTAGGGCCAATGGATTTCACAAAGTTTTGAATCACTAGTTTTCAAGGGTGGTTCTCACAAGTTGGTTCTTATAAATCAAGGTTTTTTGTTTTTCATATTTTATTTTCATCTTTTTTTTGGGGGTTCGTTTTTTGTTATATATATATATATTCTTTTTTTTTGTTTCTTTTCTTGAATGGAAAATGGACACTATGATTGCCCCTTGAAACAAAGACCAACCTCCTTCCAATAATCAAGGCTAATTTGCAAATGAAATAAATGCAATGTTAGAATTAAATTTAAACAAATTAATAAAACTACAAAGGAATGTTTTAAACAAAAATAAATAAATTAATGGATTGATTCTATTTATAAAAGGATTCCATGGATGTCCTTGTTGAGGTGCGGACCCACATTAACACAAGTCACAAGTGTAACCAATGTTTAATTTGTCCTATTTTAATATCAAAATTTGTATAATATTATAAGTTTCTAATGTGTTGACATGAAAATTTTACAAATAGTTTATGGAAACATGTCATATGGTTTGGAATAAATCTAATGAGAATAAAATATTTATAAAGATTCATTAAACATAATTTGTAACAAAACATTGTAAAAAAATGATTTTTGGGGAGATTTTTTTTAAACATGACATATTTTGAGGGAGGTTTTTAAAACATATATTTACGTAATAATATAATGCAATATCTTTTTAGGTCACAATAAAGTTTTATTCATTTTAGGTGCAATTCATGTTAGCGTGGATGCAACCATTGATCCTTTCTTTTAATAAAAATTTCCATATTTATTGTTATTAATCAAGTTGATTCTTTTTGTTTTTTCATTTGAACAATAAAAAATTTATTTCAAGAAGGTTTGCTCCTCCAAAGTTTAGTTCCAAACAAACATTAAATGGTGATTAAATTTCACCATTGTAACCTTCGCTACAAGCACCTCATATTTGACATTAATTGCATCCATTTCTTCTTGTGTGAAGAATGTGTCCTTGTTGACCTATTAATTGGTTTGTTCACATTTGCTTAAAATTATTACACAAATAAGTGTGATTTCACCCATATTGGAATCATGGAGTTGGCTAATGATTCTATCAAGTATGATGCACCTTCAGGTTTGTCAAATGATATTGGTGGTAAATAACCTTGTCAATTTTTGATTTGTAATAGAATGCAAACCCAAGGTTTGTTCTCTATTTCCCAAAGTGACATAAGATGTGAAAGCTTTGGGATGGGATTATAACATGCTCTTAAGTTAAATTCGTAATTATTTCAAATTGCACGAACCAAGAAAAGAAAACTATTTAAAACTATGTTTTGGAGGCAAAATGGTGCACAAACGCATGACATGTTAATTCAAATTCATTAGATTTATCATTACCCAAACTTGCAAGGAATCAACATTCTCTTCCCTATAATATACTTTATGATTCTTGCAAACTAGTTGAAAATCTCCAAAGAACTTGACCTCTATTTAAGCTACCTTGTCATGCTCCAAGAGTTAGTGAATACAGTAATGAAGTGAGAGTGCCACCAAAGGAGTAGCATGGCAAGAGCGATGTTGAGAAGCAATTAGAGGCCAATGAAACAACTCTCGACTTTTTCAAAGATCATGGCAAAATGGATGCTCACAATGTGTTGCAAATGATTTGATGGCTAGGAGCAGGTGACTTTGGATGCCTTTCATCATCAAGACAAAAACACCATAAATTTTCAGTGCTGATTGCTGATGACTTTTATTTTGTTCTTGAGATATGATGAAATGACTTTACTTTTTGCTTCTAAATCCTTTAAACAGTGGAAATTTATTTGTGTTATAAATTGCCCAAAAAAAACCCTAGTGGGCAATGGGTGCTTGTGACTACTTTGCAATTGGTTATGAGTACATCAATTCACCATTAATCCATGAAAAATGTTACTTGGCAACAAGTGCTTTTTTAATGGCAAAATCTTGTCAAAAAACGAATTTCAAATTTCAAAAATCAAAAATCAAGTGATTTTAGACTTTTCCATTCACTAGAATTGACCCCAAAAAAAAATAGTGAAAATTGCCAAATTTCTCTACTTGTTTTTAATGTGTAGCCAAAGTATAGAAAGCTGATAAAGGAATTGTATTTCATATTTGGTTTATAGCTAGATTTGGCTAAATCTTACCAGAGATGATCACCACTTTTTCTACATCTTCCTATGGATGATAGCCACTTTGGCTATGAACAAAAATTCGTCAAAATAAACTTTGCTTGGTAGAACACATTTAGCTATATTAACCTTAGCATCAAAAGGTCATTGACGAATGATTGAAAACCATGTGGGTAATTAAAGGTCAAATCTTGAAGTGGGTTTTTGCGTAATCATGTTATTGGCATCATTATGATGATCATGATGTTTGCATCATGATGATGTTAGAATGTGACCCCTGCAAAACAGAAACAACGGTCTTGCATGTGGAAGAGCAGAATATTTCATGTTTTAGGGTTTAGTTGGCTGGCAAGCTTATCCTCTCACCTTCATTTTCTAATAGCTTGGGTTATGTGAGCTAATTATGACATATTTGATAAGGCATGGATGATGGGTAACTTTTGATTCTTAAAATCCCCTCAGTAATTCAACTATATGTATATGGAAAGGTAGATACTAAGCTAAGCAAGGATGCATAGGATTTGTATCTTAATTTGAATTGCCATTTCAAGTGGTAGAATATGGGTATTTGGTTATAAAGAATACCCTCTATAAGCTTAGATAATATGCATTTGGAAACTCCACAATTTGTTCTTATAAGAAAATTTTATTGGCCTCAATAATACCTAGCTTCCAAAATACCATTCACTAATAGGTCGAGGTATTGAAATATTGGGAGGGTAGATTTCAGAAAATTAAATGTATATACACTAACCGGCTGATATATACATTTGGGGGGGGGGGGGGGGTGGGGGGTTTTCAAAGTCACATATGTCCTAGGGTTTCAGTTAAATTTCATGTGATATACTACATGAAATGTAAACTTACTTCCACAACACCATAATTAATGTAGATGAAAACTTTGATTACGGAGGCATTGACCACGTGGTATGTATCTAGACCAAAATTTGATGAAGAGCAAAAGACCACGCAAAGTCCTTTCTAGCTTGTTGGGTTTGTTCAATGGTTGTGGTTCAAGTATGTGGTTTCAATGGTTTTACTATTATACTAGGGGGTTTTGGGTATGGGAGGTTGCGTGATATTTCAAAAACTCGACAGCCTAGAATGGAACAATCCCAAACTTGATACCTTTGGCCATAAAACACTCATGTTGTTTTGCTTCTTAAGAGTTTGACATTGAAAAGTTCAACTTTTCCAATGGAAAAAAACAGCCCAAACATGGCTTTCCTCACTTAACTTTCCCAATGTCAAGAGAATGGAATCTTCATATGCAATGAGCCGCGTGTCTATGCATGTGATGTCACGCTTCTTTAGAAATTTCAAATGAAATTTAGTGATGTCATTATTGGGCCCACACATGCAACCGACCATAGCTCTCAATACATGGAGGCAAAAAACCCACTGAAGTTTAACTACTATTAACTACCCACCAGATGGATGAAAAGAGGCTTTCAAATGGAAGGAACAATAGGGTCGGAGGTAAATGTTGGGTTGAGAGAAGGATTTCATAACCTAACTAACATTCAAAATCAACTGAAAATGTTTGTTTTGACCTCCATTTTTTGAGTCTCTTCCCCTCCACTCACCCCTCCCACCTTGCATTATTAGTTTGAAACTTGAGTTGAAAAATATGAAAATTTAATCATCATGCAAATTTAACTCTCTAAAGGTGCGTTCACACTTGGGTGTTAGGGACTCTAGTGTTGAGTCCCCTAACATCATGTTAGTCATTTAGGACTTAATAAACCCTACTTACCATGAAAATTTTATGTTAAGCTAACATTAACTTAACATTGAGCTATCACCTATTTCACATTGCATGCCACCTAAGATGCCACCTGGACTTAACATTTGATTTAACACTGACTTAACATCAAGTGTGAATGCACCATAATTTAGCAAGCTCATGACCCCGAGACCAAAGTTGATTTCTTGCAATTAGGTCAAACTTCCAGGTCCGTTTGTTACAAAATCTGACTAGATCTAGGCTATGAGCTGGTGCCCAATGCCAGGATGATTTCTTGTAAGTTAGGTCAAAGAAACCAACTTCATCTGCAGTTTCCAGCACGGTAACTTGCAGCTTGACACTTTTTAACATGTGCGGAATGGGTTGCTTAGTGTATTTTCCACCCTAGAATCAGGTACTGAAGTATATCTCTATCTCATGGTCTTGCCGTAATCAAGTGACTCTTTCTATATGTTGGAACCCGAGTACAACCAAGAGCTGGATGATTCTAGTATTATGTACAGTACATACGGCGTGTTTTCCAATCCAGATTGTCTTTCTTCCATCCGTTTGGATGAGTTGCTAAGATGTAACAACTGGGCCGCATAAAGAATATCCCCTCTAATGTGAAAAAATTCTAGGTTAAAACTTAAAACTACTACAGGGCTTTCAACTACCACAATCATCCAAAAATGTCCTTACTATTATTCTTTCAAAGTCAAACAAATAATTTGTGCTCAAAATGTACTATTTTGGTAGTGTTGTTGGTACTACAATAGGCTGCTTGGCTTGGAAGTTGGAAGGTTTGTAGTTGTTGGCAGCCCACATGAATTGTCAAGGTAGTTTTGGGGATGTCAAGTTGTTTTCTCCAGAACTTAGGTGGTTGTGCAATACATACACAATAGAGATATTCGTAAAGTCAGGAAAAGACAGCACCAGTACCCTGAGCACCAGTACCCTGAGTTTGGTCATACACAAGGTGAGATTCAAAATTCCTCTCGAACCTTGCGCATTAAATGCTGTGATTCAGCAATTCGTACTGAAAGGAGGACCAAAGACAGGGTGAAGACAGGATGAATTTGAAAATATCTCTATTGATTCACTTTGAGTACGTGTGTGTGGAAAGAGAGTTGGCTACATTGTTATGTTCATATTAATGTAGTGCAATTCTTCCTTTTTGAGAGATCCTCTGGTCTGATTTTGGTGTTAAAAAAATTGTGTGGAGGTTCTCCAGGTAGGAGTTTTTGAGTCAAGTTCTTCCAAAACTTGAACCCTTTGATTTCGATTTTATCTAATTTTTTTTCAAATTCAAGAACCTCATAATCCAATTTTTTAACCAGGTTCCGTTCCATGTACACATTACACATTTCTCTCATGCTAAAGATTATGTGGATACAAAGTTTCACAACAAATTAAAACAAGGGTCTATGTAAGTATAAAAGTTGAACAATGAATTAAAAATAATATTTAATTAAAAAATTTCAGTCTATTTATTAAGTTTTTTACTTACATATCCTGACCTTGTTTTCAAAAATATTTGTTCATGATTTCGATTCTGATTCCAAATCTAAAAACCATTTTTCCCACATTCAGGTCTTCTACGAGTTCCAACAAAATGATGTCAACTCAAGTTCAAGTCACAAAAGCCTGACCTTGAGCTCTGGTTGTTGCCCTTCAAACTAGATACCCTCACAACACTGGTTCATACTTCATGTTATGCTTTCAAGAAGTTGGTCTCATGTAAAATAGGTTAAAAGAATTCAATGCATTATGATCCAAGGTACTTATCTGCTGTAGACTTTACAACTGTTTACATTGCATGAATGACAAATGCATGGACCCAAGCAAAAATGCAAAATGTACATAATTTCTAATGTGTGACAAGATTTGCATCTGGTGAAACTATGTGTTTAGGGAACTAGGTATTAATATTATAAGTTGAATTGAAATTTAATGTGTCATACCTTTATATTGTGCAAATTTAACACACACAAGTCTCTTAGGCACATCTATATGCAATGATGATGCTTGAGGATACGGCATTAGGTATACACCTCTCTAATGGTGCATTCACACTTGATGTTAAATCAATGTTAATGTAAATCTAGGTGGGATCCTAAGTGGTACCCAATTTTAAATGGGCAATAGCTTAATGTCAAGTGAATGTTTGTTTAACATAAAATCTTCATGATAAGTAAGTTATAATGACTAGTATGGTGATAAAGGACTCAACACTAAAGTGAACGCACCTTAATAATACTAATACAACATTTTTGTGTGTGATTTGTTTGCAAAATGTTTTTCTCCACAACCATGTCATACTTTTTAACATGTTATACTTTTCACCTTTTTTGCAAACACAAGTTTTTCAGGTGCATGTGCATGTTGTTACACTTGTTTAGCATAGGTGAGATCAAAAGCCATGTCTGATATTAGCAAAAGTGCAACTTTTTGTGTGTTAAAATGAGTTTAAGAAAATTAACAATATGCACCACAATCACATAATAGTTAAGAAACATTATACTTTATTTTTCCTTTGTTGCAAACACAAGTTTCTTAGGTACATTTGGAATGATAGCCATCTTTAGTAGTAGTAAAAAGTACAACTTTGGTGTGTGTGGTTTGCTTTTGAAAAACTTATATATATATATATACAACCATGGACCATACTTTTAAAAATGTGTTAAATACTTTGTTGCAAACACAAGTTTCTTACGCGGATTTGGAATTTGTTATACTTTTGCCCTTTGGAATCCCTTTTTGCGAAGAAAGAAAGAAAAAGAAACAAACAAGTTCAAAGAGGACACCAAAGAAGAAAGAACTGTAAGCTAGGGTTCCTTGAGTAGTTTGCACTTCCAGTCAGCCCCTGGTAGGGTACAAGTGTTTTTTCCAGGATTTTTTTTTGATGCAATCAAAGTGATGATCATCCATGGGAAGATGTAGAAAAGTGGCCATCAAAGAAGGTTTAGCCAAATCAGATATGAAGCTCACAAAGCTTTGATCATCCTTCTATATTTCTGACTACTTACTAAAACCCAAATCTTGAAATCTGGAGATTTTTACTTCTTTTGTTTTTTTCCACTTTTGGCAATTGAAACCCTAAAAAAACCCCTCAATTTCGAGTTTCTGATTTTTTGATGTGGGTGAATTGGCAATGTTCTTGGCTACCTACTATAACTTATTATAAAAATCTGGTGATTTGGATTCTTTTTTCTTCAAAATCTGGCAAAATTGGGTCATTTGTCCCATGCAAAATCCTTTATATAGGTCAAAATCATATTTTTCAGGTCGAAATAATTTCAACCACAAAAAAGCCACTGCTAAATTGGTACCAAGTTAACATGTACTAAATGTACTAATAAGTCACTAAATCACTAATTCAGAAACTCACTAGTAAGTCTGTAAGTTGATGTACTAAATTTACTAATAAGCCGTTAAGTTGAAATTTTATACTTTAGATGAGGGTTCAAAGGTCCAAGGTCCAATGAAACAGAGCAATAATGCTATTGGATGAGAGCCATAAATTGTACCCATGGCCATTAGATGAGGGTCCAAGACCAAAAAGTGGCAAAGTGAGGGTATACTTACATGGCACCATTTTGAGTTGATGTATTGCAATTTACTACTAAGGGCCACTTTAGATGAGGGTGCAAAGGTCCAGGGTCCAATGAAATAGAGCAATAATCCTATTAGATGAGAGCTATAAATGGAACGCATGGCCTTTAGACGAGGGTCCAAGACCAAAAAGTGGCAAATTGAGGCTATACCTATGTGGCACCATTTTGAAAGGAAAATAAATTGATTCAGACCCTAGCTCCAACTCAAAGGATTCAATTTGCTTCAAATGAGTCCAAATTATTGAAACCCTGCAAAATTTTATTTACAAACACACTGCTGATTCGGAAAATGTACAAAAGGTATTAAGAAAAAAAGGGGAGAATTAGCACATTGAGAGGATGTGAAGTGAGCACAAATTGGTTCCTAGGAATTTGGACCTTGGTTATTAAGTGGACCTAAGTTGATGTTCTAATTTTAGTACTAAGTAACTATGCAACAAAACTTTCCCAAAAAGCTCCCATCATGTAACATGCCACATGTTGCATGTGCTTTGTTTGTTTGTTTGTTGGCTTTGTATACTAAGGCAAGGATATTGTGTTCAGATTCATTATAGAATATAGTAGCTGAAAGGATTTTGACCCCTAGGTAATAAATAATAAGAGATCTATTTTTATATGAGGATTTTTTGGAAAAAAATAGATGATATTTTGGCTTGTGTCGAAACTTGAGATTAATTATAGAGTTATAATAACTTGAAGGATTTTGGTTTCTTTTTAGAGGATATTTTTTTGAAGATTATATTTTTTGGATGGTGGAATATTTGAGTTTTGTATAGTTCTTCTTTTTCCTTAAGAGAGGGTTTTAATGCAAATGGCAAAGGACATAGTACTCTGACACACCCCCTCGGGCCTTACCCCTTGTTTGTTTTTAGCCTACGTGCTCATCAGTTGCACCTTTCACGCTACCCCCAAGTTCCAACTGCGCGTGTGGCCCCTGACGGACGGACGGAGGGTCGGACGCACGGACGGACAAACGAACGTGCAGGGGATCGATTAGCAGCAATCGCGAGCTCGAAGCTCGAGTACGTTGCTGCTGTTGGTGGCTACTATACTTTTTACATGAGTTTTATTTTACAACTGCCGGCAAGAGGAAGCAAGCAAGCAAGCAAGCTAGCTAGCTAGCTAGATCAGATGGAACGGAACTCGAGAGTAGCGTTCAAGAGTCGTTACCAGACGCATGCATGGATGGGGATGCTAGGTGTGAGTCGGAGGTTGGGTAATCGTTGATCGGTAGCTGCAAATCCTGCACGATTCAAGGTTCCGGCATGATTTTATAATAATAACCTGCCTAGTAATAAGATCCATCCCCTCCCCTCCCCCACCTCCCCGGGGCTTATACCAGAAGCCAAAATGGCGGCTCATCTTTTCTCATCCAGAAGCTAGATAGGTAGCTAGAATGGCGGCTACGCTTTTTCTCACAGGCTGCAGCTGCAACGAAATCGGAGGGTGCAGTGGTGGTGGTCCCGACTGCAGATTGATCCCGCAGCTCCAGCTTGAAATTCTAATCCTCCGCCATCAGCGCGTTTTTTTAAAACTGGCGAATTTTCGCACTGTGACCACAAAAGAAAACTAGAAGGTGGGGACTTGAAGTACTTCAAAGGCTTTTTTGGAAAATTTTGCAAAAGTCGCCATATTTTGAGAGAGGAAAGACTCACATGTCACCATAGTTTAGAGAATGAGTTTCTATCGCTCGTCAGAACTAGGCAGGATTCTTTATTCAAAATTTACTTTACTGTCTGACGTTTTAGCCAAATTTGCGTCATTGAGATCATGACGACAGTCCACCTAGTTGACAAAATTTGGGAGGAAAAAAAAAACCTGTGCTTCATCGGTCGCTAGCTACGTGTTATTTCGTGAAGTCTTTATTAGCCTTTTATTAGTAGCTAGCTAATTCCCTAGATTCGCGTTGTTTGCTCTTGCTCGGAACTTGGGCCGCATGTAAGTACAATTGTTTGTTTTGTTTTTCCCCCAGCACTCGGCGTTTGGGTCCACAATTTTTGTTCTCCACAAAAGACGTCAATCCTATGATTGCAAATTGTGTTGGCCACATGCAAGAAGCCAATAGCGTGCGGGTAAGGCTTGTGTTCCAATCGTGGGTGGGTGCCGACCCGTCCTTTCTGCCATCAATCTGCAGCACTGGTGCTGGATGCAGAGTCCACGATTTCGTCTAGTAGTGTGCTACAGGCTCTGCCGCTGGTCAATCCAGCTCTGATGACGATGATGATGAAGAATGAATGGGTGTAGCTGTGCTGCCGCTGCACTAATTTATTTAATAAATATAATTTTTTTGTTTTTTGTCTACCAGCAGTGTAGCTACAGTATACTTATTACTGCGATTCCTGATTCTTTGGAGTGATCTCGATGCTCACAACTCAATGGCATGAAGATTGTTGCTTGTTTGTTGCAAATTAACATTATAATCAACAGCAACAGATTTCCCATCAGGAAATTATACTAGTATGCAGGCGCAGCAGCAGCTGGTGCAGCAATTTGTGATTAATTTGCCTCTCGAGACTTAATATACTAGTAGTGGAAAAATGTTGTAAGTTGCAGCAAATTCTAGTCATCATCCCCAGCGGATGGTTTTTGGCCAGGGCTCCATCGAGACTACTCTCTCGACGGGTTCAAACTTCATGAGCTTTTCATTAGGATGTTGTGATCACAGTTACTTACACACAGTGTGCTGGTTTTATATGTATGAGTTACGATTTCCTCACAAAGGACAAATAATAATCTCATATATGCACTAGTAGGGCAGGGCAGGAGAGAGAATGTAAAGGCAGAATAATAAATAATCTCGTGCAGTTTTTTTTTTTCCACGGTCCGTTCGTCGATCACAAAACTAAATCCTGAAAGAAAATTAGTAGTTCAACAGCTACCCCGCAGAGCTCGAGTCTTGAGCCTGGCCACGCGAGTAGTCGCGACGTTCCTGTCTAACTTCCTAAACTATTCACGAGAGTCAGACTAAGCTCGTTAAAAACTGGAAAGACTTAAAACCGTTCTCTTTCCATCAGGCAATTGTGATCACCATTTTACACACACAGTGTGTGCTGCTCCTTGGTAATTTGGGCAAATTAGGCAAAGAGACTTAGGGAGTTTGCGAGATGAAGAAGAATTATCGAAAGTTTGTGGCAATATAAAATGATGTAATCGGCTGATTTCGAACGCTTCAAATGATTAAAGCGCATGTGGGTGCATCGGGCCGGGTACAAATATATAATCGTAATAATCATCATGATAATATTAATAGTAACACTTTTTATGATGTAGCTAGCTAGCTCTGCAGTAATTTTCAATCCACAGGCGACGACTAGCTGTAGGAGACTTGGAGGCCAAGTTGAATCCACGCTTGACGACCTTCTGCTGCTTTACAGGGTCCGTTCTACTACGTATCCGGCTTCCTTGCTGCGACCTGTTTTTCTTTTTTTTGTTAACGACTTTTGATCAGGGGATATGCAAGAGTCTCCTGCGGAGCTGATTCGCGGGATCATCCAACTCCACATTTTGTAACACCACAAGAACTGCACACAATAGAGCTACAGTGATTGTAAAATTTTTTAATTTAAAAAAGAACTTTGCCTTCACGAAGACGACATAGCTAGGCGACGAAGGGGAACACGATCCTACCACCACCCATGCTCGCTCTCGCGCGCCTCTCGGCCCCGCGGTGGTCCCTCCCTCATCCCCCACAGGCCCCCCTCACCTGCTGCTGCCTATACATTCGCCGTTCCTGTTATTTCCATGTTTCGTTTTTCTGTGATGTGAATCAATACTGCAAGCAGCTAGAGCTTCCTCTCTTCTGATCTCTCTTGGTCTCCATTTTCCCCACGTAGTCGCAGCAGCGGCGCTCGCTTGCTCTTTCTCTGCGGCCTTCTGTAACAAATTTCGTCTTCGTTACCACTTCCTTGCTGCTTCCTGTTCAGAAGCAGCAGCAGCAGCCCTTGGATTCGTTCATTCAATCCATGTGTATGCCGCTTGACTGTAGACTGCACCCTGGTATAATCTAGTCTTAGCTTCCACTAGGTCGTTTGCTGACGGTCTTGCAGGACGCTGACGATCTTGGATCGACAAATTCAAAACTAGACTTGGGTGTAGTCTTGCCGCCGTGCGGTGGCGTGTCATCGATAGACCTCCCAGTTTCTTGTAAGCTGCTCCTGTAGTTAGAAGCAAGCGCGACCTCGTGGACTGATAATTTATAGCTCAATCTAATCTCTTGCCAGGAGCCTAGTATTCTCTGACCAATTTGTATCTCTCATCTTCTGAAGTCGCAGAAGGACGACTCGGCCTCTACTGCGTGGCCCCAAGTTGTCGTGATTCCACCACTGATCCAAGCGCCTGATCTTGGTGAGTCTTCATATAGTGGAAGCCTGATCTTCAGTTTTGACTGCTCTTTCGGTGTTTCTAGCTGCTGTTGGGAGTGTCTGATTTTCTGTTGGAGGGTTGGATTACGTCTTTCGCGAGTGAACGGCTGCTAGCTACATCCCGATCCTGATATCAAGTTGCATCTGAAAGATTCGACCTTTTATCACGCAGCTTAATGTCAGTTACACCCTGTACAGTACGTTTTCCCGTAGAATTATTCTTGCCGGCTTCGCTGATCTTCCAACTAAGGTGTTGAAGTTCAAGCAACATAAGAGAATAATAGACATGATCGTCGTTATTGGAGATTATGCCTTCTTCTTGAGCCCGCAGCGCCCCGGATGGTGATTCTTGAACCTGTAGAAGCAAGCAAGCTTATATCAAATGTTTTGAGAAGTTTGTTCCCTGAGTAAAACTTTTTTGCGTGGTTGCAGCGTGCAGATAGACAAGCTTTGTAGCTAATCATTCTCGACAGTGGATCCATTTTTGAGCAGCATCAGGGGTTCGGAAAAGCTTTCTCATGACGATCTGCCTGCCGGGTAGCACTGGCAATATAATCGGTGCCTGTACTGCAGGGGATGACGGGAAACCAGCGATGGCTGACCAACCGTTGTTACCACCAGGTTTTCGTTTCCACCCCACAGACGAAGAGCTTGTCACTTACTATCTCGCACGGAAGCTCATGGACCCTAGCTTTAAAGTGCACGCAATCTCTGAGGTCGACCTTAACAAATGCGAGCCCTGGGATCTCCCTGGTACGTACGATTCCTCATGTCCATTTCATCAAGCGAAATCCCAAAAGCACGAGTCTCGAGTCTCAATCTGTAGAATCCAATCCAGTATGCTTCTTACGCAGTTTTGACATGAATTCAAGCAAATGCTCTGAAGTTGACTCAGGATATTGTACCGAGCGTCGATGTCAAGGTCAGATCATTGCTCCACCGGTTGGAGAGTAATTGTCTTTTGAACAAGAGATTGATGACGTTGTGGTGGAGGAAACAAGAAGGTTCTGATGATCCTCTTGTGCCGATGCAGCTAACAAGAGAAAGAGATACGTATCTTTGGTGTGCAGAGAAAGCGAAAATGGGAGAGAAGGAGTGGTACTTCTTCAGCCTAAGGGACCGCAAGTACCCCACGGGAATGAGAACAAACCGGGCCACGGAAGCTGGGTACTGGAAGGCAACAGGGAAAGACAAAGACGTGGTGACGACCTCTTCTTCTTCGACGAATCCAGCTCGTCGAGGAGCATCAGGAATGACTCCTCGTCTCATCGGCATGAAGAAGACTTTAGTTTTCTACCTAGGTCGCGCTCCCAAGGGGGAGAAAACCAACTGGATTATGCATGAATATCGCTCCGAGGACGACACGATCACTACTCTGCATCATCATCATCATCATCATTCTCCTCGTCTATCCAGGGTACATATGATCTATTGTTGTTCTCAGAGATGATCGATCCAAAACAGGATTCCAGACTTTCTGAGATTTGGGACAGCTTTCGTGGAATCGATTCGCATTAGCTAGGCGTAAGATTGATTGAGTCCACATGATCTGCGTTAACGATTTGACAAAGAGTGTTGATTGGTTGCAGGATGAGTGGGTTGTGTGCCGAATCTTCCAGAAAAATGTAGGCAGTAACAAGAAGCCATTCTTCTTCGCGGGCGACATTCGAAGTTCCTCCAACATCACCAGCTATAACCAAGTCAATGACGCTCACTCTTCACTGCCTGCTAGCCGTGGTGACTTGCACGAGGAGGGGGAGGAGGAGGAGGAGGAGGAGGATCACTCTCCGAACCCTACAGTTACTGACGGAGGGGTGTGTGCAACCGATTGCGAGACGTGTAGTGGAATGAGTAACAAGCCTTGTTACAACTGCCGAAAGCAGCTGCAAGAGACTACTGCCAACATCATGCGGAATCATCATCAGCATCAGCATCATCAGCATGGCGATATGCAGACCAGGACGATGGCCAGCTCTTTCCCATGGATCATCAGGAGCAAGTCTCGTGCTGGTGTTGCTGATCATGTATCCGGATCAAATGTTGCAGGTGTATGGTCTCCTTCTGGAATCGAGATGATGCACAATAGTAGTAGTACGGGAAAACCTGCTTTCTTCGACCCTAGTAGTAGTACTACTAGTCATGTGAACATGTCGAGGCTAATGAAGCAAGACTCCCCGCAGGCCGCTCATGTGATGCTATCAAAAATCTCGTCAATGAAATTCGACCAGCAGGCCGCAGCTGCTCAGCAGCAATCGAATAGATACAGGTCGACCTCGACCATGAGAACCAAGATGGAAGAAGCAGCAGCCGCAGCTCACGACTGTTGTCACGGGGAGGATGAAGCCCAGAGTACGCAAAGGAGTAATTACGGAGCTACCGCTGCTACTGATCAGTACGCGACTGCCAGCTGGGGTGCAGCAGCAGCTAGAGCTGACAATGGCGCAGTGCAGGCTTTGTATGAAGACGGCAGCTCTCCTTATGATCACTCTCCCATGCAGGTTGCTCAGCTGCAGAGCGCCAGCTTTAGTGGTCCTGATCAATCTTCTTGTGTAAGCGACAGCCTCTATAACTGTCATGCAGATCAGGATGATGAGGATCATGCTAGTGAACTTCTATTGTACAACCCCAACTCCAACCATGACTTTCATGGGATTTCGGAAATTGCTACTGCTCTGGTTGACTCAGTCCCCCAATCCCTTTGGACGTACTGTTAGCTGCCAGGCCACTAGTAATTAGAATCTTCTACACGCAGCTGGGAGCTGCTAGCTAGAGCATTCAAACAACTAGCTCATGAGTTACGCGCTGCGGCAGGAGCAGAACTAGTTGCAGGATCAATCAAGAGGGGTAATTGCAGGACCTTAATTCATCCTGAAACTAGCTAGTTCAGAATCTAGCTAGTTATTACTACCCATCAGACCCAGCCCATGAATTGATTCAAAAATTCGATCACAATCTGGACAATGGAAAGCTGGCCTGTACATAGTGCCAACCCTAGATTAACAGGCAGCAGCAGCAGCAGCAAACCCCATGTTCGGAGACTCTATCTAGATCATCAGCTTGGCAGCTACTGTCGATGTTGAGGGATTCATAGATCTATGCAATACTACTGTACAGCAGCAACAGCTCCTTCATGCAACCTGGAGCAAAATTCAAGTATTAAATTAACATTGGGGGAGGTTGAGGGCGCCCTTGGTAGAAGAAGAAATAGTTCCACTCTCTTGGAAATTGTACATGTATAGATTATACAGGTGCAGATGGTGTTGCTGGTGATGGTGGTGGTGGTGGTGGTGGTTCAGAGCTCTGCTCAATGAGGAGCCTGCAATTTACTAACTTTACAACTTCTGTACAGGGACATCATGATGTGATTAATTAGCTTTGGCTTGACATTTGATCATCCATTTTTATACAATTGGCTTGGAATTTCATTAATTGTAGCTACCAGTTATCTAGAGTTCTACTCTAACTAGTCAGGACACACTGCACACTTCTTCTAAGTTAGCACATGTTCAAAACTCAGGTAGCTTCTAGGACTCAATGTACACAGCATTTTCAATGAATGGGAATTTGGATTGGGGACATACTAGACTTTGGAGTAACTTACTAGAAAATTCTCATCATCATTTTCCAATTCTTGCAGCTGCTGGAAGTGTCTGTCTGTGTATTTCATATCTCTCTTGAAACATAATGAAAATTAATTGTAACAACACCTTTTAGCGAAAAAAAAACTTTGACAACAAGTCTTGATGCTGATAACCTTGCAAACCTTGCACTTCTGTGTGTACTGGATGACTAGAGGTGAATACTACACCTACTTATTTATATAAGAGGATTTCTATTATCACAAAATGTGGGTACACTTCATTAGGCCCTTTCACTAAATGAGTGACTTCATTGCATCTCCATTAGGTCCATTCACTACAACATCACTTGGCATACAAGGACACCTTTTGTTGTAATAAGCTTATTTTTCCTTTCTACAAAATTTCATAGAACATTTTTTATTTTAACTATTGTTGTTGCTACTTTGAACTTGTTGTATGCAACAAGCCACTACATGGTGGTGATGAGATGATGAGAAGCTTGTTAACCATTCTTTTTCATGATCAATAGCTTGAAATTCAAGGTTTTACCAAGTTTTCAAAAAGATAATGTATATCATGGAAGGGATGAGAAGTTTCATTTGATCCCACATCGTTTTGAGCAATGTTTTATTGGTAAAAAGACATTGGGATGCACTCCAAAATTATGAACCAAAGTTTGGTATCCAAGGTGCATTTTGGGGGGAGGTCAATATGTGGAATCCACTACAAAAATATTTTGAGCACAACTAAAGAATCCACTTGTGCTTCAGCATGCTAAACCTCCACCATGTGAGTTTCCATTTTAGTACATCTTGAATGCTTATCATTTTTATGAATAGGTCTAAATTTTGTAAGGTGTACCAAAATCTTGTCACATTGTCACCCTTTTTGTTTTGTTTTTACCTAGTCTTTTTTTACGATGTAAAAACATATTTATGGATGATTATGATGGAATCTCAAATTGTAATGGTTTAAAATATAATCCTTTTCAAACTTTTGACAACTTTTGAATCATTATTTTTTACGGGGATCAAAATATAGGATAAAAAATACTACAATAAGGACTAGGCCTTTTTCATCTTGTATGGTACATCTTAAAGGATTTTCATCCAGATGGCATTTAAAAGGCATGTACTTTTATGTGATCATATATTTGTTAGGTGTGAAATATATACATAAATAGATACATATATACATACTATGAACTATTGTTTGAATTCATTCTTGGAAAGCATCATGGAAAATTTCCTATTTTAATTGTCCATGGTTTCAACTTAATCAGTACATATTGAGGTAGGACCATGATTACATAATGAAAAGCTTATGATCCATCTTTTTCATGATCAAAATTCAAAGTGAGAGAATATTTGCAGGGTAAAGTGGACTAAAAACAACACAAAAAGATTTTATAAAAATATTATCTTGTGATGTATTTTGACTTTGACAAAAATGTTATAATGTTGGATGTCTAAACCATATCTAATTTTTGTTTTAATGACTTAGGGTGACTATAATGTTTTATTCTCATGCCAAATTACATTTTTTTAGAACAAATTAATGCATTTTGAAGCTTTCAAAAGTTCAATAAAAATATATTTCATGTTATGAAATGGCATGGAAACTTACATTTATAATTCATCAACATGTAATTGAATATATACAAGGTAGAAAATGAATGTTGTTCATTGAAGATTTTTATTTAATGAATTCATATGCATAGTTCTGTAAGACAATTTCATTTCTAAAATGTAATAGATAAAAACATCCCCAAAAATTATGTTTAATTATATATATGTATATATGGGTCCATTCACAGTTGGGATACCAAAAAAAGACTTAAAGACTTTTTTAAGTTAATTTTTACAAATAACATTTACATGAAACAAATTTAAATGAAAAAAATTAAATAGTTCAATATAAGATAAGTCATGTGTTAATGGTGATTTTTCACAATCATACATAATTGTGTATGAATATTTTAGTTTAATGCTAAAATACAAAAAATCCCAAAGAATCCCAAAATGAGTTTCAATGGGCAACCAAACATGTTTTTTGGCATGTTTATTTCCTTCACATTTGATCTACATTTAAAGCTAGAAATTTTGAACCCATTGAACATAATTGTTTTATCAAATGGTTTAAAAAATGAGTCCTTTGACTTGTAGCTCATTCTTTCAAATTTTCAAAACTTTGAAATTTTTTGAATGATTTGGTTTTCCATCAAATTCATCCAATGAACATGTACTTTCATAGATGGGGTCATGTTTGTGTTGTATAAAAAATTTGAAATCAATTATATGATCTTATGCCTTCCTTTTGATTATTTTAAAAAGAAATGTACTTTAAACATTTGATTCCTTTAATTTACAAGACTCAAAAAGACATTCACATAGTATCCATATTTATTTATTTATTTTTATTAATTTAAAAAACATCATTTTATCTATTGGCATACAATGATCCAATAAAATTATAAAAATGTAAGATTAAAAAAATTCAAAATTGTCATTTGCAGTCCTTTTTCAATTAAACATTTTTCCCAAATATAATTATTCAATGTATAGAAATTGATTTTTTAAAAATATGCATGTGTACAAATTTATCACCTATGCATTTGAATGATGAGATGCCAAAAACATTTGCCCTTATACATAATTTTATGGACATTCTAATCATACACATCCTTGATAAGCTAACTTTTATTTCCAATTTCCTTGACTAAATTATATTCAACCAATGGGTGGATCATGCATGATGAAGGTAATTTTTTAAGAATCTTTTTGTTTCTTCTTCTTTGTTTTGGCCATTAGATTTGCAACAAGTTATAGATTTTAACTATATTGGCCATTAAATAAAATAGTGAATTTTGAACTATATTATCAATATGAACTTTTGAATTTGGATGGTCTATGGACTTGTTTTGATTATAACATGGTCACACCAAGGTGAAAACCCAATAAAATGAACCATTTGAACTATGTTGACTTTCAAAAAAATTACATCTCATGACTTTGAATGATTTATGTATATGAGTTTCGAGAACTGAAATATAATTTGGTTTGGTGGATAATGTTGTAATGCGGAATTAGGTCGTCATATCCTGTGAACATTCCCTGATCCTGGAAACTGAGTTTCTACTGTGTTGAGCCGCTTGCTTTTGTGGCAGCTGCCTTTCCATTAATGTTGCATGGGAGTGCATGGGAGCTTGGCTGGATGTGTGTGGGATGTTGTACATGGAAACTCAATTGACGGCTACTACTGAATGGGCATGGAGGCCAATTGACGGCAACGAATTATGAATGGTGGCACTGCCATTATCGGCAGAGTCGATTTGGAGCTATAACGGAGGAATGGACGGTGGGTGGCATGGAGAAAGATCAGGAGGACAATTTTGGGGCGATATGATCGGATTAGAACAGGATCGGCATAGTGAAGGAGGATTGGGAGGCTGAGGTTAGAGATCTAGGGAGGACAGAATGAAGAGATGTCCGATTAGTTCTGCTATAGAACTTGGCAGCGTGCTAGAACTTTCCGCTGCGCCTAGTGTCTGGCTAAACGACTACTGTAGAGGAATTCGAGAAGGAGAGAGAGAAAGATGAGTAGACAGCACTGAGAATTCGGCATTTTGTAAATATTTTGATGAAGATGAAGCTTGTGCTCTCGGGCAATGTACATAGTTTGGAATGAAGAGAATTTCTTTGGCTGGAAATTGTGTGAGCGGGAAAGACAAGAGGTGCATCTTGTGAATTATGTTCTGTTGTTGTGTGGAAGCAAAACAAGGACATTTCGGGTCTTGCAATGTGCGTCTGAGAGCGTCATTAGGCAATCAATATGTTGAGGGATGATCAGAGGTTTGAGTTGTGTGTAGAAGATTAGGAGCTCATGGACAGTCGGAGTATTGTGGGATGATCAAAGGTCTGATCTGTGTGTGAGAAAGACTAGGAAGACATGGACGCCTAGGGCCGTGCAGGCAGCCAGTGTGCTGTGTGATTTCGGACCCTCTCTTTTTCGGTTACAATGTTTCTATCATAGTGTATTTTTATTTCAATTATTTTTGTGGGATTCCCCATTAATATTTCATTTGTGAACATAATTTATTGATGTAAATAGTTGTTAATTGAGTTTTCTTCAATTTCAAACATCATTAGTTATTATATGTGAAACTAAAACATTAATCCTCAACATTATGAATGATAAAAAAAGTGTATTCATAAAAATCATTGCTAGTAACAAAACAATTCAAAGAAAAGAAAACACTACATGGAATATAAGTTCTTTGGGGAGAAGTAAAAATAAAAACTACCTAGTAGAATTCTAGTTCACTTTAGATTAGAACTAATAACCATTTGAGGATATTTCTTAGTAAGCTTCCTAAGATTATTTTTCTAGCGTTTCTCTAATTATGAAGTTGTGAGCATATTAACCTTCAACACCCCCTCTTGCTCGCAACTTTCGAGAAGGTTGTTTAAACATTTAGATGAAGAATAAACTAGTGCTTGTGAGTTGCAATCTTGACAATTATGTGCAATGTTTCCCACTTCACGAAAGGTGCAAAGGTTTCATTGTAATCCAAGCCTAGTTGTTGCTCAAACCCACCCGCAACCAAACAAACCTTGAATCATACTCTTTCACCATTAAAGTCGACTTTGCACTTTAATACCCATTTTGATGTATTGGGACACTTATTAGGTGTGGGATCAATGAGTATCCAAGTCTAGATAGTTTTGATGGAATTAATCTCCAATTCCATTGTAGCACACCAACAAGGATCATGACAAACATCGATGTATGTGAAATCTTCATCATCAACATTGTGAAGCAACCCCAAGAATGGTTCAAAAGATAATTCATAACTAGTAGTGTAATCTTCAAAATGAACTGGATATTACAGTACACGACCTAAGTAGTGAAGAGTGAGTAGTTCAGTTGGAAGTTAGTAGTGAACTCGGTGACAGTGTAGGAGTCAAAGTTCTCCAGTTCAATTGGCTCAACTAGCACTGGAACTTGTGATGATATGATCAATGTAAAGGTAGGGAATGGTGATGGAATTATGGGGGAAAAAACTTGCAACAAGGTAGGCCCGTGAATATTGTCCAACAATGCTAACTTAGGTTCATCATCAAGAATCACACCATCCATCTCAATGATCCAAATGTCACCAGAAATTATCACACAACGAATAGAGGGCTAGTAACACCGATACCCATTCACATGGGTATCCCAACTAAGTAGAATGCAAGGTTCTAAATGTGGCACAAGTTTGTTGCGATTTGGTTTGTTTGAAAAAAATCAATGAAAACCACATTGGTATATTCACCACCATCATTTGATCGGAACATCAAATTACGTTGTCCACATGCTTCAACTTCATTCTTGAAAATTTTGAATTTCACCAAAACTTCATCTTTCTTTTTCATCATGTAAACCCATTTCTTCTGTGAATAATCATCAACAAAAGTAACAAAAATCTTAAAGCTTGTTCACAATGATGTCTATGGGCCTTTTAGGGTCTAGTCCTTGGGAGGTGCAAAGTGTTAAGCTTGTTTAGGAAATTTTTTGCATGTTTGTTTGCCTTGCAGGCAACATACACATGGTTTGTTTGGGAGTCGAAGTGAAGGCAGACCAATAATAGCATTGGACTTAATCTTCCATTGAATTCCTTCCCTATGGAAATGACCTAGCCTTTTGTGCCAAAGGTTAAATTTGGTCGGTCCAAATGTTGCACCAAATTCACTTCTCCTGTGGAATTAATCATTGTAATACCATGAAATCGATAAAGTCCTTGACCATTCTTCCTATGAGGATAATCAATTCTCATGTATGATGATCCCCAACAAAGCATTCCTCAAAACAAATTCTAAACTGTGGTTTTGATTTGCAAATATCCCATAAAATGAAGATTTTTTTGGATATTTGGAAAATAAAGTACCTAGGAAATATTCTTAACAACTCCATCAAGAAATTGGAAATCAACATTGCCCATGTCAATGACAATATGACCTTGCCCACTAGCTAACTATAAATTTTTGTCGTTCGTTTGATGAAACGAGGCAAAAACTACCAGATTACCACTCACAGGGTGAATGGCATCTAAATCAACGTATTTAACCATCTATTGTTGTGTTGGTGATTAAACCAAATTGAGTTCAACTAATAGAGCTAAATTTTATGGAAGTTTTAATTCGACTTGTTTTGTTGTGTACTCCACTGGTTCATAATCATCAACATGAAAGGAATGGTTGTCGGCTTTTAGCATGCACGCCTCGACATTACAATCTAAATCAATAAATTCTTCCTTCCTTTCAAGTGGTTCATTTGCAACTAGTTCATCAACTGCATGAACTTGTCTTGAAACACCTTGCTTTTGGTTCTCCTAAAGATGAAACTCAAGATCTTTCATTTTATCGATCATTGCCTTGTTATCGCATTCACATTTTAAATGACCTTCGCCCTTGCAATAATTACAAGTCTTGGCCTAGGCTACTCCATACCTTGTGGTCAAAAGTGAGGTTGATAATTGTTGGAATGCCCATGAGATATCCTTCCAATGTTTGGCAACTAATGAGAATTCCTCCCGTAGATCAAAGATTGACCAAAAGTGTTGTTGGGACTTCCTTGATGTCCATAACAGGACCCACTAGACGATTGGTTAGAGTTAAACCAAAAAGGATAACATTGACCTTGGTCATAGAAATTTTTCCTTCCATCAACAACCAACGCCTCTCCTCCTTAATGTTCATTATCCTTAGAGCTGAAATTTAATTCATTTTGCAACAACTTTGATTCCAGGTCCTGATAAGTTGGAAGTTGTTGCTTGTCTTGCTACACTTCATAAAACACTTCATGTTCCTTTGACAGATGTTTGATCATGTAATAAACCATGATGTCCTCCGACAACCCTACATTAACTCCTTCCATCACATCAACTACATTTTTTACTTCAGTGAAGTAGGCATCCATGGATACACTCTCAATCTTTTTGAAATTAAAAAACTTATCTATGTGGTAAGTACATCTAAAACCACTATAATCTTTGTAACAAAGCTTTAATGTTGTCTAGCAAACATACAAATCAAAATATTGATTCAGCAACTTTAAGATATGATTCTTGGTATTACTATGAAAATAACTCAATATTATAGACCTTACAGTTGCTTCTACTATTGTCATGGGGGCAAAAGGAGGCATCACACATGAGTGAATAAACCATCCTTTGAAAGCATATGAGTGACACAATGTCCCCATACTCCATAATTTGACATACCTTCAAGGTGGTAAATTTTTGGAATGTTGGTTATATCTCTTTCTACTGACATGATAACGACGTTTTGTGAAGTTCTTGTTGTCCCTACTTGGAGTGGTTGGGGATCTTGTACTAGAACTAGCTGAACTTTCAACATCCTAATTTTTTCTCAACATTTTGTTGACACAATTTTTCTTTTGTAAAATTTATTCAACAAGCAATGTAAAAAAAATAGAAGTTTAGTCTTCTTTGTGTTTAGTAGTCACCATATATGAATAAAGAAAGACAAAGAAACAGGTCAAGTCATCACAGCTTTAATACCATGATATAAGAGGTGTACTCACAAAAGTCACTACTAGGAATAGAACAATTCAAAGAAAAGAAAACACTACATGGAATATAAGTTCCTTGGGGAATAGTAAAAATAAAAGCTACCTAGTAGAACTCTAGTTCACTTTAATGTTTCTCTAATTATTAAGTTATGAGCATATCAACAATGACGGCTTAGAATTGAAAAGAAAACTTGAAACTATGTTATTTTAATGTGATAAATATATTAATGGACTTTGCACAAGTTTCATTTTCAAAAATACATAATTTGAATTACTTTCTTGAAGAATAAATGTTAATGGGTGAAAGCATGGTAAAGTGTACACAAAAAGTAATGTAAGCAACAAAATATTGGGATCCCTAAAGAAAAGGACTAACAAGTACATGATTTTATGGCGATAATAAATTTTTTTGGGTACATTATTTCTTACTCTTGTTTGCATGGATTTCAAAAGCTAAATTATTATAATCATATTTTTTTAAGCTACTTGCAAGTATTTGAATTGGACCTAAAATTTGTGGTAGTTTGAAAAATAAAGTTCAAATATTTGAAAGTAGGTGAAATGTTTTTGCAAGTATTTGAATTTTTTTTCAAGCACCTCAATATTGATGTGGTAAACATTCTAATATAATGTTTTTGGTTAATCGAATTCCATGAGTGGGCATTACATTATTTTTTCAATTTTTCTTTTTTTAATAATGTTTCATGAATCACAAACATGAAAAATAAAAAAATGGATGTTATATATTTTATATAAATTGATTTTATCTAATCCTTTTCATCTAAATGTTGGATCAAAATGACTTTCGATTTCAAAATGTTGTCATGCACATTCTAAAGTTTTTTTGTTATGATTAAAATTGCCAAATAATGTCATTAAGATTTCAACTTATTACATTGTATGATACTCATTATACATACCTTTTTTTGGACAAAAATGGGTCACATGTAACATGTTATCACCCATTTATGACTTTTTTGTTCACCATAATGTGTTTTCACCCATCAATAAAAATATGTAATTTGTAACATCAATTTCTTAAAATTGAAATACATTATGTCAAATTAATGTTGTGGGTGGTTACAAAGCAAAGGTGGTCCACTTTTTGTATTACAATGCAATTTTTTTGTAAATTAATGTCATACAAAATACATATACTAATAACATACCATAAAAAATATGCCAAATTTGTGATTAAACTTAAATTTTGAACTTGAATAAAAGAACATTTATATGAAAAATTGCAACATATATATACCAAATATATAGTAATGGACTTTTGAAATTGAAAAATATGGATCGATTTTTTTTGGTGCCTTTATACACATGCATTTTTTTCTATGGTTTTTAGTTGTGATATTTCATAAGGACTGAATATATGATATATTAAAGCAAAAGGAACATAATTGCAAAACAATTGCCAAAAAAATTTTAACCAAAAAAATTTATGAACTTTTGAAATGGACCCCATATTTTCACAAGTCCATATGATAATCATTTTTGAATGAAATCCATTTCTTTTCTCTTAACATGTATATATTAAAAATTTATCTAAAATGGCTTATCTTCATATGGAGTTTTCTTAATAAATTAACCACCAAGTAATTCCCCATTTAACTAATGACATCATAATAAATTGCCATGTAATTTCATTGAAGGGGGCATGTTTTTGTTTTACAATTTTTTTGAAATCAATTATATTATTTTATGCATTCTTTTTGTATGATGAAAAACCAAATCATACAAAATCGTATGAAAAGTTTTGAAATTTTGAAAGAAAGGGCTGCAAAACAAAGGATTCAATTTTTTAACTATTTGACAAAAACATTATGTTCAATGGGTTCAAAATGTCTAACTTTAAAAGCAAGTCACATGTGCAAGAAATAATCTTGATAAAAAACAAAAAACATGTTTGGTTGTCCATTGAAACACATTTTGAAACTTTTTACATTTCTAGTTGTAAATTATTTAATACTCATACACTATTATGTATGAATGTGAAAACTCACCACCATCACAAGAATTATGTTAAACTAAACTATTCAATTTTCTAACTAAAATTTGTTTCAAATAAATGTTATTTGCAAAAAGTAGCCCCATAAAAAGTCCTAAAAATTTTTTTCCTTTTTTTGGAACCCCAACTAGGAATAAGCCCATTGATTCAACCTAACATAATAAATACATTTTCTATTCAAAATTAGTTGTGTTGACTACATAGAATATGAGAAAAAATCAATTTTGTTTTGTGAAATCAAAAATTTGGTAAAATTTTCCAAATAAATTATTGCACATATTTGAAATTTGAAAACTTATTGGAACTTACTAAGGCCTTTTGCATCCAATGGGTTTTTGTGTTATGCCCACACATCATGCAATTGTTAAAAGTTTTAATAAACTCAAATTACTAATAAATTTAAAATCATATCATATATAAGTTTTTTAAATGAATTATGATTCCACTTTATCAAGTTTCATTTATTTTTACAAGACCTAAAAGGTGGAAAATATTATGGATCATCATATGCATTGATTTAGCTTGAAGGGTTATTTAAAGTTATGACCATTCATTTTCACTTAATTCTTAATTACTCTATTCTCCATGGCATAGGTATCAAGACACTTGTTTAATATTATGGAAATTTTTGAAAAAGAAAAAATTTGAATATTGGATTGAATATTATCACTTAAACATCAAGTTTCCATGTTTTATTACAAAAGGTATATGTAGAATGACAACAAACCGCATGGCACAAGTTGGAAGCAGCCAAGAACACATATGCCAAATTCAAGTTATCATCCATGGAAACTATGTAAATTTTCATCTATATAAAATTCCTTGGTTTTTTCCAAATTTAACCTAAAAAACCAAAAAGTTCATGATATCTTGTAGTTTATCAATGCTAAAGATTTTAGTTCATCCCTTTTAAATATTTATATAATGAAGAAATTAAGATTTTTAAAAACCAATTTGGAAACCCTTTATTTAAATTTGTTAATTTTACTTAGAATTCACAATCCTAAAATTTGGATTTGATGAATTTGGGTTGATGTCATAATCACAAACTATTCATTATAAACAAGCCCAGATTATATGCATATGACATTTTCATGAAATGAACCAAATTACATAAAATGGTGAATTGAATAAATTCAAATAATATCCACAATGCACATGGAACATGGAACACAAAATAATAAATTTAATTTGGGAAGGAAGGAGAAAGTTCAACACCCAATTGAAGCTTGTTAACTAAAATCATAATTACCATAAACATGATTGGACCTTTCATTTAAAATAATTTTTATAATTATTACCTCACCCACATGAATAGAACCCTATGTAAATAGTTTCCCATACATTTTTTCATACACCTTTTGTGTTTCCTTGCACCCACCCCTCCCCAAAAATTGCATAAGTACAAAGTATACATGGGGTGAATTCCCAAAATAACATACCTCGATTTTGGTCAAGGGCTTGTTATTTAAAAAACACCTTTGCTTAAAGACATTACATGTGTAAAAATTGTGGGATTTTTTGTCAAAAAAAAAAATCTTGATGATACTTGTCAAGTATTTGCATGACACCCATTGAATATCACGAGGAAAAAGAAAGTAAAAAGCAAGGTGAGGCATTTCAAAAAATGAAATGTTCACAAGATTTAGCATTTTGTTTTCCAAAATGCCCCAAGGGATCCTAGGTGTTACAAGCACTCCTCTAACTACACTAAGAATTTCTTTGCACATTTTTATGTAGTTGTCTTTTGTTAATCTACAAATTAGTTACTAGATCTTTTAAGTGCAACAAACCTCCATAACTTGTGGTTGATGTTTTAAAACATTTAAATATAGTTCGAAATCAAACTATCTTTAAAATGCATGTCCCATTACAAACTTGGCCAAAGCAAATGGATTTACACTAATTTGTTATCTTATTAGCCTTGTAAAATGATTCTTTATTGTCCCATTTTATTTTTTATTATATTTTTATTTTCCACATGTTGGTCTTATAGTTTTGTCCTTGAATTAGTAATTCAACACTTACATTTTCACTTATATAGAATGTTGCATTTACATCAAAGCCTACACCTATAGCATTACACATGTAGGTGATAGTTTTACACCAATAGATGATAACAACACCTATGACCAATAGGCTTTTTTTACTTGTACCTAAACTTAGTAACATTTGTACACCTATAAATTGTAGCACGTATAACCAATAGTTCTACCCAATGTTGGGCAATTTTTAAAATCAAGGTAAGATACTCTTAGTACCCAAGTGTATATCCACTTACCCACTAGTTTTCAAAATATTCAAAAAATCAATTTTGGGATATAATTATATAACCATGGGTTATAAACCCCTAAACCTTAAATATAACCATAGTTTCAAAAACATATATCAATCAAAAAATTGATCAAAGAACCATTGGTTCTTTGATTTTGAATTCTTTTTAAATAAACAAAACTAACATTTGTTTAATTTTGAAATATTTAAAGAACTTAGACCGATGGTTCTTTTAAAAATTCAAAAAATTGTTCAACACTGGTTCTACCTCTTTATTAAATAGTGATTCCATATTGTAGTTAAACCATAAATTGTATTTATGTGTCCTAACAATAATCATTTTGTTAATAATCCCTTTGTCCCTTCCTACCAAATTTATGTTCCATCTCTTCAACAACAATTTTGAAGTACAATTGTATAGTATAATTTTATTCAATTTAATTTATGTTTTTAATGTTCTCAAATTTTGAATTAACATCATTGTTCAAGGGTATCTTTTACCATACATTGTGGCCTTGTTTTCTCCATCATCTTTTGTGTTTTGTTTTACAATAGTTTTCATAACCATTTGTGCATATTGAAGATTTCAAGTAGGTTTTCTACTCATAACATTAAATCAATATTTTTGGAGCCCTTTATTTTAGTGTTCCAAATTGGTGCAATTTAGCATATGTGCCCCAATGTTGTAGAACTCACAATCACTATTGGAAACATAGATTTAAAAGATGGCATTTCAAGATTTAAAGGTTCAATCAATTGCCATTAATGATTTATCTTTAATTTCTATTTAGGAAAAATTTGGTTATGTGGTGATATGATGTTATGTCTTATGCCAAAATGGATCAAAATATATTTTGAATAAGAAATATTGTCAATGGTATATGCATGTTCATTTGGCTAAGAAGGTCATAACCATCAACCTTATTTGGCAATCAAACTTTGCTTTGAAAATTTTTAATGCATAAAAGCTTGCATAAAATGTATTATTCAATAAGTGGGCCCTAAAATTAGTTATTTGCACTTTTATAAGAAGCAACATGATGTTTGAAAAATGAGATAAACTTGAAAACATAAAGTATGAGAAACAAAGAAAGGGATGTTGTTGTATATATTGACCAAAAATTGAAATTGGAATATATACATAGATGAGAAGACAATACAAAGAGTCCATGGCCAAGGGTTTGATGCAAGCGACACAATGGAAGGACATAAAAAGAACCAAAGGATGAAAATCAAAGTCATAAAAAATAATACACAAAGGATCAGAGCAAATATGGATTAGATCAAAGAGAAAAATTATATATATATATATATATAAGAAAGATAATAAAATACAAAAACATTGACAAACAAAACTTTAATAAAACATTAACAAAACATCACTAACATAATCTTCCTTCCATAATAGAACATATTAGATGTAAGTTTCATTTGGTGCTTCCTTCCCACCATAGATTCTACAAGGTTGGTGTTTTGATGAAAGCATTTTCTCTTGCAAAAGATTTCCAAGTTTCTTTCCTTTTTGGACTTTCTAAGTTCAAGGAAGGGGATGGGTACCTTCAAGACTTTCATTACTAGAAAAACAACCTTTGTTCAAAAGGGGGGTGGGGTGGGGAAGGGGGAGTGTTCTTTACAACTACAAGGACCTTCCAAATTCCAATACATTGACACAAGGCTTCATAACTTCATATTGATTGTTCTAAATTTTATTTATTTATTGTTAATGCAAAATAAACTAAAAATGTGATTGATGAATAAAAATTGCAACTTACCATGTATATGTTATTTAAATGCCCAAAGTTACAATTGCTACATGGCTTCAATGTACCTTCAATCATTGGCTTCACATCTTGTAGGCCTTATATTAGAGAAAAGAAATAATACTCTTCAACATATAAGCCTTTTGACCCATCTCCATGGGAAAAATAACTCTCAACTATGGTAGGTATGTCCAAACAAATCAAACCACCTTTATTCCTTTCAAGCTTAGCCTCTTTTCTAAAATGCCACTTGTACCAAATTCCACTCCAAAATATTAAAAGAAAAAAGGAAAAAATTGAAATGAAATCATTGGTTCCCCACTTGATGTAGCTTCATTGAAAAATAAAAAGAATGGACACATGTCTTATAGTGATCATGTCATCAAGTATCTTGCATTTAAAGAGGCCCAAAATATGGTAAGTTGGGATTGATGTTAGTTGCATTGATTTTATTTTTTAGCAAAAATTTTGCAATACTTTGTTAAAAGAATGAGATTGAAATGTATTCTCTTAGTGTAAATTTTGCTTCTTTTAAAAATTTTTAAAAATCAAAAATTTTGTGGAATGATTTTTTTAATTTAAAAACATTGTTTTGTCCATTTCCTTTCCTATGGAAGATGTGATTGGTTTGATTGCTCACCAAACCTTCTCCATTACTAAGTACATAACAAATTTAAAGTTCATGGATCCATTACATTATCCCAGCAACAACTAGGCCAAGGAGCAAATGGCTAGGTCTCACACAAAAACATGCCAAATGTCAATGGTCAACTACTTTACATATAATACATATAATTGGTTTACCATCAAAATTATAATAACAATACCTAATAAGTGTTATAATTATGCTTTTGTTACCAATACATATTGTCTTTATTCAAAAACTCAAATCAATTGTTATTACCTTCATATAACAATTAGTTTTGAATTTTTGATTTTTTTTTAAGAAATAAATTGTCCAAGTATTTGAAAATGGGTGTTGGGTGGGTATAAGTGCAAAGGTTTGGTCACTCATGAATTTGGGTGTGTTTTTCAGTTCTTTAACAAATTCCCATTTTCTTAATAACAATTAAGATTTTGATGCAATTTTAAATAATCATTGAAGACCCTCCAAGTGCAATGTTGGGCAATAGGTTTATTTTTTAAACTTTCAAATGCCCAATTTGGGCATCTAGGACAAAACATTTAATTAACCCCAAAATGTTAGGATTGTGCAAATTTACATTGAAAAGTAGTCATGTCTATTGTTTAGAGGCTAAAAAATCACCCTTTCTTAATAGTTCAAGTTAAAGAATCGCCATGGTCTAGGTTTTCAAAAATCGTTTTTGAATGCATATGAGGTTACGATGGGTCCTTGAAAATTGGACCTTCAACTAGTGTATATACATATAACCATTATGACATCATGTGGTATTTGGTGCAAATCTTAATACTCAACCAACATTGATAAAAATTTGATTGAATATTTTTTATAAAATAAAGGCACCCTTTCAAGGCGCCTAGTGAATGTAATACTCCCCAAAGAGGGCACTCCAAGTGAATTGCCCGCCCCTATGGGCAACATGAAAAAATTTGTCCTCAACTTTGCCCTAAAGGACCACAGCAAAATAATTCAAGAAAGTTTAAGGACTTAATTTCTCACGTAAATAGTCCTTAATTCAAAAAAAAATGACATTTCATCAAATTTCAACATTTAAAAATGGCAACCAATTATAATGGCCATTGGTTCACTTTGGTCCTTTAGCTGGGCTCCCCAAGCTTCCCCTTGGCTTCTTGCTGTTTTGTAACACCATGGTACCACCTCAACAACTTCAACACTAATTAAATTATTTTTAGAAATATTTTATAAAAAATTTTAAAATACATTTCTCAAAGAAAAATAAATTGTGAAGGGAAATAGATAATTTTTAAAAAATATTCAAGAGTAACTTTTCTTTTTTGCAACATGGAGTCTTCATTTCTAATTAATTATTCGACAAACGTGTGTTCCAAAACCTGGTTTTTTGGAATTTATTTGAATTTTCAGTGGCACAAATCACTTAAAAAATCAATATCTCCCCCACATTCTGAATCCAAATCTTACCAAATAAATTCCAATTAAATCCTTGCTCATCAAGATCTTTCCAACAACACCAAAGGCACATTCCAATTCCTCCCAAATTTTCAGCTACAATTTAATTTTAATTTAATTTAATTCTCAGTCGAGAAATCATTCAATATTCAAGAACTTTTGCACTGCAAGTCCAAATGTCATGAAACCAAGCCCATGCAAACAAATTCGGCAACAAACTGTCAAATAATTAATTAAACTTCAAATCTTAACTTTGATAGTTGGTTTTTTTTTAATTTGGCAATTTTATGTAGGTAATGTTTATAAAAAATAATAAACATGATATTGTTGACTTTCGAGGGCAATCTAAGTGCTTGTAGACTACCACATTTTTTATTCAAGGAATGGTAGGTCTGAAGTTCAAACCTAATATTCGAATAGTTCGTAATTTAATTTTATAATTATTTTTAAAATTTTGACACAAGTTATAAATGAATTTTCAAAAATTTAGCAAAATAAGACATAATTTAATTTATGTCTAAACCATTTGTGTACTACGGTAGTAAGAAACATGTTTCATGTTTCCCCCACCATTGAAAAGGACATTTGAGTTTCTTCGAATTCACTCGGTGACATTTAAAAATTGAGAACTTGCTAATGACAAGTTTATTAACATTATTTCACTTATATGTTCATAATCTATTCAAAAATATCTAAGGTGCAATTTTCATCAACTATTTGGTCTACACAATCAACTTCAAATTGTGGGTGTGTTTTTACAAAGATGTACCAAAATAGTTTAAACCACCACTTAATTTTTCATCTTTAACATTTTTTAAAAAAAGAATTACAAATAAAGTTTTCTTAACACAATTTTATTTTTAATATATTGATATTATATTATATATTTTGAAATTTTTAAATCAATCTAATGATTAAAAATACTCAAATCATTTTTAAAATAATTGTAGTTATTAGTCTTTTTACAATGTAAAAAGATTCATACCTAGTTATTTTTGGCAAATGTTAATACCTACCTACTTACTTATTTTGGCAAATGTTTGATATGAACCTTCATATAATAGTGTAGAAAATATGGTTTTTGAAAAATATTTTTCTCAAAGATTTCAAAAAAAATCTTGTAAATCAAACAATGGCCTAAGGGAACAACTATAGCTCATGATTCAATGTTTGCACCCTCTTACCATTGGATGTAAATGATGATGACATTTCAAAAGCATGAGATATAAGGAATCTTATGATATTCCTCAACAATAGGAATGTCTTTTTCATAGCCAATAAAAAAATATTGGAGAAAGGTTTTTAGAACTATGGTTTAACGTCAAGGAAAACATGTTGTGAAATTTCTTTTTTCATATTTAAAAATTTAAAAAAAAGATTCCAAAACATCACAAACTTTTTTTTTGATGTTGAAAACAAGCAAAGCCAACTCCAAAGCAAATCTAGAACCATTATTAATCAAATTCACTTTCAATATTGGGTTCATAATTTCTTCCTTGAAATTTAAATAAATTGTTGTGTTAGATTATAATGCATTAATAATCAATTACCATAATACATGAATAGTTTTGGCATAAATTAAATTATTTTTCTATTTTGCCAAAATTTTGAAAAAATATTGATTACTTTTGTCAAAATTTTAATATTTATTATAAAATCAAAATTTGAAATATTGCAACTATCAGGTTTGAACTTTAGACTTGCCAAGAAAAATGTGACAATCTAAACACATTTAAGCTATGTCACAAAGACAACAAACTCATGTTTATTATTTGATATATTTTTATCTTATGCCGTAAATTTTAGAATTAAAAAACCAACTAAGATTTGAAATTAATTAATTAATTGATAGTTTGTTGTTGAATATGTTTAGGTACTACAGTAATGGCCATGAAATTAGTTCAAAACACAGACACTCACAACAAAGGAAAAAAATCACAATTACTTTAAAAATGCCAAGTAAAAAAGAATGACATTATCCCTTTGATTTTGATAATATTATGTGTAGTGTAAGAAAAAATAATAACATCCTTAAATTACAAAGTTTTTAAAACATAATAATTTTGCAAGTAAACTTGTAATTGAAATTACACATGTAATGCTAGTATTTTCAACTAGTGCCATATTTTTAAAACTCAAATAGAAAAAATTCAAATAATGGCAAACCAAAATTTATTTTGTTTTTAGCAAGGTATTTAACTTTTTAGGCAAAAAATAGAATCCACAAAAACCTTATGTTCCATTCCATATACCTTCCCTAGATTTCTTAGGTCAAATTATACATCTCTACAAATTTTATTATGGAAACTTGCTTGAAACAAATCTTTGTTTTTTGCAAATGAACCTTTTCTTCAATTATATTATACTAAACAATGTCTTTTTAAAAACATGGCCAAAACAAGTACCTTAAAAACTTTGTTCCAACCCAAAATTTCACACCTCACAATACATTATAAGGCAATTATTGTGATTTTCAAAATTGAACCTTCATCTTTGACATAGGAAATGATTTTTCTTTTTGTCCCATATTGATCAAACAAATTTATCTTTTTTTTGTCAAGGCTTGATTAGTAGTTTTTTTGTTTCAAATAAACCAATAGTCACATGTTTAAACTACTAATCAACTCCCAAAAATTTAATGACAAAAGCAAATATATCATGTGCCCACCTTTAAACATCCACAAGTGAAAACTTGTTATAGAAATTTAATCTACCAATTTTAGTCAAATATATTCTTGTTTAAATTTTTCCACCAAGTTAAGCAATATTTCATTAAAAAATTTCTTTTTGGAAGGGAAGACAACTCAAAATCACAAATGTAAAACCAAACATTCTTCAAAAATTGCATAAGCAAATGATTATTCATAATCAAAAACCAAGTTTTTACAAAAACTTTTTTTGCGTAACATCATCAATTTTTAAAGGATTTTTTACACCAAGAAAGCTAGATATTGTAATGTCAAATACATTAAACCTCTTCTTTGTTAATTGTCTTTTCATAGATCCTCTCATTGGACTATTGACTTCCTCCTCAAACTTTTTTTACAATGATGATATGGTTTACATTCACATGTTTTTTCAAAAATATTATGTTATTATAACATGTTATTAAACATTTTCTTTCTTTAGTTTTGAATTAGGTGCATTCACAAAATTGTTGGAACAAAAGATGCATCTCATAATTTGAAGACCTTCCCCTTCAATATCTTTCCCATCATTAACACAATAAAATCCCAACATGGTGCATTTCTATTATGCTCTCTCCGTACTTTCCTTGTAGCATGCAATTTTTGAATATTGATTTACATTTTTTTTCTTCCTTCAACACATTCAACTTTGATATTTTCTTATTGTAAACTTGGATTTTTTTTTACCTTTCCACATGTTCTTCTTCCATAATCATTGAAATATATTTCATTTTTTATTTTTATGTATTCATTTTCACTTAATTATACCATTTTTGACAAGAAAATTACTCAAGAAAATCAAAACAAATGTATGTTTTGCCAAAATAGTGGTTCTTACTTTGATGTTTTTTTAAGTTAAACTATTTATGTTCTATGGGAATTAAATGTTGAAACATTTACAAGAATTTACAATTACAAAATTCTTTTTTTTCTCCTTTTTTGATCATACAAAAAAGAATTGCATTTACTGCAAAATGTAATGCAATGAAAAAAAATTATGTTAGAACACACAACAAAAGAGAAAAACATGCTTCAACAACTCATTTTGGACCTTTTGAAAATTCCACATCTTGCACTAACTACAATTTTTACAATTATAATAATTATCAAAGTATAAATGATCACAAATATTGATAAGCCACTCTATAAATATCCCTAGACATATGATTAGTCAAAAAATCAATGTGAAAACTTGGAGATTGCAATATGAAATGTGAAACAAATGATAGAAGTTGAAAAAGACTAAATGACATTTTAAAAAAATTAAATGAAAATTTCTTGTATTTGGAAAGTTTCAATGCATTTTATTTTTTCATTTTTCATTTGATTATGGTTTTTTTTTTCATTTTTTTTCAACAATACTACATCATATTTTTTGAATCCACATTTTTCATTGTTTTTACATGATAAATATAGTGTCATCATTTGAAAACTCCATTATGAATCCAATATTCATTTAGAACTCATAATTTATAATATGACTCCCACTAAGTTTATTGCAAAATGAATAATTAAAAAACTGACAATGTTAACATTCAACATGGTTTTACATTTTAAATCTATTTATATTCCATGAAAAAATTGCAATTATGATAATCCAAATTGTCCACTTAATTATGTTTTCTTCCCAGACAACAAAAATGTTAAAATGATTAACATACAAAACATATGCAACAAAAACAAAAAAAAAAAAAAAAACCACATATCACCAACACAAGCAAATGCAAAATGCAAAACAAGAAATAAACAAACATAATCAAATAACACGAAAAGCAAGAATTCTATAAGTAATTTGCCACCATTTGTTGTGTCAATTTTCTGGAGAAGGGTTGAGAATTGTAAGGGTTTAGAATGGTAGCCAATTTTCGGAATAGAATTTCCATGCAAACAAATGAGAAGTTGAGAGTCATGGAGTGAAGGAGCCTCCTTGTGTTTTGTTTTTTGTCTTGTGGGTGGACATGGTGTGAGGGTGGTGCTGATTGGGAGCAAACCTTGTTTGGGAGCTTGTTCATGTCAAATCTCTGCAAGCAAGCAAGCAAGCAAGCAAATGGGGGTGATAACAAACTAGATTGGTTGTTGGTAGCCTAGTTTGTACATAGTTTACACACTAGATAAAGAAAGCACCATAATGAAAGTCACAAAGTACCTAGTACTTTGTGAGTCCACACTCATAAAGGTTATGTTCTTGTGCTTGCTTTTGTTGACCTTGCCTACTACCAAGAAGGCAAGGTTATTGTGTATAGATTCATTATAGAGTATAGTAGCTTAAGGAGATTTTGGCCTCTAGGTAGTAGTAGTAGTAGTAGTAGTAGTAAGTAGGTCAATTTTTGTACCAGGATTTTTTGATTGAAAGATGATGTTTTTTTGGCTTGTGTTGAAACTTTGAGATTAGTTATCGAGTTAATGATATCTTGAAGGATTTTGGTCTCTCTAAGCGGATTCTTTTGAAGATTATATTTTTGCATGGTGAAGTATTTGAGTTTCCATCATTCTTCTTTTGCCTTAAGATACTTTTCAATGTAAATGGGCAAGGCTGCAGTGTCACACACACCCCTTGTTGTGTTAGTTTTGGTTTTGCTAGAAGGGTTTAGAGCAACTCACATTCAAAGAGCTATTGTGGAGTTTTCTGTGCAAATCTCATAGATTTGATGTCCTTTGAAACTCAAATCCTAATTTTCTACCTTTGTTTCATAAATGAATGTTTTGTTGTTGTTTTTGTTTTTTTGGGGTTGTTGTGGGTTGCAAATTTTCACTTGCTTTTTTCTTACCATAATATCTGAACTCTGTTTGTTTGGGTCTTCTCTTTCTGTTTCAGGTTTTCTTGAGCTAGCCAGCATTGTGACTTGAATGTTGCTGCCATTGTGGATCCTGTGACAGAACTCAGTATGTTGATTCATGTATTGACAATTCACCTCCACACACCACAGCCAGCAGCTGATGAATGAAGATGCCAAAATGGAGATCTCAAGTTTAGTAGCTGGTCAATACAAAAGAAGTTGTTGCTGTTGAAGGTCTCTGAACATGCATGAGTGCCACTGCTTGTGTTGCTCTTGTTCAGCCTATTCACTCCTCAGTTTTGTTTTTTTTTTTTCCTGGTTTCTCCGTTTTTATGCTTGAGTTTCCTCGTTTTGTTTTTCCTGTTTGCTTGCTGATATTTTGTCAGATCTAAAATCTCTGTAATCTTACTATCAATTCATGCCTCAACTCGACTTAGGGTTTAGGGTTTCGGTTTCCTTCTTCTCCTGTTTGCTGATAGATATCTTGATAGCTCTGAATCTTTCATAAGCTTATTATCAAATTATGCCTCAACTCCATGGAAGGTTTTGGGTTTTGGGTATTGGGTTTCCTTTTTCTCCTCCTGTTTGCTGATATGTTGTCAGATCTGAAATCCCCAGAAAGCTTATTATCAAGTCAGGTTTCAACTCAATTCAGGGTTTAGGGTTGAGGCTGCACACTTGTGGTTGTTCAATGTACCCAGCAGATTTGAAATTTTCATAAGCTTGTTATGAAATCCTGCCTGAACTCAATTCAGAGTTTAGGGTTTAGGGTTCACATGGGTGGATTGCTCTCATTTTCTAGTCATGTTTTCATGGGGACTATCTACATTGCACTGTCAGGACTGTTGGAAGGTGATGAAACCACAGGGGAGTAACAATGGCAGCTAATAGTCAAGCGAGGTGATGGTCTGCAGCTCTACTTCCTTCCTTCATGTGTGCACTCACAAGGTTATGACTGTCACTCATCTTCTTGTCATGTTGTGCTTTTGGGTTTGGCTGGAACTACTGACACGGACATTTGTTTAGTCACCACCATTTTGCATGGTGTGTTTTGTAGAGTCTGCTCCTTCTGCAGTCATTGCAGTCATATTGCATCTGGAGCAATTCATTTCCGCAAGGAGCACAGCCCTGGACCAAAAGATTGCTGTGGATTCAATTCACCTCTGCAGTGTAAGAGTTCCACCCTTTTTTTTTGTCTCAGATGTGTTCTGCTCTCTCACAAAAGACCCGATAGCTTCCTGAGAAGACTCTTCTTAGATTCAACTTATGTCAGTTTTGTGGTTTGTGTTTTGAGATGACAATCACTTGTCAGTCCTCCTCCCCAGTAACTTTTATCTGCTCCAAGTTTCTTGATTTGCCATTCCTGACTTGACTTAGGTATTTTCTCGTTGCACATCTCAAATGCAGGAATGCATTTTGTTTGTATGTGTGGCCACCCCAACTATGCTGCCACCCTCGTTGGTAGTGCTTCTGAGGCTTCTGTGCTCCCCAGAGTGCCCCCCATCTTCCACACCTGCATGCTTAATGATCTAATGTCTTCTTACGTCGTTGTATGGAAACAACGACATTGATACACCTTTCATGAACTGACCAAAACCAGGATTCAAAGAGGACCAAACTGTATTGCATTTTACTTCAGATTTTTACAAGATTATGCCCAGATTATGCAGACACGCACACACATATCCAAGAAGAAAGCTCTCTCTGAACATGTAGTCCATGAAGAAAGGCTCTCTGAACATACGTGCATAGTCCAAGGAGAAAGCTCTTGTAACATGTTGAAAAAGAAAGCTCTGAACATGCCCAACAAAAACCTTTGAATATGTTGAGCAGCAGCAGATCCAGAAAAACCAAATCGAATGTCCCGGCACTACCAAAACAACATTCTGAGAGAGACAGACAGAGAAATTGACACACATGTAATTGACCATGACCATCAAGATCACAAACCCTCAGTCCTGCAACAAAATTCCTCCAAAGAGAGAAGTAGAAGAAACAACAAAAAGAAAAAAGTTTATGCAAATACTTCTCTTTTCTCTCTAAGAGCAGAAGAAGAAGAAGATGAAGAAGAAGATGAAGAAGAAGACTTCAGCTTAGAAAACTCAAAGGATTAGATTAAGTACATTAATATAACTGTTGTGAGATTAGAGAGATTTTTTTGTGTAATTAAGGGCTTCCTAATCTGGCTAGTTTTAGTCTAATCCTGAGCCAGCCCCCTACTAGGTCTTCTTGTGGGCACCTGTCTGGAGCAAAAGAAGAAAAAATTAGGTTGCAAAGCGTCAAGTGCAAAGCGTTGTTTTTGGCCGTCTGTCAGGGTTTCGAACCTCTTCTTCTTCGCCGTTCCCTTGTGGTAAAGACAACAGCGCCTGTCGTTCCTCCTTCCCTTCCTGCTCTTCCTTCCTGCGTTCCTCTTGGCAGTCATCTTGGTGCCGGCGGCCGGGTATACAAAGCTGCTGCTTTACTCTACTGGCAATCAGCCGTTGTGGTAAGTAACTCTCTCTCTCTCTCTCTCTCTCTCTCTGTGTCTGTGTCTCTGCTGTCTCGGTGCTAGGGAAGATCAGATCTGAGGGTTTTGTACAATCTGCTTCTGAAGAATTCATGTCGCTAGCTTGAGATTCCTCGTCCTGAGGATGTTCTCTTGTCTCGAGCATGTGTGAACGAGCTCTTGTGGTTGGTTTTCCGATTTTCTCTTTTATTCTCTTCTCTTCTCTTTCCCCGCCCCAACCATAGAGTTTCATGTGGGAGCTAGGGTTTTATTATGTTCTGTTCTGATGGCTTTGTTGAAGCCATACGTTGAAGATGCAGTAGCAGCAATCATCATCATCACATCCTGGTGAGTCTCATGTCTCTGGAGGATTTTGGAGGTTTCAGAATAAAAACCAGTGCTGTGGAATTTGGTGCATGCTCTGGGATTGATTGATTTGTTGTTTTTCTGCATGGCTTTTTATTTCTGTGGAGAAGGGTTTTTTCTTTGCTGCGGCAAGTGTATAAAGGCTGGCTTTTGGCTGCACTTCATCCTTTTTTCCCACTCTGAACTTCATCATCATCTTGTTCATGAGAGAAAAACACGACAGTGCTTGTGTTACTGGGAATGCTTGCATTTTTCCTTGCTGCATAGCTAGCTTACATGTATGTATGTATGCATACATGCACTATCGTCTTGACATTCTAGCCTTAAGGAGAATTATTATGTTGTATGTCAAACTCTTCTGAAGTGATCTGGTCATTGGTTTGATCATTTCCTTGCAGATTGAACCCTTCCTTACTTTCTTCCTTTCCCATTGATCTTTTCGTGTTTCTTTGGAAGTCTCAGATGCTGCATACGTATGTGGGGCTTGGGAAAAAAAAGCTCTTGCATATTATGTTTGACCTATAGGGTTGTTGATGCAGAATATATCCTCTTTTCCTTTGTGTGCCTTTTTGTCTATTGTGGCGTAGGGAGGGCTGATCAGGTTTCTGTTTAGTTTGTAGCTTTAAGGATTCTGGGGGTGTTGAGGTCATAGGCTGTTAGGTTTCCTGGTTTTGTTCTATTGTGCATCTATGTCATATGTTGGACTCACTGGTGTCCCTTTGGATTGTGTATTCCTACTACCTTCTGCACATCCTGTCCATGGGATAGTACATCTGTCTCTTTCTGTCTGTCTCTTTCCATCAAAGATTGCAGAGCCTCTGGATGCAAGCTACAGTCAGAAGTGTTTTGTACATATACCTTTCTCTGGAGGTGATGGCTGTGCGCTTTTTATTGCATAGGTCTGTACCATTTTGCATCACAGGTTGCAAGCCTTTCTGTTGTCATACTTAAGAATTGAGTGGCAAGCTGACGGATTTTGGAATCTTTGCTTGCTCTTGCTTGCGACAAGGCTGTGCAGAAAGCAATTGACATTTTCCTTGTATCTTTGTTTGTTTGTGCACCTATTTTCTTGTTTCTGTGCATCCAATCATATAAAGTCTACCTGCCAACCTAAAACCCTGAATTGCAGTGCACTGTGTCTCTTGAGTCCTAGTCAACATCATGACTGAGTCTTCCAATTGCTTCCAGAAATTGCAACAGAAATTCGGGATGCAAATTTTCTATGCTTGTTTGCCAGAAAGTTTTGGTGGATGATTCTATACTTATCACACCACTGTCAGGAGCTTATGAAGTCAGTTGGGAGTCATGGAACCTAGTCACTGCTATTCATGATGACAGTGATGGACTGATACTGTGTGACTGACACTCCTAAGGCTATGACCCACACTCATTCATGTCATGTCAGTTGAGTTTTGCTGGAATGGACAGAAACAATTTCCTTCAATGTGTCCTCCTGGAGTTTTCTCTTCAATTGCACAGATAAATCTTCAATGGACATTTTGTTGTGCTGTGCCAACAGGTCTTGAGATGCAGCATCATGTGGTGGTGTGCACAAACTTCCTGCAGGGTCCATTCCAACCTCAAGTGGCAGATCATACCAATTTGTAGGTTTGAACTCTGGTGGCTCATTTGATTTCACAGGGCCAGAAGGTGGTAGATGGGACAAGCTGGATGCACTCCCAGATCGAAGCTGAGGGTCATTGGCTAGCGGCTCAATATTGTTGACAAGAGTGTTAAGTATCAAATATATATCTCACTGATTCTGGTGCGTCTCTCAGGATTCAAGCCACTGACTGCAGTTCAGGGTTTTAGACTGGCTCACAGATGTGATGGCCAGGTTTTGTGGGAGCTACTAGGGTTTGAGAATTGGTTGTTGAATCCCTTTGGCTTAGGAAACAGCTACTTGTAGACATGCTTAGCAATGTCACTCTCTTGATGCAGTCACTTTCAAGAAGAGTTGATGTCAGTTAGGAGGTCTGAGTACAAGCCAGCTTTCTGCAACTAGAGGTATGTTGTAAGTAGATAACTATGATGATGAAAAACCTGAGTCAAATTGTTGTACTGTCCAGAGAAGCCAACAGGGATTTCTGGTTCTCTCAAGTGTAGTGAGGAATCAGGTGTTGCAAGACTTGTAGATCCAAACAGTAGCCATGCAGCATTGAGAGGGCTATAACAAGCCACTGTCGACAGATGAGGCTGACTTTGTAGTGGAAATGAGGGATTTGATTTTGGGGAGCCTTGATGAGCCTGGTCCTCAGAATGGTGATTGCAATGGTGGGTCAGGTTCCAACAGGTGATAGGGTTGAATATATCCCCTGATGCAGACCATTGCCTGGCCAGCAGCTTATCTGAAACCACCACTTGGGACTGTGAATATGACAAGAATCTTGCCATGCCTAACAGCACAATAGTGGAGAAGACAGAAGATTGCGATGCAAATGGTGTCTCAGTCTTGGATAACACCAAAAAAATGTTTCTTGCACATTCTAGCCTGATGGGCCCAAGTGAGGGCAACAGTCCACACCCTGCTGTAGATATGCCTTATATCGATGAGGTTGACATTAATACCCCTGGTGTCCCTGAGGTTGATGGTAAGTTTGCCATGGAAAACAGGAAGGGAGAAAGTCTGCATCTTCTGGGTGAAGCAGACGTCAGTGTCGCCGCTAACAGCCAGGTCTCCTGTCAAACAACTGATGACAAAACTGGCAGCACTGGGAATGAAGGTCAGTTTATAGTGAAACTGAGGAGGGAATCAAGCAAGCACTTGTTTTCGGTTGAGAAGTTGGATTCAGGTGATGTAGTTGGGCATGAATGTCATGACAGCACAGTTTTGATTGAATCAAGTGATCTCCACCTTCCAAATGGGGAAACACATGACCAAACAGTACTGGAAATGGTTCACAATGTAAATGGCAACCCAACCACCATGGGAGAACAGTTGCATCAATCCACTGATGCTGAAACACCCTTGCCCGGAGAGAACATGGCTGTCATGGTCAGGAAGGATTGCCAGCTGCCAGTGGAGGAATCAACCAGTGATCCTTACTACTTTTCAGATGGAGATGAACAAACAGCAGATACAGACAGCAAGCCAGCCAACAAGTGGGATTGCAGTAGCCAAAATTTTGAGGTTGAAGGCAGGATCCATGAAGGGGACAAAGCAGCCAGCCCAAGTGATCATGTCGGGGTGGTGGAAACAGATGGGCAAATAAAGTTGCATAACATTAACACTGCCATTAGCAGTGGCCAAATTCCCAAGGTTGAAGGCACCTTCCAAGGAGACAAAGCTGCCAGCACTATCAATGATGCTGGGAAATTGGATACAGATGAGGTTAACAATGCTAATGACAGTGGCCAAGTTGCTGAGGCTGAAGGCACATCCCACAAAGCCCATAATGCTGCCAGCCCAATCAATCACAAGGAGTTGAACCCAGATGGGGAAACACAGTTGTGCAATATTGATACTGTGAGTGGCAGTGACCAAGTTGTTCAGGTTGAAGGCACCTTCTATGACAGGGACAAAGCTGCCAGCCCAATTGATCCTGGTGGTCAGTTGGATGCAGATAGGCAGAATGAGTTGCTATGTGCTGATACTGTGAGTGACAATGGGGTCTGCATCAGAGGAGGGGGCACATGTCAAGCTTCTGACCATGTAGACTTCTTTGGCAGGGACAAAGTCGTCAGCCTTGAGATTGATGGTCAGTCTGTGGTGGAATCTAAAAGAGAAGCGAGTAAGCTTTGTGCTGGGTTGTTGTCGTCAGAGCAAGCAGGCTTGCAAAGTGTGGATGTTGCACTGGGCACTGCAGTCACCAGGTGTGACGTGAGTCAGCAAGAAGTTGTTAAAGAAGGAACAGATCTTGCAGATGACTGGGATTTTGTAGTGCAGAATCCTCCAGAAACATTCAAGTTTTACTTCCGTAAACAAAAAAGGAGCAGGCAGGATCATACTTTGGTTCCAGACAGTAACCAAGTGGCAGGCTCTGCAGCTACTGGACAGACCCTACAGGGAAGGACAGATGGTGAGCCCAGCACAGCAATCAAGTGCTACACTAGGAGATCACGCCTAACTGCATTGGAAAGCTTGGCAGATGCAGCAACCATGACAGAAGGTTCTCATCAAAACTCTGGTCCTCAAACTTCCTCCACTGGAAAGGGGGGAAAAGTAACCCCATTTGTGTTACGATCTCGGAATCGACTGAACACTTCAGCCAAAGTTGTGTCACAGGACAAGCATGAGTCAATTCATAATGAGAATATGATGTCCAAAAGGAAAAGTCCAGCAGGTGGGCAACAGAACCATAAGAAAGGTTTTGAGAGTACTAAGATGGCAAGGACCTCTGAGAAATCAAATGGTACCTCACAATTGATTGAACAGCCAGACTGGCTTCCCAAAGGATGGACAACAGAGGTGAAGGTCAGAGGGGGTGGACACACAGCTGGAACTAAGGACAAGGTTCATAATCTGCCTTTCACTTTCTCTTTCTGTTTTGAGGATGGTAATGAAGTATTTGTTATATTCGAGTGTTTGTGGAGGCTCATCCATAAGTGTCTTCAAATACAGTACAGGGGGATTGAGATTGCAGTCTCTTTGGAGGGTCTGTAGGCAAGTCCTCATGTGTGTTAGTCATGGATTTGAGCTTGGTTCTTATTTTCAACGGATCTCTATTTGCACGATCATTCTGTCTTGGAATGGTGGTGATCCACTCAATTCCCAGGAAGCTATTCCAAATGTAGTGATGGTGATTTCCTTCTATTTGAGTTGACCTCTGAAATGTGTCTAGCTATGTGTTGCAGTACTACCATGACCCAGTGTCAGGCCGTCGGTTCAGGTCAAAGAATGAGGTAATGCAGTTTTTGGGAAGTGGGACACTTGAGAGGTGGCATCAGAAACCCAAGTTCAACTCCAAGCTCTCTGGTCAGAAAACAGTGACCAAAGTTCAGTCTCAGAATGCACCAACAAAACTCCACTCTCAGAGTGCACCAAGCAAACTTTCCACTCAAAAGACACAGGAACCTCTGTCCTCCCATCATTTGCCTGCCCGAATGAAGATTACCCCTGTGACTGCCAAGCCCAGTGAGCTTAGTCAGCCCAGTGAGCTTAGTCAGCCCTGTCAGCCCAGTCTTCCTGCATGTAATGATCCACCATCTTCATTGCCAGCATCCAACAGCATTCCTCCACCTGTAACATGGGCACCTGTGTTTGGTCCACATGGGCCAATCTGGCTTCCATGGGGTGGGTCAATTGCACAGATTCAAGAAGCCCAACGAGCAGGAACTCCTCTTGTGGGTACAGGAGGCACGAACCTTGCTCACATCTCAAGCTCATCAGAGGGGGTCATTACACCCAGCTCAAAGGATCAAGAACAGAAAGATACAGAGAACCGAGGCAAGTTGATATTCAGACTCAAGCGGAAGCATCCTGAGCAAGGTACAGTTATGGGCCCCTTCTCTAGGATTAGATGCCCACTGAGCAACTATTGAGCCAGATGGGGTAGTCCCAAGTCTTGTCTTGCTTTGGGAAATATCCAGACAGAAATGCAGTTGAATACAACAGATTCCATCATCTCAATCATGGTAGCTCTTGAATTTCAATTGTGTGAATCTTGATTGTGATGAACAGAGCACGGGAAAGGCAAATCAAAGAGGCCAATGTATGAAATAGTGGGTCGAGAAAATGCCTCTTCATCAACATCAATGCCAAATCCAGTAGAGCAGCAGAAAATAATGCCCAATATAGCAGGTCAAGAAAATCCTACATCTGCATCAACACCAACTCAGGAGGAGAATGCAACATTGATGAAGGAGGCTCTAGACAAGAGTTTGACTCATGATTATCTCAGCAATATGCTGAAGGAGGATTCCATCAAAAAATCAACAGAAGAGCCTGCATTCAGGATGACAAAGCGCCAACGGCCTTTGCTGCCTAAATGGAATGCTGAGCAGAGCACAGCATGGACTGCTCTTGGCATTCCTGCAACGGCCAGTGCTTCTGGCTTGCAACAGATGAGTCAATTTAGGCCCAATCGCTTATTTTGGCAGCAGCCTTCTAAAATATCATCCTTTCCAACATGGCAATATCCCCTTCCTTCTCACATGCCCACCATGGCTCCAACTCCAGCTAGGATGGCCCATCCTGGTCAAATGTCATCTGTGCCACTTCCTGTTTCTGCCTCCATTCCTGCAGCACCAAATCACCCGATAGCTCCCTTCTCTTTTTTTCCTTCTGCTACAGTGCAACCTTCAGACTATTGCAATGGGAGTGGTGTTGGCAGCTTGAAGATGGAGTTGGCAGGTGCTGCAACTTCAGACAGAGTATCTCTTGCACACAGGACAATGGTGTTGAAGCCACTAACTAAAGTAGCAACAATGAAACAACTTGAGGGCTTGGGGCGCCGTATTTGCCAGCAGGGTCTTGAGTCTGTTCAACAGCCAAGGAACCCAAAGTTTTCTCTTGAGGATATTTCTGCGACCTTGGAGGGCTCCAATGTGGTCTCAGGTGTCCAAAGACTTCCATCAAGTTTGGTTGTTGAGGACTTGCGGAAGACTCCTCTAGCTGCTTGACAATTGGTGTATTGGAATGATAGAATTTCCAACATATGAACCTAGGTGTAGAAATGGCATGAATTTGACACAACCTTGAGAGTCTGGGCTCTCTTCTTTTGCAATGAGGAGAATCTGTTCTGGGTGTATTTCTTATATTGGCATCTACCAAGATTTTGTACCCAGTTGTAGAGCAGCAGTCTGTTTTGCATGATGTGCAAATATAGCCAGCCAACTGCAGGCATTTTTCCCTTCTTGCCATCTCTCACAATTGACTTTTGCAGGTACTTCTGAAACTTTGGCAGGTTGTAAAGTAGTGCCACAGTGTAATTTGGGGTGTTTAGTACCATGACTGTTGTGGATTTTGTTATCTGCAGGCTGCAGATATGAAGGGTTGTTTTGAATCTAACAGAGTTATATATTTTGCGTCCATCTCATAAAGATTCTCATGTTTTGGTCATCATTTGCAGAAATGATATTCTCTGACTATTAGCCAACTATTAGTGACTGAGTCTTTCCTGTTGCTTCTGGAAATGTGACAGAAACTCAGGATGCAGATTTTGTGTAATGATTTGCCCCACCATCAGGAGCTGCGCTGAAGTAAGGGTGTTGTCATGGCAGCTTGTCACTGCTAACATGACAAAGATGAAGGTATGACACTTGTCAAGCAATTCTCATAAGGTTATGACCACATTCATTGTCGTGTTCCCATCAAAGTGTTGTTGTGGAGAGGTCTCTGCAATCTTGTTGAGATGGTCTACAATCTAGATGTCTCTTGGCCCATGAACACGAATGCAGGTATGCTTGTCCAACCTCATGTGAACAGAGATTTAGCTGCTTACTTTAGTGAAGGTGATCAAGCAATGTATATTTTTTTGGCTGTCTGACTGCTCTGCAGCTTTTATTTAAGTGACATTGAAGCAGTTGCTGGTCTCCTGTTTCCTACTTGTGCAAGCAGTTTTATAAGAAACTGTTGTTCCTTCTTTACATGGGTTCCCAAGCATTTGTTTGGCTTTGAAAGACTTAAAAGAGCGGAGAAGAACAATGAACTGCACAAAGCATTGCAGAAAGCTATGAGTTTACATTGTAATCCTAAGCTAATTTACATGTTCGTTGGACGCATTACCAACCTCTAATCATGTAATTAGTGACCCAAAGCCATAATATTGCATGTAGCCCCTCATTGGTTATGATTATGGCAGAACACACATAACATGCATTTATCTAGGGTAGATAGGTTGATGAGTGAACACTTTGAGCTTTCAAAGAACATGTGTTCTCTCTCTCATCATTTTTAGTTGTGGAGGTTCACAGGGTCTAAGTAACAAACATTGTTAGGCAAGTAACTAAACACAAAACCTCCATCCCTAAACTATGGGGTAATGCACTAATTGTTTTGAATAGGGCATTTAGATTTAGGGTTTGATTCTGAATGGCTACGCACTAGGTGTGATTCATTATAGGCATTCTTATGGGAAGTCTAAGTTTTTGCCCCATATCTACTAATTAGTGATGGATGGTTCTACACTAATATGCAACTCAAACATTCAAACCCATATGAAATGAAGTAAAAACATGTGCCCAATTACCTTTTGTGTAACATGTTAAGATTAAAATCAATGTTGAATACAACAATAAAGTAGCCCTTCACAAATCGTAACAAGCAGATCAAGCACATTAACTAGCCTAGTAGCCACCAAGTGCCTTAAGTACTTCCCTACGTATGGTAGTAACCAATGTTGTGTTGGTATTGGAATTTACACACATTAGACTAGTCCTTGTTTGTCTAGTATCTTGGAGCGGGTTATGAATTTGATCCGAGTGTTGAAGTGCCCAAACTAGGTATGAAACTCATATCAAAACCTAAAATATGAGATCGGGTATAAATATGGTACCAATCTTCTTTTTTAGTCGATAGCAATGGGTATCATCGCTAGTCTTGGTATGTTTTCATGACAGTTGAAATAACTCCAAACCTTCAACATAGATAACACATATGGCCCAAAATTGAAGGAGTGTCAATTGGAAGGGTAGCATTTATGTCTCCCCATCTGAATCTCCTTTTGCAACTCAAGAAAAGGCAAAAAAAATCTAACCTCTCAAACTACCTTTCCTCTCTTGGAAAGAAAAGAGCGAAAGGAACAAAAGGTAGGGGTTCCTTTCATTCCATTTGTTCCTTAAATAAGCATCCAACACCAAGAGCAATCTATCAAAGCTACTAGGCATTCACAATGCAACTACTTATGCATCACTAGTCATCTTTTTAAAAAATCAACATTGATCTAAAAGGAAGTAAACTTTTTTTTAAATAAAAAAAAATGACAAAAGTGACCTATCATCACACTAACATTAACAAGCAAGTGACAAACATTGGCACCAATTACACATTGAACCATGCACAAACACAAATAACCTAAAAATGATGTCAATCAAAAGATATTAAAAGTTTGTGAAATATTGCACAACACATACATGATCAAGCTTAAAGCTAAAACCTAATTGAAAATTGAAACCATATATAAAAGCCAAGGAATTGAAGTTTGAAATCTAAAACACAAGCTAGCATTAAGGGAAAATTTTATAACATATGAAATGTGACCATTACCAAAAATTGGTGCAAAGTGCAAAGAGAATTTAAGAAACCCATGTCTAAGGAATAATTCTAGCAATTACAAATCCTTTTCAAAATAGCCATATTGGTCCAATTCTTCTTCATGGGCTTCAAGCAAGTCTACTTAAATTTTAAGAATTCCCCAACATCAGCTTTTGCAAAGTGGTATCAATGCACACATCTTCTAGCAAATTCTTATCCACATGACTAGGGCAAACCCTTTTTTGGGTGGTACCACTACAAACATCACCCTTTCGTTTTACTAAACCCATTCAACATTAAAAAAAATATTGGAAACTTTTAAATAAAGATTTCCAATATGAAAACATTTTGTGAATACATTTGTTAGGTTGTATAAATTTTGAAACTTTAATAATATCAAAAGAAAATTATTTTGGTGTTCCTAATCATTTCATTTTTTTTTTAATTCAATAATGTAACATTGTTTCATTTCTTTAATTTTTTTGATCATGAACACATGTTTGAAACATGTTTGGGGATTTTTTTTAGGAAATCATTTTCTAAAATACTTTTGGAAGTACTTTATGTTTTTTATTAAGTAATTAATTGAATAGGTATGATTTATTTATGAATTTCCAAAGTTCAATAGTGTGATATTGAAGGGGCCATGGCAATTCAGAATAAAAATTTGTAACAATTTCCATTTTTTTATTCCAATAAAAACTTAAGATCGTATACTAGGGCAACTAATTTATAATTTCACACATATTTTTAAAAAGCCCTAGAAAAATTATTTGGTTAATTTTAATTCTTTAACCATTCCTTAACATGGTTCATAATGGTACCACCCAAGGCTAAGTTTGCTAATCAAGGCATTCAAGTTTATGAGCCTAATTTTACAATGACAAAAAAATAATCAAGATTCCAACCACAAATAATATCCACCGTGTTTGAATTTCGAAACCAAGGATTGCCAAAATCTACCTAGCAAAAAAGCTCACATTGGGATACATCCTTAACATGTTCCTTGTACCAAAGCAAAGGTGACATTGCATCATCATTCAAATTCACACCATAATGATCCAAAAAAAAACAAATCGATTGAAAATAACCCTTCATCTACCTCTACACCCAAAATTGGAGTTTAAAAAGGAAATCAAATGGGCATTTTGCAAGTGAAGGACAAATACCTACATGTTGATTCAAGAAATGATTGCATTTCACAAGCAAGGGGATCCAAAAAAAAAATTCAATGTTGTACTATCACAAGTTTAGCCTTTTTCATGGCCAAAAAAATCAATCACATATTTTAGCCCTTTGAACCTTGGGTCCAACATTAGGACCAACATGTTGTGAACACTTGTTGCAATTGCAAGAGTTTCCAAAAATGATAGAAAACATGCCAACACACCTAATTTGTGTATAGCCATATGCATATACAAATTTTCCAACTCATCATTAATTACACCATACAAAAGAAGGGGCACTTGCACAACTTGATGATTGAAGTCAACTTTCAATTTCATGCATATGGTAATGGCGACATTCAAGGCATTAGACAAAAGCTAATAACTTCTTATTTCATTCAAAACATGTTATTCCATGATTGGTTTCCAAGTATCCACCAAGTTTGTGTAATGACCCACATCAATCACTAAGCACTCTTGCCTACAAATGCAAAGATTAATTATGATAACAAATGTTAATTACATTTACATTTGCAAAGTCTCTTGGAAATGGACAACTTTGCTTGCAAATCTTGTCTTCATTGAATTTTCAACTTTTGCACAAGCAATGTAATTTTAATGCAAACCCTATCCCACTTTTGTTGACTATTTTTGAACTTATTGATCCAAGTTATAATCTTGTATAAAGCTTGTTGGTAATCCTTCAAAAAGATTTTTTGAATACCAATGTAAAGTTTTGCATCATTGGTGGCATGTTGACAAATTTTGGACATTGGATGTCCAAAACAAAATAACCTTGCAAATGCTGTTTCTAATTGTAATAATTTTCAAGAGATTATAATAGATCTAGGGTAGAAGTTAATGTGTTCAAGTTGAACCTTACATCCTTCACATATGCAATAATTTTGTGCATGAGTTTAAATGGGCTTCACAATTTTTGCCAACACAACACCTATAATGTTGGGTGTTTCAAAAAGACCAACAATAATGTGCTTAAAAACCCATGAAGCATCATTAATGAAGTTTATGACCAATGCAAAAGTGTCAAATCCATTTCAACTCGTCCACAAATTTAAAAAAACATTAGTTGTAGCACAAGCAAACAAGGTAGGGCGCAATACATATGTATCCATAATCTTATATAATATGAAAGGTATATGTTCTTGCATTAATTGCTTTTGACTAAAACTTTGTTATCTCTACACATAATAAGATGATGGAGCCATAATGACTCAACACTAAAAAAGGCTTCATAGCCCTTGGCTATATAAAGAACCAAATCTTTAATGAACTTCAAATGTGCATGGTTACCTTTTCTATAGCCAATGCCTCCTCCAAAAGAAATTTATCACTACCAACAATGTGACCATCTTTTTTTACATTTCTATCAACCTCTACCATCCCCATCCTCAACCTCTTTCACATTGAACTTGTATTTTGTCAATTTTCTTAAAATGTTCGTGCACCAAATGTGTTTTCATAATAGTGTTATTGTGAGAGGATGATATTGAACAATTTCCTTTTTGGTGCGTGTGATGTTATGGGAGCTTGATGAAGAACCATCACAATTACTTGATTTAAGGTGGCAAATTATGCACCTCATCATTTGAATTAAGGCCACATCAAGTGCCATGTTGTTTTCATGTAACAAAAAAAAAGTCAATTTTCATTTTGTCTATAGAAAAACACCCAATACCTCTAATTGATCTTCAATACAAATAATAACATTACTTAATTGACTTGTGCCTCAATAACCAAACTTTTTCCATGCTTCCAATGGTGTCAAACATTTATGTTTCTCAAGTTGTTATCTCTTACTCTTGCTACAGCTCAAAAGTATCACCTATCCCCCCCCCACCTTCATCCCTTAAACATGATTCATAATCAAGGACATTGATCCCTTCCATGACCTTTAAATCTTAAACCCTAAAACTACAAACCTTTGACTATGTTGCTTAGAAAAACCATATGAAACACAACTCATGCAAATAGGAAAGCAAAAGAAGGTTCAAGGTTCAAGCACCCACAAACTATAACCGAAATCTCTAGTTGATTTACAAATTTTTTAAAATCCCAAACACCATCAAACTCCTTGTTTTGCAACTTCCATGCATGCAACATGCAATGATGCCACTAACTTTCAAACATGTTTTCTTTTGTTGAATGTTGATTGTCAACCAAAACCATAAATGTAGAATAGTTTGATGTTAAACTTGTCATAATTGTAGATTGTCAATAGATAAATTCACAAAGCAAAAAGGCAATGACCACGAGATCAATGATGTTGAACCAAACTATTGACATTAACCACCATGTGCACACTATAAAAATTACACAAATGAACATGATTGTGCACAACCAATCAAAGTTTTGGTCATTCTATGTCTATTCATGTTACATAAATAATTTTAACTTTAACAATTTATAAACATTAAATGATGCAATCAACATTCAAATAAGGAAAGTTAACGTGAGGAAGCTTATATAGCTTTATGTGAGCACTTGAACACCATTTCATGTTGATATCAAAAAACATACAACGTACCTCCCAAAAGATTTTCACTTTGAAGCTCCAATCTCCTTCTTCATTAATCGAATACAACATTTTGCACTTTGCAACCACCTCTCCCTTCCTACTTACTCATTACCTTTAAACCTACATGTCCATACCTATCACCCGTGTGTGCATTACAAATGAATTTCCTAATGTCAATGACAATACCCAAGACCCAAATGTAACATTACAAGAAACATGAAATCTAAATATTAAATGCAATATATTGGATGTGAAAACCAATTTGGTATGTTATGAATTAGGGTATAACATATGTAAAGACCAAGTGAGTTGATATGTTATGAGTTTGGGTAATGGCAAGACCTTATACTAAGTTAATATTCTAGTCTATCTCTTAATATAAGTAAGTGAAAACATACTACAATGACCCCCTTTGGGGTGTCACATTGTAACACTTTCTAGGGATGTGCATGTTTGAGTGTATCCCACTCCAAACTTTTGAAAGATTTTCACAATATTTTCCATATTATGTTAGAATATAACATAGGCTAGATATTATCTTTAAAAATATATCATTTCGGTTTATAAAAGGGGGAGATTGGAATAGATTTGTGAAAACAAATGTAGTGTACTTATGTATTCAAGAACACAAATATATTCCAAAAATAATTTAAATGATTTTTAATCTTTACGAAAGTTGAAAGTAGCTTGATCCATGTCATTTCACATGATTTGAACCATGTTTGGACACCATGTGATTAATTTGAAAATTTTCAATTTAAAAAACGAGTTTTTTCAACAAGGATGCAATAAATGTGTGAGAAATTGAAATTTTGATAAATAATCACATTCACATGGAAGATGAAAAACATAACTAGATGGGCCATATTTTTAATTCCATTAAAATTGATTATTTTAGTGACTAATGAAACCTTGAAATTAGCGAAGTCAAAAAAAACACTAGCTTTATTATACCAATGTATACTATAAACATATCCATGGATCTATCAATATAAATAGTGAAATTTACCATTATTTTAAAAATAATATTACATAACATTAATTTTTAAAAAATAATCCTCACAAAATTTAAACTATATTGGAAGAATGGAAATTTTTATTTGTCCCACATTAAATGTGTCATTTGCTACACCCAACATTATTTAAATTAACTAAGTCATAAGACACCTAATGAAAACTTTAGGTTTCCATAAAGCTAATGCAAACTCAATTGTTGCATTTGAAAATTATTTGAATAATATTATTAATTTGCAAGTTTGTTCTGGAATCATAATTTATTATTATGATTCTATATTAAATTGCATGGATCTTGAAAATCTTTGAATAAATTATTTAAAACAAGATGAAATAAAAAGATGCATTTGTTTATTCTCATTTTTTGCATTAACGTTTGCTCTTTTGTTAAAGATCTTTTGAACCATATCAACATATTCACATGAAATCAACACTTGTTGTTCCTATGTAAATGACATCTCATGTTAAAATAAATAAAATTTTGCCAAACCATAACAATGATGCAATATATGCAATATATGTAATATATTGTAATATATAACATGTAATATATATATTTTTTATTTGCATCTTTTTAAAAAATAAAATTTGAATACTCTTAAAAAACAAAACATTGATGCATTCTTATATGAAATTGAGACACGAAAACACAAAGAGATTACAAAAAAAAACATTATTCTACTCCATTCAACAAAAATGTCATGGTCATTGGGAATTTTAAACTAAAAAATTAAAAACCACATATTTGACTATAATGATATTTGACAAAATAATTGATGGTTATCAATTGATCATTTGATAACCTACCCTTATGCATAACCGAAGATTATTTACCCCCCAAAAATATTGATAACCTAAGCAGCATCCAAATTGAATTTTAAACAAAAACCTAACTAAGTGGGTAAGACAAAAATGAAATAAAATAAAAAAAATTCAATAACCGGCCAAACACTAATCCTAACCGTGTACCTAACCCTGGGTTAATGGCAGGTTCCATTTCTAACCTAGTTAATGAATGGCGGGTTCCCTTTCTAACCAGGGTTAATGGCAGCTTCATTTGTAACCGGAGTTTGTAACCAGGGTTAAGGACAGGGTTTGTGCGTGGGGTCGTCTTTTGTGCGTGATGGTGGTGGCGGTGAAGTGTTTTTGTTGGCGGAGCTGTTGCTGGTGCTGCTGAGCAATCGAGAATCGCACGCAAGAATCGTGTGTGTGTGTGTGAGAGAGAGAGAGAGAGATAGAGAGAGAGAGAGAGAGAGGCAGCAAAGAAGAACACGCTGTTGTTCTTGCAACTTTTGAGACTGAAAATCGAACTTGAAGTTCTCTCTTGGAACCATTAACTTTGTGGTAGACATGGCTGACCAAGGGGGCCCCGAGTACGGAGACTCGCCTCCTCCTCCTCCTCTCCCTGCTGCTCGCCGTGGAGGAGACTATTTTGATGCGCAGCAGTCCGGCGTCGATAGCTACGCAGATCGTGCTGCAAATGGAGACAGAAAACGCGAGGTGTGTAGTTTTTCCCGCTCTTCTTCTTCTTCTTCTTCTTCTTCTGTTCATTTCTGCAGCAGCGCCGCTGTGCACTGAAGTGTGTAGGTACTATGAGGAAGTGTTAGAGCGTTTCCAGTGGAATTGGCACGTTTGTTGCCCTTGGAAAAAAATCTCTGTAGGATCTGCCTTTTGTTGGTCGTTGCCAGATTCTCGGCATTCTGCTTCTTCTTCTTCTTCTTCTGTTCATTTAGTTTATTGGATCCTGTGCAAGACTCCTATTGTGCTGCCATAGTTTTTGTGTCTGTCTTTTCCCCTGCCTGTGTCCCACCTCCCTCCCCCTCCTCGCTCCCTTACTGCCTTAGGTACACAGCTGCTTTCCTTGGCCTAAGGTGCATTTAGTCATTGTTATGTCTGTGAGTTTACTCAGTCAAGTCAGATAGGTCATTTTGTCCTTGTTGTATCTCTAGCCGACATTTATCATGACACCGAGTAAGCTGTGGCTGTGCATGTAATCATTATCATCAATGCACTCTGCTTCAAGATTTCATGACCTATTGAGAATTAAGGTTGTGCCCGCACTTCCAGGACATATGAAAAGTGCAAAAAGAGGAACCTTTGCACTCATTGTTTGACCATGTTTGACTGAAGTCCTCATATGGAAGTCCAAACTCCTGGCTGCATACACCAACATCTCAACAATCTTGGCAATGATTTGTTGGGGGTTCTTTCTGTTGATTCATAGCAATTTTGCTGCATCCAGTGCTTTACCATTCTCTCCTTCAATCAGGCACTATGATGAACTGACATCTGGCTTTTAAGCTTTTTGTTAGGTCTCCTTCTTTTGTTGCTCCACACTCTGCACCCTGAAAACAAAGGAGAAGTGATGTTATTGAATTCCAGTGTTAGTTTTGTGAGATGGGTTTTCTTTTCCCTATTCTAACTCTCTGTGAAGATAGTGCATAGTCTTGAGTCTTTGTAAGATTTAATGGATAGCAGCATCGATTTATGTGTGGACGGCCAGGGTTTTTACATACTCATAATGTTGTATTGAATCTTCTCTTGAAATTCGTGTGTGCAAGTTATTAGATAATTGTTGTCTAGTTACACAAAAGGTTGTACTGTCTTTTTCTTTCAAGAACAATTGTGTGGCCAGTTCTGCATTGTGACACATTCACTTGTTGCCATTGCTATCCCTTCATGTACATAGGTAGTTGGAAAGATCATTAGTTAGAGATCAGAGATGTCAAGAAAAGTTGATACAGAGATGCTTTATCCTCCCACATCAACAACTTTATAAAGATTTCTGTGTAGATGTCTCCATCACCTGATCGTACTCCAAGTCTGGTGCTTTAGTAGAGTGGACGTAGTGTTTTTCTATTGGTCCCTTCCCTCAAGCAGATTAGCTATGTCTCTGACTCTTTCAATCTCTAGTCTCCCTTCTTTTGAGATCATGCTTCAGTGTAAATTGTGCACTGCCTAATCAGCTTGATGGCTTTTTCCAAGATGCTGAGCTAGTTGTAAGCATGAGGTTCAAATTTCATCTCCTGCCTATCCTGGTCTGTGATGAAGACAATAATTCAAGAATACTGTGGTTCTGGTTTTGCTAGGCAATGTAGGAAGTATGAGAGTTTGTTAGGTGCTCCTTCATTTGTTCATTTGGTTTTGGTGGGTTCGGTGTGCGCAGCATTCCTCTCATGAACCAAAGAGAGACAGAGAAAAGACTCGAGACAAAGATAGAGGTGACAGGGACAGGGACAGGGACCATCGTCCAAGGGATGATCGAGATCGAGATAGAGACAGAGGTGACAGAGACCGGGGAGGCCATCGAGGCTACGATCATGAGAGGTGATGAATTCCAGCAACTCTCATATTTTTTTGGCTTTATTTCTTATTCTTCATAATCATGAGAGTTCCTGCACAATTATGCCCATTTATTCTGTGTTCAATTTTACAGATACAATCAACTCTCTCATCTGTTTGGGTGGACTCCTTGTCAAGCTCAGTTGGATTTCCTTTGTTATTTGGGAATGAAGATCCTTTCCAGTTGCTCATGTACAGTGTTTCTTCATTGGTTGCAGGTGGAGCCGGGATCCTGATCATGGTCGAGATAGGAGGGACCAATCCCATTCAAACTCTCTTGGACGATTCCGTGATCGCTCTCGATCACAGTCCCCATCAGAATCACAATCACTTGAACGGAGAAGGTGTGCTGCTTTCACTGTCCACCTGTCCATTAGCTATCTGTCTAGCAAAGTACAATTCAAGTCCTATTCCACAGAAGATCCTCTGTTTCTGCTGTTTTGTTAGATTGCTCAGTCAAGCAGGATGGTGAAATATTTTTTTTTTCCATGTCACTGTCCGATCTTCTTTATAGAGGTGTCAGTGAAAATGTTTCATGATCCTATGCTCAGCTTTGAACACTGAGATCTATATCAACATCTTGCAGCAAACGGACGAGTGGGTTTGATATGGCACCTCCAGGTGCAGTTGTCGTCCCTGGTGCAGTGACTGGTGTGTACTATCTCTGATCTTCTCAATTGTTTTTCTCAAAAAAAGATCTCTGAAGGAACTACAATCTTCATGACAAGTTCTCTGTGACCAAGAGATCTAGCCTGCTTTTTTGAATTCCTGAGATATCTTGATAATAATTAATGAGAACTGGGTGCAGTAAAATGAAATGATAATCCTGTGTTGCTGGAATATACTTAATGCTATCGTAGACTGCATGGCAAGCAAGTGAAACTCAAATTAGACATCTTCATCCCCTCTGACATCCACAATTCTTTCTGTTTCACATTATTACAGTGCAGGTGTATCTCTGACCCCCAATAGTATCTCACATTATTTCTGTCTTGCAGTTCTGTATGAATTGCAAAGCTGAATTTTAGCTCAGTATCCTTGCTTTGGATATCCCTACATACACAAGTCTATGCCCCTAGAAAATTTGCACATTTATCTACTTTCTCACCAAAGTATCCTTGTGATTCAATTGTGAACTATCAGTCTAGCTAGGGTCAATATGCCTACTTTGGACTGGGACTGAGGAAGTATGTTTGCTGGTGGTGCGTGTTGTTTTCCTGTTGTTTGTTGTTTGTGGTTGTTTTTGTGTTCTTCATGGGTGCGAAAAGGCATCATTCGAGGCCTGTGCCCTGAATCCACCATGCGCGCAGGGTACTTGCAAGGGATTGACAGGTGGACAAAGAAGTGATGAACAACCCTGGTGTTGGTGGATCCTTGCCCATCTTCATCCATTCTAAACTAACTATTGTGTATTTGGTAGTGATGTGCATCTTCAATGCAGCAGAATCAAGATCTAGGGTGTAGGGTTATGGACTCATTTTTGGTCTAGCACGATGCCTTCATCCCAATCATCATCCAGGATTGGCAAACTCTAGTCTTAGAAACCTATAATTAGGGTTCCCAGTGGTAGCTAGCTTTGTTCTATGAGTATTGATTGTACGGTGTTGCAATCAACTTGCAGGTACACATGGGCAAGAGACTAACATTCCACTGACAAGCCACCCTAGAAAGCCCATCTGATGTTAATCTATGGCTTTCTTAATTAACAACAAACAAAGTATATGGAGACAAAGGAGACAACTAGTTGGCAACATTATCCAGCAAGGAGCTTGCTCTTAGAACTCAGCTCCATATGAAAGTTATGATTGCTTAGTGTGGCACTCCTTGAAGTGGGCCATAAGGAGATGAGAGAATGGATAGATTTTTGTTCATGTAGATAGGCTCTGGTGGATTTCAATTATAAGAAACTGGACTAATTACAGTATTTGTGTAAATTTTCCTTATCTCTTGAGTTTTGGTTCCTGAACTAATGTGGCCAATGCCAACTCTGTGTTGCTGCCTGCAGGCCAAATTCCTGGGATGCCTCAACCCATGCCAGGGGTCTTTCCAGGGATGTTCCCATTCAGTGGCACACAGGTCCATAGTTGCTTTTACATGTGGCTATGACTGATTATGATCTCAAAACTATCATCTGGTTGGGACTCTCAGAGATCAGACCTTTTTGCCCTGCAATGTTTTCTGAAATTCGGATTTAATGGTGCAGTTTGGCGGCCTTGGTGGAATCCCAGCACTAGCAATGACTCAACAGGTAGTACTCAAGTAGCAGATCCCAAATACTTTCATTGAAAGTAACAGATAGGGGTTTATAGCATTGGCCATGTATGAGAAGTAAATTGTCAAGGATGACTGTCATCATGATAGGGAACTACAAAAAACCCATTGTTGATTAATTTCCCCACCCACAAATTTACTTTGTCTTATTTTCTTGGATTTTTCATATTGTATAATTGTGTTCTTTCTCCTCAGGGAATCCCTCCACATTTTGGCCAATATTGAAGACCCTACATGTTGATGCACTGATGTGGAACCATGCAGGCTACTAGGCATGCTCGGAGGGTGTATGTTGGAGGCTTGCCTTCAGTGGCAAATGAGCAAGTGGGTCATCTTCCATTAACTCAGTGCTATCTCTTGGGCAGTAAGAAGTAGAGTAAGAAATTTGATTGTTGATTATTTCCCATGTTGCAACAAAGTTATCACAGAGCTAGGTGAAAATTCATTCTCACATTGAATTCTTGAGGCACGATATTAAGGTTCCATGTGTAATCTTAAGGAGTTCAGAGGTTTCTCTGGTCCCTATACTTCAGTTTATCTCTTAACCTGCACTGTTTTCCTCTATTGTGTTTTGTTAAGGACAGTCAAACACATTATCTGCAGGTGGTGCTACTATTATTACACCATTCAGGGTTCCAATCTAAGGATGCCTAGGATACCTGTGTTTCAATTCACTTCTCTTGGCAAATAGTGAGAGATTGATCATCCAGTATGTATCATTTATTCTTTGTCAAACAAACAAAGATTATCGACTAAAACATGCATGGCTTAGCATATCCTAAATTCATGCAGTTGCAGTGGAAGAGTCAGTCCAAGTGACTTTGTTTATATTGATGTCATGGCAGATCTGCTTGATATCCTTGAGTGACCTCTCTGTTTACAACTGTCTTGTTTGCCTAACTGCATAGTGGACATGGATTGTGATTGTGATTCCTGATGTCTAAACTCACACACCTTAATTTTCAGACAATTGCCACATATTTCAGTCAGGTGATGGCTGCTGTTGGAGCAAATACTGCTGGGCCAGGTATGGTTTTCTTTTATGGATTTCTTCACTACTTTTCTGTACAAACTGGCAGTCTGATCATTGCAATTTGGGGACCTGCTTTAGGCAATTTATTTGATTCAGTCTAGCACACAAGATCTAATTTTTTTCTGAAGCAATTGAGTCAACGTGGGCTATAGGCAATGCAGCCTTCTGTTGGCATCATATGTGGCAAAGGACAGATTAGCACACGCTTTTCCCTGTTGTAGATTTTGTTCCTTAGGTGAGTTCTAAATCACATCCTTGCTAGCACAGGTGATGCTGTTGTGAATGTGTACATCAATCAAGAAAAGAAGTTTGCATTTGTGGAGATGAGAACTGTTGAAGAAGCCAGCAATGCCATGGCCCTTGATGGCATCATCTTTGAGGTAATTCATGAAACAGATGAAGACTGAGTCTGTCTCAAAATTTTACTGTGAGTGCCTTTTCATTTGAACAATATATAGTTGAAGAAGCATAAGAGAGTGTGATCCCTTTCAACTTTGTACCACATTATTTAGTTTCTGCATGCCCCTTTCCTATTGTTTGTGGCTTCTCTTGCTGCAATGCTGTTGTTTGCCCACATTCTTTGCAACTTGTTGATTTTGAGGAGATTTGTCCCTTTGTTGTGTTTTTTCTCCAGGGGGTCTCTGTAAGGGTGAGGAGGCCCAGTGATTACAATCCATCCATGGCTGCTACTCTTGGTCCAAGTCAACCCAGCCCCCATCTCAATCTTGCAGCTGTTGGTCTAACTCCTGGGTATGCTGGAGTTTCCATATGCTGTTTGGCATCCCTGTTACTGTAATGTGAGGTTTAGAGGTTCTTTATGGGGTGCAAGTATCTTGTGTGATAGAAAGCTACTACCAACAGTAGGTGTCAAGTGTCTGACGCTGGGAATTAAAATGAAAGGGTAATTCCACTATTTTAGAGCAATGTCAAGTAGTCACTGCCATTCATCATAAGGTGATGGCCCTGATACTTTGTGAGTGACACTCAGAAGGTGACAACTGCACTCATTGTTGTGTTTGTTTCATATTCACAAGAACTGATACAGCATTTGTTTGCTTGCCTTGCATGTCTTTGTGGAGCTTCTCTCTGCAATCACTTGCTAATTTTTTCCAGTGATTTAAATTGGGTGTACTGCATCCAGGTAGTCAGCAGTGGTGTGTTTAAAGAATATGTTCATCATACAGGATGCCCCAATCACTATCCTCTATGTAGGCCTCTCTATGCCTTAGACTTAAATTCTTATACAGGGCAAGCTAAAACTGAATTGAAGTTCACCCTCAGAAGCTTGTTGCAGCTTGACTGAGGATACTATTGAAATTAGCTATGCCTCTTGAGTTCTAGCCCACATCATGACCGAGTCTTCGAGTTTGTTCTAGAACTGTGACAAGAACCCATGAGACAGATTTCCTTATAATCATTTTCCAGAATTTTGGACCAGATTATTACATACTTATCTATAGCCACTTTCAGGAGCCAATGAAGTCAGTGGGGAGTAATGGCAGCTAGTCTCTGCCATCATCATGAAGGTGATGGACTCATCATACTTTGTGAGTCACACTCACAAGGTTATGGACTCATTCTTTTTATGTCTGTTTTGGTTTTAACAAAACAGATGCAACATGTTTTGGTTACCTTTCATGCTTTTGTCGAGTTTCTATCTGGAATCATGTTGATATTCTCCTGCAGATAGAAATCATCTTAATGGCAGCATGTTCTTAATGCATTTTCTTGTCTTGGCAGTAGTGCAGCTGGGGGAACTGATGGACCTGATCGTGTCTTTGTTGGAGGTCTGCCATACTATTTGACAGAAGTTCAAATTAAAGAGTTGCTCGAATCATTTGGGTAACTATGCCATCCTTCTTGTTCGAGGCTGATTCTTCCTTCAGTCACTTGACCACTTTCTGCCTTGTATTGAATGAGTTTAGACACTGTCAAATATCTGATAAGGCAATCCTTGTTATGGTGACTTACTCATCAACCTTTTTTCCATTTTCTTATTTGACTCAGGCCATTGCGTGGTTTTGATCTTGTCAAAGACCGTGATACAGGGAATTCCAAAGGTTATGGTTTTTGTGTTTATCAGGTAATGCTCCAAGTTCACTTCTTTTCATGAAATTTTTTCTTGAGGATGTCGATTACACCTGCCATCTTTGTAATGCTGTTTCCAAGTAGTGAAGTTCTTTTCCTGGCAGGACCCTGCTGTTACGGACGTTGCTATAGCTGCTCTTAATGGTTTGAAGATGGGAGATAAGACCCTAAGCGTCCGTCGAGCATCTGCCAGGTGTGTGTTTTGGTTTTGTGTCAGTGTATCTCCTGCCTCCTTTTTTCTGGACTATCTTCTGTGGATATTACCTGTGCAACGCTTCAGGGCAAAGTAAGAGCTGATTTACCATGGGCAAATGCTACATGGGCTTTTGTAAGTAATCAAGCATTTTCCCATCCACATCACTGATCAAAATGAGGATATGGATACTCCATGATCCAGTTCATTACCACCAGATTTTGTAATGACTGTTGGACTCATGGAGATTGGTTGTGTAACTAGAAAATTGATTTCTTTCACCAGCACGATCTTTCTTACTCTCACCTGCATATGTAGGTGCAACTTTTAAGACAAAATGGTCTATCACTATAGTGGGGAAGGATGGCTGCAGTCTCCTTTCCTACTACATTTTTTTGTAAGAATTTAGTGAGAGGGTTGGACATGCATATAGAGGATTGAAGAGCAATATCATCCAATCAGGTTTCGTGCTGGTCCAATAATGGTTCCTTAACAGTTGTGATGGATTGCAGTGGGCAGCCAAAGCCAGATCAAGCGAATGTATTTGCACAGGCACAGCACCATTTGGCGATCCAGGTGATCTGTGACTTACTCTCCTGCAGTCAATGTGTAGTGCTTCTGACCAAATTAATTCTTGAAGTGTCTGCTGGATGGATGTGTTTGTTTTTGAGACATTCCTGTTCTATTAAAGGCTATTGAGTTAACAGAAATGAATGTGGAACACAGAAACTGGTTTTGCAAGCCAGTGGGGCCAATGCAGTGGCTCTTGGTGGATTCGGTATGATGTCTGGGATTCCACCGGGGTTGATGGCTAGCATGACACCAGGCATGGGCAATGACCTTTCCAATCCACTTGAGACACCTACAAAAGTCATTGCCTTGACTCAAGTAAGTCTGCAAGAAATTGTCCAAGGTGTCTTACATAGAACATATGTGACTTGCTTTCCAAGTTGAGGAATACATGTTTTCCCTGGACCTAATGAAATTGATCTGGGTGGGTAATTTGATAGGTGGTATCAGCAGATGAGCTGAAGGATGATGAAGAGTACAAGGAGATTCTAGAAGACATGAGGGAGGAATGTGGCAAGTTTGGTAAGTTCTTTTGTACTTAAAAGATACACATAACTTTGACCAGTGTGCATAAGTATACCCCTGACAAGTCGCATCATTGAGGGTTGGGCTTGGATGCACCATGCAGATATGCCCTGCATGACGTTGCAGAATAAGGCAGGGGCAGTCTACCCATGGAATTGTGTAGAACACATTCTGGCTTTTGACAAGTAATGGATTATGAGGATCAGATTTGCAATGGTCTGACCTGAGGTCTTTCTTTGTCGGTACAATATGCTAAGATGCCTCATTGTAAGGCTGAGGTACTAATGAACTTGTTGTCATATGTAGGGAATCTTGTGGAACTTGTTATTCCCAGACCAGGACCCACTGGTGATGAAGTTCCTGGCATTGGCAAGGTCCATCACTTACATTTTCACCTCCCTTTTCTCTTCCATGAACATGAATGCTGCAAAGATGCTACACAGTTGTGCAATATGCGCATAAGAGGCAATTCAGCTGCCTTGGATTTCTTCTCCTGAATAGTCTGATATTCTTTCAAACAGAGGACCTTCCCTTTCAGCAGCAAGAATGTATTCAATCACCTATGAGTTAGTACATCCTATGTCTGGAGTGAACTCTCTTTTATCAATGAAACCCATGGACGAAGAGTGTGTCATGTAAATGCCTAGGAGCTTGCATGTGAACGCTGTTTTGTTCAGCATAGGAACGTCCAAAGGATCTAGTATTATTACAAAAACAGTCTGGAGAGCAGACTTTTATTCTGTAGTCCCTACAGAACTCAAATTTGAGTCATGTGTTCAGGAATCTGGTCCCTCAAATTCTTTGCTGGATCAGCACAATGCTTGGTGATCCATCACATCAAGTCTTATCAGGCCTTCAGCCCCCTAAAACATTCAGCTAAGCTCCATAGACCAGTGGGACTGTAAAACCCCAGGTTAGAGTATGGTTTTGATCCTGAGCAGGTCTCCACCCTCAAACGTGAGCCAAACTCAATGTCCATGTGACATTATTGCATGATGAGGGTAGAGTTAGTGTCAAAATTTACAATAAGTGGAACTACCATTGTAGGCTGAATCTGTCTTTCTACTTTTTGGAGCACTGGTTAACCAGCTTGCTTGAACATGGCAGGTATTTGTTGAGTACTCTGACACATCTGGCTCTATGAAAGCTAAGTCGTCTCTTCATGGTCGGATGTTTGGAGGACATGCAGTTGTTGCATCTTACTATTCAGAAGAGGCCTTTCAAAACGGGGACTATGGAGGCTGATTTTTCTCATATGGATCCTGTACAGGGGGATTCTTTTTTTCCTCTGATGGGAATAGGTAAGCCTGCCTGCCCAACCAGACATAGCCTGGATCAAAGTGTTTATCAGTTGGACATGGATGACAGGATGACTATGTCTGGATCAATGACAGGACGTCTTTTGTATGGATTGCTGGTCATATGAGTTCATTGATGGCAAGTGGGTCACTTGGGGTTAGTAGTTTTTACTATATTCTGTCTAAGCAAGAGTTTGCTGCACTGAGTCTTGTTCCCCTGAGACTCTCCATCCAGCAAAGAGTGTGCAAACATTTCCACATTTCAACTGATTTTTGGCAATCTTGGTAATAGTGACATGGGTACCTTACTTGAGATTTCAAGGAAACAGACTTTGAAACTTTGATGATTCTTGTCAAGCCATCACTTCCATTTTTACCCTTGATGGAGAGAAATGTGATTACAGAGTTGGGATGTGTGGTCTTACGACCTTTTTGTCATTGTAATTGAGCACTTACTATATATATGTATGTATGTATTTATGTACACATGTATGCAAGTTCTGTTATCCTTTTGATTTGTTGTAGGATGGCTGCATTGAAAACAAACCATGTGGTTTGTGGGTTAATCAATACGGGTCTTTCGATCAAACTCTGATTGCTATAACTCTCAACCTTAGGATTCCCAATTTCCTCTTTGCTTCCCAGGGGTTGTGATTCTAATTGGTGATGGACATCAAAATGTCGTGGGGGTAAACAGAAAACTTGAACTTGGGCTTTGTTACAATTTTTTAAAAAGCATTGGTGTTTATACTTTTAAAGAAGTTAAAACTGTTTTACAATGATAATAACCTGAGTTCAAATTCTGTTTTCAAAACAGGTGATTCAAGATCTGGATTCAAATCCAATTTTCTGAACCAGTTTTTTATACCCAGGTTGCACCCTATGTACCAGACCTCTTTGCATTTTCCTATCTTGTGAGTGTGAATATAGAGCTACAACAATGATAGCAGCAGCCTTTTGTTTTAATGCAAAACTTCGCCAAAAAACTATATTAAATTTTTTTGAATCTTCAGAAGCCAGAAAAAGAAGTAGAAAAGTTGTCAGATTTTTATATTTGGTTTTCTGTGTGTAGCAGTAAATATAAAATGTTGATTAAAATTTTGTACTTCATATCTAGTTTATAGCCAGATTTAGATAAATCTTCCTAGGGACGATTGCCATTTTTTTCTCCATCTTCCTATGAATGATTGCCACTTAGGCTACATAAAAAAAATTCATTCCTGCGAAAAACAATGAATAGCAGTGCTGGAACTCTCAGTAGCTGCAGGAACTTCAGATCAAATACATTGCAGCAATACACGCATTTTAGTCAGTCTTTGTAAAACTCACAACAAATCCCGCAGTCATTTCTTTCCAAAGCCATTCTCTGAAATGTGAAACAGAAGCACTAAAGGTCTCGATCTAGATATAACTTTTCTGCAAACTGTGGAAGATGTGCAGGCATTTGGTCTAAAGGTATGATTCTTTCTGAGGGTGCAAGGGGGTCAAGAGTTGGATTCTTGCAATGTTCCAACAATTTAGATTCTCTATTCAGTTTAGGTGGAAAGCATGATGAATAAGGCTTTGTTATGTATCAGTTGATCACTAGAAAGTTTTGGGGCCATCACGTTTTGGGTGATGTTTTTTGATGATGAAGAAGTCGTTCAGAAGTTTTTTTAAGCAAAAAATGAATGCATGTTTGCAATGGAAATAACTACACTTGGTGTGGCAACAATACATGAAGCATCTCAGGTGCCTTTCTCCTAAAGTTATGTGCATTATCTTGACATTATCTGGTTGATGGGTTTGGAAAAACTAGCCACTTGCGGGATTATATGTGTAACACACAGTTAGTTGTATGAATTCCTTTTTGAGCAATTCCTTGGGTGCTTCTCATCTTGTGCTGCTCACACCTTGTTGACCAATGTGACATGAACTAATTGTGATGGGTTTTGATTCGAAATCATACTTGCAATACAATCACTAAGAATTGTTTGCAAAATGATCAGTATGTATGATTGTAGGATACTGCAACCTGCAAATCTTCTCACTTGTAGTATGAGTTGGTTACACGGTAAAACATAATGGCATAAAATATTGATGACACTAGTATAGTCAAGTCCAAACACACATCTTATCATACAAGAAAATGAGTAGGTGTCATGATAAGGTGGCATCCTATCTCTTCATGCCCTTTGGGTTTTGGTTTTTTCCCATAGTAGAAACAAAATTGTTTGTTACTCAAATGAGTAGAGGCATGGAACATTATCGTTCAATTCCATTCTGGATTGGAGGAACATTTAGAATGTGATTGGAAATGTTGAGTGTCCAGTCCTTGATCAAAGGAAAACAATAAGCATGATAACCCCAATTGCAATATATAGCTAAAGTGTTTATATGTTAATTACAATTCTAATATTAATACATTGCAAAAATCACGTTATTGGGAGCAATGTATGTGTTGGCATTGTCAAGACATTATTTTTATGATCTTTAAAAACTCTTTTTATGGACATAATCATCTAGTAAGGCATGTGTATAAGACCTTGGGATCATGAAAGAATTTTGTGATCAATTTATGTGATAAACTTTTTCATTTGTGAACTTTTAGCCCACCCATAAGAGATTGTTCATTTGTTACCTGCAATGCATTGAACTAACATTCAATCTTGTACTCAAATGTGAGAAAACTGATAAGATTCTCTTCAAATTTTTAGGACCCAATGAACGAATGTTCTTTATGGTGCAATGGGCCAATGTCATGGGAATTTTTTAATAGCAATCATTATTTGCTCCACAACATTATATTTCATATGGAATAGGACACATATGAAAAAGTTGAACAAAAAGGAAAGGGTTGTAAATGTACATTGGTGTCAAAGATGCTCCCACTTTGCACATTACTTTTTAACTTGTAAACATCAAAAGCTTGCGATACTAGTATTATTAGGTTTGTTCATATTTTTGACCATGTTGTGTAAAGAAGGTGCATCCTCAAACCTTTTGTTCACATGGTCCGAGGTTCCTAGTTATTACAAATTTAAACAATATTGGAGAAGATTTGTGAAAAGGGGGAAAAAATCTTGCATGCAACTTGGGCAAATTTGATGGCATGATGATATACAAGTTCAAGGACTATTCATCATCAAATTAGATTATGGTCATTTAAATGGAGATGAAATCAAGGATATGCAACTATGTCTTTCATTTGTGACCCTCAATCAACAAAAGTGATGAACACAAATCTGGCCAAACAAATATCATGTGGATGAGACCCATTTGCAAAGGGAAAATACAAAGATTAGCAATACAATAATTGAAACTTAGGGAGGTCTATGAACTTGAGGGAGTGAAGTACTACGTAGTAATTTCAGAACAAAACGAACGTTCATTTTGAACCAAAAATGTTTTTGCAAGGAGTGAAAGTTTATGCTTATTCATGTCAATTGGAAATTGTTTTTCAGCCTCCCCTAATGATTGTTTGCACAATTAGATGTTTGCTTGCACTCTCTTTCAAATTAGAAAATAACTATGACCAGTGTTGATACAATAACTCCATGGACAAAGTGAATGCTTGGCCTGCACAATCCACCACAACACTGAGCAATTGGCTGGGACTCCCGCATTGTGCTTCATCAATGTAATGGAATTTAACATACAACATGTTTTATTTGTGGGGGTGGAGGGAGGTTATGTTATGACACAACATGAAGGTATTTTCATCTATTACATCAGATGTACTAAAAAGCCCATAAGACCTAACTCCATATGAAATCATAATTGTGTCAATTCCTTTACTATAATCACAACTATGTATTAAAATTGTACAAGATACATTTTTAGGATAAAAACTGCAATCCTTCAAGTAGTTTGAGCTTGGAATCTCACGTCCCATTCAAGAGAGCGTTTTGTGTGCCTGATCAAACTAGCAAACCAATTCCTGAATATGTCTTCTCTTTAAATTAACTTTTGAGATTTAGAACTCCTAGTTATCAACTCTTCTCTAGACCACAGAGCTTCTTTGGAAGAGGAGAAATAGAGGAGGAATAGAATGAGCTGCCTCAAAATTGGAATGAAAACTAAAGCATCTTTCTTCAATGAAGGATTAAGATTATCAAGCTAGAAGTTCTTCATAAGTATGAGGGGGAAAACAGTGGATTCTGCAAAGAATGAAGTTTGTGTTTCGGTTGGGGGAAAATTATCTTTTGTTCAAGGATGCATATCTGGCCAAGCTGTAGTATTTCTCATTCATATTGTTTGCACACAGAATACATGACCAGTGATAATTTGCATCTCTCAAGGAAACTTTCGAGGGCATGGATTGGATCAGGAAATCAAAGGTTTTGAGTTTGTGGATTGTACTGGAGAGAGGAATCTCAAGACAGAAAAATGCTGGTCAGATTCATACTGGTAAACTGGAATTCAAAGTTTGCCAGTATGAATCTCCGTTGGTGGATTGTTCTGAGACAATCATCTACATGCATCATTGTTGAAAATATGAGATTGACCAGCAATGTTTTAGCTGGACCTTCAGGTTGTTTCCTATGCATACATAATGAAGGCCTTCAAGTGCATTCTGAACATTACCCTATATGAGTATGAGTAAGCATGACACACATGAAGAATCCTAATTCAGCCACTGAAAATACAGATTCTTAGTCCTCTTGCAAGAACAAAAGTGCACCCTCAAAACAATGGAAGCAACTGGAATCCATTCCTACAATTGCTCTCCCATTATGTTTGCAATGATCTTGATGACAGTGTGGCAATCAGCACATACCTGCAGATCATTCATGATGTCATATGGAGTACTGAGTGTGCTGATCACCCTGTGCATGCAATGGCCAGTTTCTTGCTATTGTGGCACAAATAGAAAGACTTTTCTTCTTCCACGTAGCACAAATTTTGTATCTGGCACACCCCCAGCATCATGCATCTACAATCTCTTCAGTTTGGTATGGAATTCAATGATCTTACAATGGTCTTGATCGTATACAAAACATTGCACGTACCTTGCCATTCACCTCAATCCAGATGTGACATGGTCATCATTATCACAACATAGTTTCACACCCCTTGCCATTCATTATCATTCAACATTTTCTCTGAGAACCCAGTTACAAGCTCAGCATCAACATAGATGTTTGATATCAGCACGTTGCCTGTAGCATTCCCAAGCGATGTCATGCCCAAGGACATGTTGTTGAACACTTTTCCATGCAACCTCCATTTTCCTGCATTTGTCATACATGTCAAGGAGGGTACTCCCCAGACTCATGACCATACTAAATGATCTGTTCATGGGCATGCCTGACCTCTTCAAGTGCTGCTACAAGGGAACAAAACTTACTGACTCCTACAAATAACCAGGTTCAAAGGCAACATAGTCCAGTTGCATTTGTTTGAAATAGTTCCAATGCCTCCTGCCCTTGCCCACACTTCATATGTCCCAACAACGTAGGAGTTCAAGACACCACATCATGACAGGGAATCTTGTTGAACACTCTCCATGCCTCATGCTCCCACATTTGGTAATACATGTCAACAAGCAAGTGCATTCCCCACTATGACATGTTGTTGAACACCCTCCTCCATGCCTCCTCCATGCTCCTACATTTGGTAATACATGTCAACAAGCACATTCCCATACTTGGCATACTATCCCACCACCTTAAAGGATCTCAAAAGAACTTCAGCTGAAAAGTTTCTGTTTTGGCCTACACAAACTGTGAGAACTGTTGAAAGACATTAAAGATATTCTTAAAGTCACTCTGTCTTCACCCTGTCTTTGGCCCTCCTTTCACCTCCAATCCACTCTCTTCCAGTGGTATCCATAAAGTAAGGACATTTTGAATCTGAGTATGAAATGCTGAAACTCAGCATTTAATGTATAAGCTTCGAATAATTATAGTAGCTGTACATGGAGGAGCAATGAAATAATATGTAGCAGCAGTGGAGGTCATCAGGAAAAAGGAAAGAGGGGGCCTAGATAGGATGAACTCAGTTCGCCACAAAACCCATGAGTTTCAACCCTATTGAATGCTAATCTACTTTTTTGCAGTTCATTTTTAATCTCACCCAATTTATGACCAAACTCAGGGTTCTGGTGCTGTGTTTTCATTCCTTTACGGATAACTTTATTGTAACTTCATTGGGTACTGCCATCACAACATGGACAGAGCTCATATTATTTCCACAATGAAGAACCCTACCAACAATTTTCAGTCAACTGACATGAGGGACAGATTGTTGCGATGGGTAACAATCCAGCCACTCAGCAAGTCAAATTTGAAGGCGCAATCCAGATCTACTATTTTCTAGAGCATGAAAGATTCTGAAATGCAATCTGCAATCTGTTCCTGAGAACAGAGAACTGAGAAGTGAGGATTTAGAGCCAGAGAGAATAGAAGATGTATTCAGAAAGAAGGTGCCTGTGACAGGGAATACAGACAGTTGGAGGCCCTTGCATCCCTTTGGAAGTGCACTTGATATCATTGTAATTCAACAAGAGAACGGTAGCTTCAAGAGCTCAGCCTTGAAGGTACTGGTGTGTGATGTGTGGGAAGCCCCTGAGGCGTTCTCCAGCGAAAGAACAAGGTTGTTGACATGGCTGTGAATAGCAATCATGTGATTTCCAAATGTTTCTAGATGCAAGATAAGCTTACTTTCTTAAAGATGCAAACTTGGCCAATGAAGGATCAATTTTGTCTGCACCTGCTGCAGCATCATCAGGACGGGATGCCATGGTTGAGACACTGGCTGAGCCAGATCAAAATCCCTTGCAAGACCTTTATTAACTTGTCTTCAGGATATGAATGCAATCCCATCATTATAGTACAACACACTAAAGGACTGACCAGTGTGATGCAAACACTGTCTCAGGAAACAAGCAAAGCCATGAGTGAATTGTGCCTCCCATTCTTGAAAACTTCCTTGCTGCGTATTTACTAGAACATCATGGTGCTCACATCAGTGGAAGTATACACATTGCCAGTGGCACTATAACCTATCAGCTCCCACCTTTGCAGAAGTTTGAGGAGGGAGGCTGCCCTCCGTTTGGCCCTGGGTGTCCCACCTGTTAATAAAGAGTGCAATGAATGATTAGCACCCGTAACCTGCAACACACGGGACAAAACTTCATCTCCACCACTTTTGCACAGAGCATGTAAAACCACTATGGCGTTCTCCTTTCCTTTTGGAGATCCTGAGCTTAGATGCCTCATTAGCACTGTGACTGCAGTTGCCTCCATGTTGAGAGCTTCAAGGCCCTGAGGACATCCAGCAACAAGAGCCAGGACTTTCAATGCATCATCCGTGATCCCTGCTTCATCATCTTGTAGGAGAGAGACCAATATTTGCACAGCTCCTGCAGCTACAATGTTGGGCTTATTGGCATTCCAGACTGCAAGATTGATCAATGCAGTTGCTGCGTCATGCTTCCCCCTCTCAGGTGTACCATCACGCAATAGCACTACTAATGCAGCAATTGCTTTAGGTTTGCTGCCGATCTGGACCTTGTAATCATCCACAACTGACAGGCTGAAGAGTGTGGCTGCTGCATTCTCCCTTGCCTCCATGCTAGTGGCAGATCTCAAAACCTCTATTATAGGATCCAAAGCCCCTGCATCTACAATTATAGTCTTGTTTCTGTCAAAGATGGAGAGATTCAGAAGTGCAGTGACTGCATTCTCCTGAGTCTTGGAATCATTTGACTCGAGAAGCGTTACAAGTAAAGGAATTGCTCCTGCATCTGCAATACACATACGATTGTCCATGCTGCATTTCGCAAGTAGCCTGAGTTCATATGCTGCCTGTTTCTTAACCTCTGGGCTGCCAGTCATAAGCTTTCCAACAAGAAATGTTGCTGTCATCTTTGTAGCCTCCAACGCAGCTTTTGTAGTTGCTATGTGCTCCATATTGCCTCCCTTCTTGCCTCCTTTATCTTGCTTGTCAAATGGTATGTCATGCTCTTCACACCACCTACTGATGAGGCTCCGGAGAACATAATTGGGTGTCAAGGTCATATGTGGAAGATTCTGTCCACTCTTGGGACATGTCAGGTGCCCTGCATCTATCCATCTTGCAATAGATGATCTGTCATATGTTTGACCACTAGCAACAATGACAGGGTCAATCATGAGGTCAAGGCTGATGGGACAACGAAACTCATCTGGAGGACTTGTGGACACCTCTCTGCCACTCGAAGAAAGCTCCCCAGCATCACCCACAGAAGAGTTTCCAGATTCCCGAGACGAGTTCTCTGAGTGTTCCATCTGCCCAACTCCATAGAGGACACACTTACCATATCGCACAAGGCCAATCAACCTAGTAATTTCAGAGTTATCAGAATCAATGGCCAGTTCATCCTCCAGTTTCCGCATCTCCCTCTCACAATCTGCATTACTGTTGAGATCAAGTGTTGTAAAGAGCTTCTGAAGGTCAGAAAGGTCTGGGGTCTCCTTCCTCTCCACATGATGGAGCATGTCAACCACCTCCATGTACAAGCATTCCTCTGCAGGGTCCACATACAACTGAGCTCTTTGCACTTGTGTGCACACAAGCTCCACCTGCTCCCTGATCTCATCAGACAATTCAAAGAGATCCAAGGGAAGAGATTCAAGTGTTGCTGACAAGCTTTTATTGAGATTGTAGAATTTCTCGGAGACAGCTGCAATCTTCATCAACAAACAGAAGCAGCTTCCTTCTCGACATTCATCTAACAGCAGCTTTGTGCTATGCATGATGTGATGCAACTTGTGGAAGGCCTCCACAGCAGAGGGAGGCAAAGGATGGTGCGCATCCCTAATCTCTTCCAGCAATGGAGAGAGAAGCTTTATTGATCGACTGATGTTTGCTCCATTTCTCTTCTGACATACCCCTGACCTCTTGCATATGGCAACCTGCCAGGCTAAATTAACCAGGTCTTTGACCTGTGACAAGCTGGAAGGTCCAGCCGGAGGACTCATCTGCGCCATCATCACCTTCTGTTAAAGGTGTCTAAAGGGTGCTGGTTTGCAGTATGCCATAAACAAAACCAAAATTTACTTCCCCAAGGCCCAACTTTCTTAGCTACATTAAATCTGTGAAGTAAAAAAGCTAATCCTTCTGAGAAAACGAGACTTTCACAAATAACCTCTTTTCCAACCAAAGACTAGTTACTCAGATCTCTCTCCACAACAACAATGTCCCACCATAGTTCACACTGTAAGTTCCTCCTCCTCCTCCTCCTCCTCTACTCTACTCTACTCTATATTCAGTACTTGCCCCTAACAGTTCAAAACCCTTGACCGCTTCAACGCTCCTCAAAGGCAGAAAACAAGCTCCATAATAAAGATCATGATCTTGATCCCCTAATCTTTCATCATTTCCAGATTCCTCCATACACTTTGCCTACCATCCCTCACTATGATCATTATCACCAAACAGCCTACTCACTTTCAAACAGACATCAAATCCCATCCACAAACAGAAGTGAAATCCCCAGACATCTCATTTCCCTTTTCAATATTTTTTTCTTATACTTCCTTCACCATCCTCAAAACCTAAAATCTTCTCTCCACATCAACAAACCCTATCTGAAGCAGCACCAAAGTTTTCACCACACACACAAACATACAAACACATACAAACACAATGAATCTAAAAGAAATCTCTCTCTCTCTCTCTCTCTCTCTCTCTTCGACCACTTTCCAAATTCCAATCACCCAGAGGCACTCAACAAATTTCCTTCAATATTTGGTTTTGTTCTTCTTCTATCTTCCGAGAGCTCTCTTTTATTACATCACTCATTCAATCACTCTTCCAAATGCTATTCCTCTTATGCTCGTTTCATCATCCTCTTCTTCTTTAGGGTTTCAAAGCTTGCTTGCTTGCTTGCTTGCTTGAAAAAAAAGGAAAAAGAGACCAAAAAGGAAATACAGGGATAGTTCGGATTTCTCATCATACATACATACATAAAGAAGCAACCAAGAAGTTAGTTAGGCTCCGTCACAAAGACTTATCGTCAACTCCACGTCGTCAGTCGCCGCGGCGCTATGGTGCGTGCAACAGAACAGCACACAACCAGCGATGCTCACCTCTGGCTACGCGCAAGGGAGAAAGTCTTGCTCTCTTTTTATGAATGCAAAGAACCTAACCTTCTTGGGGGTGGGGCGGGTGGGTGGGTGGGTAGGAGGGAAGAGGGGGGGAGGTCGATAGCTACCTTCCTTCCTCGTTCCTTCCTGTTAGGTAGGTAGGTAGCTACTACCTACCTTGTGGAACAGGGTATTTATTGGTTTCGAGTAAAACTTTAAAAGAAGAGTTTTGGATTATGTAAAAATCCAGTTTTTTTTCTAGATGTGTTCTTTGCCCTATGCCTCCTGTAAGCTCTAGGAATGCAGAATAAAAAAAAGTATTGCGTAATGTCTACTGGGAATCCATCATTCCAGGATGTAATCTGCTTGCTACTACTACTACTTACTACTTACTACTAAAACCCTAAACCCTAAACCCTACCAAGGCAAAGGATATTTGTGTTTTAGATTCATTATAGAGTATATAGTTAGTTGCTTATTAAGGAATTTGGGCCCCCTAGGTAATAAATAATAGGTTTATTTTTTAATATGAGGATTTCTGAAAGATCATATTTTGGCTTTGTGTTGAAACTTAAGATTTAGTTATATAGAGTTATAATATTATCTTGAAGGATTATTTTTGGGTTTCTTTGAGAGGAATTTTTCAAGATTAATAATATTTTTGCATGGTGAAATTATAGTTGAGTTTTCGAAAAAAAAAAAAATTTTTTGTTTGCCGTGTGAAGATGGTTTTTCATGTAAATGGTGAAGTCATACTGTGTCACGCCCCTTGTTTAGTACCTAATAATCCATTTGTTTGTTGTTTGTTTTTCTTGATTGACACCATGGCCAAGGCCACGGGCAACGTAGGAGCTGAAATTGGCCAAAACCCAACAAGAGGTTAGACACCATGACCAAACTTCATGGTGTCAAAGGGGGTGTGCCCGTGTGGTTTTTTGCTACAAAGGTTGGACATATGTGAAAGAAACTCTTAGTTAATGAGAATTAAAAGACCCTATTATAACATTATGGCTGGAATTATGTGCTATTGTTAATGAATGAATTGCTCTAGTGACAAGCATGGGATGACTAGCAATAATAATAATAATATAAAACCAATTCTTTTTGTTCTTAGACAAAGGATTTTCCATTGAAAAAATGGCCCAAATTCATCAGATTTTGAAGATTTTTTTTCCCCCCCAAATCACCATATTTATACGATAATTTCCAATAAGTAGAAAATATATATAGAAGAATTTTATTTCTTTTCCTAGCATGTAGCCAAATCTGGCTAAATCGTCTTTATGGATGATCACCACTTCAGCTACATCACAAATTTGAGGCAAAATTAGCCAAGGCCAAAAATGGTAACGAACAGTTTTGGAAATAGAAATTTCATGTAGCCAATGGGAAGGCTCAACATGCACTCAAAAGTGCCTGGATTATTTTTCTTTTTAAGTTTTGGGTAGGGGGAGAATTTGTTTCATTTCTACTTTGTTCCCAACAAGTTCCCAATGTGTTTCCCAAGGGTGTTCCCAATAGCTTCTTGCTTTAATCCCATATGTTTTGCCCTAAGTCTTCCCCTTCTCACCTATATAGGTGGGCCAAAGGACAAAGTATTCCGTCTTTCCATAGAAACCTCTATTTCGGGGAACCTCCATAGTTTTCAACTTCTTTTTGCAATGGGACAATCAAATTGGCTCAGTGTCAAAAAAAAAAAAAAAAATTTTGACTTGTGAAGCACCCCCAACTAATTTATACGAAACAGAATAAATAAGTACCCCTGGTTTTTATACTGGGTATTGTGTTCTATTAGCCCAGGCCAAAAATAGTGACAAATTCTTTGGGAACAGAAATTTTCATGGAGCCAATGGGAACACCTAAGCATGCACTCAATGTGCCTTGTTTTGTTTCCTTTTAAGTTCTCAATGGGTTCCCATCATGTTCTCAATATGTTCCCCCAACATGTTCTCAATGTGTTCCCCAACATGTTCTCCATAGCACCTCACTTTTTATCACATAAGCTTTTGACAAATGTTGTCCTCCTTGCACCCATATAGCTGGGCCAAAGGAGGAGGAACCCTATACACGAAAGCCTCCAATTCAATATGACACTTAGTCAAGGCACAAAAAGCTCTTTAAGAGCTGATAATTGGGTGGTGCTGGTGGGAGAAGAAACCTTCAAGGCTCTTCTCATATGGATGATGAAGCTTTGAAAAGCAACCCACTTGTTTGTTGGTGGAAAGCTCTTGTCTACTTGTGTTGTGTGGGGCTGTATGCTTCACAAGTTAGGGTCAACTTGAGCCCAAACTTAAACCATAGTTGGTGGTCTTAAACTATAGTTGGTGGACTTTGGTGTTCCATCTTCCATGGCTTTTTTTAGGCTGGTTGTTGTTGACAATGTCTCACTTCTCTCAAAACCAAATTGTAGCTCGTCTCTTGAACCTCAACAACAACATGCCCTCCCTTGAATGGTAAATAACTAGCTTGCTTTTCTTCTCTTTTCTTTTCTTAAATGTGAAGGGCTACTAGTACATGAGAACCATTTTTGGTGAGAAGAATTCATCATTTAATTGCTAGACTATTTTGGTGTGTTCTTCTTACAAGTGCTCACTTTTGAAACCATAGCCACAAGGGCTTGATGCAACATACTTGGCAGCTTCAACACATGTTTGTCAAACAATAAATTAATTTTGAAAGATTATCATCATCCCATTGTAGTTACATGGGCAACTTTGGCACAAATTAGAATTTTATTTTATTTTTTTGTCAAATTTTTGAAAAAGCATCAACCCTTTACATCAATAAAGTTGAATATGTAATCAAAATTATGAAAAGAGCATTTTTGAAAGTAATCAAATTCAAACTTTTATCTAATTTATCACAAGGACAACACCCGGAGGGACATTTGGTGTAAAGTTTGGGATTTACATGCATCAAACGATCATTTTTTTAGGGGATATTAAATAAATGTTCAACCTATTTTTTATCACTCCATTATTATTTTCTTTTCTTTATATTTATATTAAAGTCACCCTATATCAATTATAATCTAAATTTCAGATTACTGCGTATTTGATATCATAACTAAATTTACTATTTCAATAAAATGTATTCTATTTTTAAACTAATTAACTTATATTTTTATTCAACAATCAATACATTACACCTTATATTTTTACTTACGTATGTTTTTTAGAAAATTACTAGTGTCCCCCAAGGAACAACAAGAAACTTTAAAAACTTATGACAATTATCGTGTTTCGAATAATCATATTCTGTACTTGTAAAAAAAATGATATGTCAAAAAAAATTATAATATTTTTTTAATTAATTTATTTATTTATTTTACTACATATTAGTACATATATAACAAGTTTCAAAGTCACCCAAGCATCACAAGACTTTGTTTGTTGAAAAAAAAAAATCTTAAAAAATTCAGCATTTCTAGAAAATGATATAATTAGGGTCGAATATGGCATGCTACTACTACCATAGCATATTACATATGTTCTTTTGAATATTGGTTACAATGATATTTGTACCTTTGTGACTCACTTTGAGTTTTTGCGCTTCAAGTTTGAACTTGGGTTGGGTCATCTCTCTTTGTTCTTCCTTTTTCCACCTTTGCTGAGTGTTTAGGGTTTCATCAGCATAAGAACTGGGCATTGGAGCTAGTTGTCTTTTGTTAGATCTGGACTTTAAACTGGAACTGTGAAAAAACATTTTTGGAAAGAGGGGCAGGTTTTTACAAAGTAGGCAAGTAGTTGATTTAAATTTATTTATTTTTAAAAGTTGACAAATAAAATTCAAATTTAGAAATTAATATTAATTAATTTTTATTAGTTGTTGAACTCTATATCTATGTTGACATGAATTTTAATTTTGATATTAAATTGTGTAACTGTACGATATATCTAGCGTAAGGTAGTGTGTAATGCTTACATGGAATTAGACCCGGGTTTTTTAACCAAGCTTGAAGGTTCAAGAATTTGAAAAAAAAAATGGTGAAACCAAACGTGCATTAGATCTTAAGTTTTAACATTTTATACCAAATTTTTTTTAAATTATTTTACAATGGTGAGCTTAAAGCTTGGAAAAAAGGTTAAGGCATGAAAGAAGAAGGGTCAAAGCAAGGTCACTTTAGGAAAAACTCCCAGTAAATAAATTAAAAATTAATTCCATATTTTTTATGATTAAATTTTTTTTGAGAACTAGGTTTGTGAGAACTGATTGTTCTCAAATGAGTGAGAATCGAATACCTTGAGAAGCAAATTATATCATAATATATATTTTAAAATATTGAGAACAAGGTTGATTCTCTCCAACACTATTTTTTTTTTTTTTAAATTAAAAATCAACCCAATTCTCACATATAGAAGCATAAAAAATCAGAACCAACAATTCTCGAAAGAAACGTGTTAACCGCCCAACAACACTAGTATAAACCATCTACTTGTACCTAGTAATCACCTATTTTCCTACCTATCTATGTAACCTACTTCTTATATAATGGGTTACCAAGGTGAAATTAGATATTAACTTGATTGAGGTTCATTCACATTTGTGTAGTAATAATGGGCATCAAGTGGATGGTGCACTAGTGGATGTTATAGTTCACTAAATTAATGAATGTACATAAATATAAGTTAAGAAAAACAATCAAAGCATATCATTGGAAATGAAGGATGCAAAAAACTCCCTTACAAATTTTGTGAGTGTCAATTTTGTGACTTGCACCAAGCTTTGCAAGGTTTGATTATGTCGGTGCAAAGTTTAACTAGAATGAATTTGAACAATACTCTTTGTAAGTGAATTGAAACTCTTTCCAACTTTTTTACACTCTCAAGGTCAAAGCTTCCAAACTTTGGACACACCCAAAAGTAGAAGTCGCATGGCATCACCATTTGGCCCAGTAATGTAAGACTTTTTGGCAAGCACAATGGTATAATCTCTCCCATTTCTCTCTTGCAAAAGCCATGGGGAGATGCAAACCTCCCCTCCCCCCCCCCCCCCACAATTGGAGCATTTTTTTGGGTTGTCTATTTGTGGCCTTTTCATGTCTTTTACATGGTTTTGTGTAAAATCACACAATAAGATTTTATTTGTTTAGCAAAAATGTTTTTTTTGTTCTACACGTCTAGCATGCACAATCGTACAAGTTGAAAAAACATTGTTCCACTATCCCACATTGATTTCAAACTAAATTCATCTCAAGTGAGAGTGAGGGGATTCCTACCATCAACATAGTTAACTACATTGAAAATCAATAAATTAAAAAAATTGTTTAGTCTAAAAATAAGGTCAAACTAATCAAACCTTGCAATAAATTCACATGGTTGTACAAAGATAAGCATTGTTAACCAACAAAAGCACTAAACAATGTTTGTTGTTGGGGGGGGGGGGGGGGGAGAGGTGTAGTGTCTTCCAAAACAATGAATGAACATCCTAAATAACTATGAAGCACAATCACCAAAAACATTTGTTTGATCCTTAATCCAATTTAACATTTTCATGAGATTCTTCAAGGTATCTTACATAAATAATTGTGACATTTTGCTTGAACTTTTGTTGATAATGTACACTATTGCATACCACATATGGAGTTAGATGTAAAGATTTTAGTAAAAATTCCCCATTCAGTTCAACTTATGAATGAATTCATTTACCATTCATATATGTGCATGATTTAATTTTCTTACATTCCAAGCTCAAGCTTTAGGTTGGTGCAAATCCATCCTTGACAATTTGGGGGGCGGTTGGTTACCCTATAACAAAGGAGGACAATCAAAATGTACAACGGAGGCAGGAAAATGGGGGGGGGGGAGGGGTGCACTACTTATAACAAACCACCCTGGACCAATCATTACAATCGACCAATCAGAAACACTGAGCAGCAGTAGTTAGATCATATTTATTACACTGCTGCGCCTTGCTGAGCCAAAACCGTTTTCCTGAGCCAAGGGTTTGGAATGATGACTTTCAACTTGTAGCATTAGGGACCAATACAACAACTTATTATTTTTTTGACCTAGACCTTCAATTCTGCAACACAATGTTGTGGAGAGAAAATCTAACTCGTCAAAGAAATGATGAAAAAGGATTCCTTGTTTCTACACAAGAAAACAACCCAAAACAAAAGAGGAATGCATGTGAGAGCCACGTTCTTGCATAGAAATTGAAACTTGGACTTTGGGAACCAAGTGGAAATAATAATACATCTATGATGATTTTGGCTCTCACATGATTCAGAAAGAAAAGGCCAAATGGAATTATGATAGAGGTCCCTATTTTTATTTTTTCCAATTTTTCAACGGAAAATGAAGTGCAACATCCCAAAAAAAAGATTTAGCATTAAAAAGATGATTATTATTTTTTTAAATAATCAATTTGGATTGTTCCACTTTGGTTTTTGAAGAATAATGACCCACCTTCCCAGAACCATTCCATAGTTGGTAACAAGTTATGTGAGCCTAAACCAAAAACCACATTTGGTGTCCTGAAAGTGCCATTTGAGCATGAATCAATCACTATATTAAATGAAAAAATTTCAATGATTTTTTTTTGTAATTTCTTAACTCTTTCTTCACTTCATCATTTCTTTTATACTAAATAAATAAAGAAAAAAACTTGGCAAGGGAATGAGAGAAGAAAAAAGAAAGGACCAAAGTCCAAACAAAAGACAAACCTCAAAAGTGCACAATGCACAATGGGGAGCACTAAGAGGAGATTTCTTTTTGTTTCACTTGCAACTTAGTTTCATGTAATTGTCAACACAAGTTTTGGATTCCAACACTTTTGAGCAATCTAGGCTTGAAAAGTTACAAAGAAGCAAAGAGCAAAGCTTTTCAATTCCAACCCTAGAAAACAACACAAATTTTTTTTGTCCTATATAAAAGAGTGAAATCGTTGGAAAAGCTTTGTCCTTATTCTTCTAGTAGTCGTGAATCAATTTGTCTGGGGGGGTTTCCTAAGGAGGAATCTTAATCTTGGTGCAAACATGCAAAGCAAACGAAGCAACCGTTGCCTCAATTTACATATGATCCATTCACAATTTTTCATAGTTCACCCAATTACACTTGCTTGTACACTCTCCCAATTAATTAGCACGACAATTGTTTTTCACTTGTAAAAGTCATTATTTTCCATATGGCTCTTGGTTAGCTTTCTCCTTTCTCTTCATTATTCTAATGCACACATCCTCAGACCTAGTTCTGATCCAGTTCCTACTAGCTCAGACTGGAACCAGTGGTTAGTTTCCAATTAACCTCCAGTTAACCTCTTTTTTGGTCAATTTTTTTATTAATTTTTTTATTTTCAAAGACGTGTCTTTTGGTTTCAGTTCTAATTCCAGTTTCACACATAAATAGGATTGGGACCTGCCAAAAGGGGTAACCACCCAATTTATCTATGAAGGAAGGTAGTTTGTTTTGTTTTGTTTTGTAGTTATAAGATCCACCAATCTGGGATGCTTCAGATCGTGTTCTTGGTGTCTTTGGAAAGCTTTCTCGCATGGGCTTGGTTCCATGTTGTTTGGACTTGTGGTGCAAAAGTTCTTAAATATTGAATGATTTTTTCATTGAAAATTAAATTAAATCATAGCTGAAAATTTCAGAGGAGTTAGAACGTGCCTTTTGGTGTTGTTGGAAAAAAGATCTTGATGAGCAAGATTTTAATGGAATTTATTTGGTAAGATTTGGATTCAGAATGTTAGAGATATTGATTTTAAAGTGAATTTTGCACCTGAAAATTCAAATAAATTCCCCAAAACCAGGTTTTGGAAGGAAAAATCAGTTGAACATGTGGTAACACTTGGGCCAACGGCAAAAGGCCGCACTAGTAGTGATTATTTCACCTATTACAATTTGTTAAGAATGGGAAAAACACAATTGGAAACGGCCCAAATTTGGCCATTCTTCATTTGTAGGATTTATAAGATTTATTGTCAAGATAGGAAATCTCCACCAACTTGGCAACAAAGAGATAGTCTCCAGTTTATGTAATGTGAAAACCTTTTCATTTCACACACATAGTGTAGCTTGGATTGAATGTTTGGACAAGAACAATAGAAAAAAAAATTGATCTAGTGGACCATCCCACAAATAGAATGTTGTGCCATATATTCACTCTCCCATACACTTTCTTTGACACAAAACTCTTTTTGGTGGTGGATAGTACCCATTGATCATTGAACCAAAAAAAACTTCATTGGGAACTTGGAAGTCGATAGTTGTCCAACAAGAGATTGATTATGAACCCAATTGGCTACATTAGTTTTTCCATTTGTAATGCACCCAATATCATCATAGGTCCAAGCAACAAGACCAATAAAAGGCTGCTTGGCAATATTTACTCCCTCTTCTATTACTCCACTTAATTGTGGCATTTCAAATACATGGCCTATAACCTTAAAAACAAATTCACAATAAATTGAATGTGTGAGCTTAACATATATCCATAGAAGCTTATTGGCATGCATCACAATTTTATCCATGGCTTTTGAAAATTTTAGTGACTTTTTGTCTACTAGGAGAAAATTATTCTCTTGTTTTTCCTTCATCCTTAAAAACTAATTCAAATAAGTAGCAAAAGGAAATGTGCTACAAAGCAATGTTTTTTTTTTGTGGCAAAGTTTTACTTTTTGGCAAAACCAAAAAATGTTAGGGAAGATGCCCTCTTTGTTTTAGGCTATTAGATTGTCATCATGTTTCCAAAACAAACACTCCAAATGGGTAGGAAAACCTCGAGGTCAATCAAGATTGGTCGCCACTAAAATCAAAGGTTGCAATATAATTTTCACTAAACCTTGAAATAGTCCCATCACATAATCACTCCACATACCTTTTGTGCAACTTTCAATCACCACCCCAAAATAGCAATTGCTTTCTCCTTCATCACAACTTGATGTTCCTTCATTAATGACAAAGTCATCGCTTCAAATGCATTGATGAATTTTTCTAATTGGATGACTTCTAACTCTACTACTTAATAGACTAGTAGTATGGAGTCTAAGGGATATACTCAAAGAGCTTTGAAGGTTCTTGGGTTTTGGCCTTGTGAGTTCAATCTTTAATTCTCGGAAATGTTGAATCGTTGGTTTTGTGAGATCAAAAGTGTGTTAATTTTAATTGTCATTGAGCTTGGTGATTGATATTTGTTGTTAGAAATCACCATTAAACGGTGGAACAAGCATGACCTTCCAAGTTGTAATCAACCAACTAAGCTTGGTGAGATCAAAAATTGAGACGAGTTTGAAATATATTAGATATTCATGTTTAATGGTTCACTCGTCTAAAATTACTTTGTTTTGAAAATCTTTTTTTCTTTTTTTGTGTTATCATGTGTTTTTAAAATATTCTATATGTTTTAAGTGCAATCATTTAATCATGAATCACACACATTTCCTTAGGCAATTGTTTTTTATAAGAATATTTTTGAAGGTTTTTTTGTAATTTAAAATTTTAATTTTTTTCAAATTTTCTTTACACTATTATATTAATGTTTATATTTTAATTTTGCCAAAATAAATAAGTAGGTACTCAAATTTATCAAAAATAGTTAGGTATGAATATTTTTACATTGCAAAAACATTAGTTACAAATGTTTTAAACATGTTTCTAGATACTTTTTATTTGTTAAATTGATTCTAAAATTTCAAGATATGTGTATCTCCATATATTGAAAATAAATTTGTATTAAAAAAATTCCATTTGTAATTTCTTTTCTTAAAATGTTAAATACACAAAAGTAAATAGTGGTTTCCACCATTTTGGGACGTATTAGCAAAATTGCACCATTTTTAGTCATGAACCATCCTTCACTTGCAATTATAAGTTGCATTTCAATTTGATAGATTATGAATCCATATTCACATTGTATGAGTTTCTTAGGGTTCAAAAAAATTCCTACAAGCATTGTAGTGGTACTAATGCATGGATTATGGTAGAATACTTTCTTGAAGAGGTGTCAAAAGCATAACAAGCTTTGTTTTTCTTTCTTGGGATGAAGGATCAATACCATAGATGATCAATCATGGATTAGTGTGCATGCTTATGTGTTACAAAATTGGAAATACATGATCATTTTACTTAACATAAAGAAGGTGATAAAGAAAGGTCGGTCTAACAAGGTACCAAGATGATTAAACTTAGTTTCTTATCTAGCGTACAATGACTATTTAAACATGACATAGGCACAAAAGATGGTTTGCTTTGGTGTAGATGGACTTTTCATGTCCCAAGGCATCAGAATTTGGGTTATTATTCAATATTGGGAGAAACATGATCCATAACACTATCAATGTGCATATATGGTACATTGTATTAATCTTGTTGTGAACACCCTATCCAAGCTACCACTTGTAGCAAAGTTTTAAACCCTCTTATAATCTATGTACAACTATTACATTGTATATTTCTAAAGCATTATATATTTGTAAAGTTGATCTTTGGACATAGTCTTAAAGGTCTTGAGGAATGGTAAACTTTATGTATATCCATGTTCTCTTCCTCCAAGCAAGTTGTTATTGGATACGAGTCTCTTGCAAGATAGTGGTGGAAGATGCTACTTAAATTGAAAGTTTTAAATTGAATTATGAATTGTTATGTGATGTAAAGATTGTTTCACATGATATTCCTTATGCTTGAAACATTATATAATTTTGTTGAGTATGTTCAAAGGAGGAAAAAATTTATATGTGATTTCATTCATGTTGTTAAGCAACTTGCACAAGTTGACTTTACATAATGTATGTGGATGTTGCTAACATGTATTGTCTTCAACTTATTTTTAACAATTCAAAGACTTAATGGAATGTAATAATAATGGTGTTTATATTGTTTAGTGGGCAATTAAAACCAAATTCCAACATGGATTGTTTTTTCTCTTTAATGAGTGGTTGTACATGCTTAAAAGGTTGACCCAACATCTAGTGTACTGAACATGAATTCTAGATTTGATGAAGCTTGAACTATGTAAGTGGTGAAAGATTAATGTACATCAACAAACAAGTGATTGATTGAGCCTTAAGGAGTTATAAAAATAGTTTTATTCTTAAGAATTGATGAATGCAATACAAGGGTGATGCATCCCCAATACTAGTTAAATCTAGGTGTAGAAATTAACTTTCCTATGCATTTGGCCATCTTGATTTCATTTTTGCCACCAAAAATTTTCATCAAGTTTTTTTTTTGAATGATTTTTTTATTTTTATCAACAACCCTTTTTTTGTTCTAGCAATGAAAAAACCAATGAAATCTAATGAAACATTTGTCTAATCTAACCTTTCACTTGTGGGCTTTACTAACATCAAATATAATTTTTTTGGTCTACCCAATGTTTATTAAGTATATGAAATACATAGAGATATTTATTGTAGTAATCATGTTAGTTTTGAGGATAAAACAATTATCAACCTTATTAATCTTTATGAACTCAAAACTTAAGAACCACCTAACAAGACATTTTGAATTAATGATTACAATGTTTGCTCAAGATTTTTGCATCACAAATTTTAGAATGGAATAATGATTAGGTTTGACATAGGCAAAAAAAACTAGGGGGATGAATTTTTGTTGAAATTAACAAATCCCTATGCATAACAAAATCTTTTTTTGTTTCAACTCATAAATCAAATTGGCATTGAATTTTTTGAAATAAGCTTTCACAACATTATTATTATTGTATTATGAAAACGTATCGAAAAGTTTGAAATGAAATTAATGAGTATGGAGTAACCAAAAACATTTTTAAATGCATGGAATGCATGTTTTCACTACTTAATGAACTCCTTGAAGACCTTCAAATTTATTTGAATGACATATTTGTGAGAATATTTTTAAATACGCCATTACATAATAACTTTTTCAAAGTTGTAATTTGTTTAAAATGTTGATATATAAATTGTGATTTTAAGAATATTTTCTTTGAATGATAATCATATTAGGTTACATCACTTTGATTAATATTTCTTTGTAAGAACTCAATCAAGTGGCCGTTTTTGGCTTGTTTTAACTAAAACAGACCTAAAGAATTATTATTTTTAAATATTGATTTGCTAAGTTATTCAAAAAAAATTCAATTTTTCAATTCATATCCATGTCAATTGGTCATTGAAATTGTCGTGTAATGGTTTAAGTTTTGGTTATGTTTAAATCTATAATTGTTTGCTAAATTGTGGTGACATTTATTCATTAACCCAAGTACATTACATACAATAATGTGGGTGTAATGAGTTAATGTATGTTTGATTATGGTTGTGGAAATTCAAAGATAGATGGAGTTCAACCACCTGTGGTTGGCAAATTGAAAGAAAGTCCTTGCATTACATGGTTGACAGAGTGATGAACATAAAGCAATGTCTTTGATGGATTTGATTCCTCATAGTGTTTGAACTTAAAGCAAGCAACTAAAATCCTTGTTCATTTTCATTGCCATGTTTTGCAAAACTGTAGCAAAATTTTCCCTATTGTGTTTGGGGTAGATCACATTTCATGTTCATGATTTGTTTAATGTCTAATTTGTCATCCACCTTGCAAAAATTCCTATACCATTGTTCACATTCAACAAAAGTTCATGTAGCCAAAATTGATTAATGAACAATGTTCCAAAACATAGTAAGTTTATTTTAAACATATTGTGACTCCCATTTTATGTAGGTTAGTCAGGTAATAATTAATTAATAATTTTTTAATACATATGCATGCTATGCCAAAAACCTAAATGAAGTTTTCAAGAAAATAGTTTCATTATTTCATATGAAACCAATTTTTATCTTTTATATTTATTTTTTATTCTCAAACATAATTGACCCCAAAAAAATTATTAACCACCTTGTAGCCAAACTAACATCGGTATTATGGTAATTTCCAAACTTAATCATGTACTTGTATGCCAACAATAGTAGTTACTTCCATTTATGTGACTATGTTTGTTTGAATGATTACATGACTATAATTATGACTATACCACTAGTAGTCATTTTGAAAGCAATTACACACATTCCTTTGACCTTGTTTGACTAACTAGCCTACCTACTTAAGCTAAAAAAACCTATGTGGTTTAGATTGGACAAGCATATGTATGCCACAATAAGTTAACATACCTACACTAAATTGGGTTATAAATCTACGGTATGTTAAGTTAGCCTACCTAGGTTAAACTAGCTTCAATAGATAACTAAGTGTCAACGGGATAACATGAACCACACCCTCCTATTTAAGGGACTACTTTTGGGAGAATATTTTGTAAAATATTTTCAATTTTTAAAAAAAAATCTTTACAAATCTGAGATTATTTTGTATACTATTATGTTGAGGTTTATGTAAAATATTTTAAGAAATATGTCATTTTGAAAAGTTTTGAAACCCATTTACAAGTCCTTTTTGTGCTTCAAAATGATCATTATAGTGCTTAATGGATTTTTTTAATTATTTTTATTCATTGGATAGTTTTCAAATTAATTCACATGTTCCAATGATATATTAGGAACCTTATAATATAAAAAATATTAATACTTCAACACCAATTAAATCATCACTTCTAAACGTGAAAAATTAACCAAACATTGCACTTGTTATGGTTCTTGTTTATGTGATTACACCCAACCTAGGTCTGATATCCTACCTGGCACTCTTGAAAACTTACCCATGTCATCTTTGAACTATTTAGGATAACCTACTTAGTAATCACTCGGCAAGGTCAACTCGAAACCCTAGGTAACCATGTATGTGTAGGCCTTATGATCATCCTAGGTTGTTATAGGTAGGCCTAGGTGGGCTGTAGATTAGCATATGTACACCTACATGTAGATCTAAATACACCTTATGTAGGCTTAAGTAGATTTAGGTTGGCTTAAAGATGTAAATTTATGTACCCCTAAGGTAAGCCTATGTAAACTTAAGTAAAACCTAGTTGGGCCTAGGTAGATTTAAGTAGGCTTTAATTAGTTACTTGGGTATTGTTATGTAGGTCTTAAATAGGCCCTAAATAACCCTTAGTAGATCTTGGTACACCTAGGTTGCCTTAGGTTTGTTTTGGTAGGCCTTAGTAGGGCCTAGCTATATCTATTTGGGTACCCCTAGGCCTTAAGTACCCTAGCTATATAAGCCTTAAATAGGCCTCTAGGTAGGCATAGGTAGACGTATGTAGGCCTTAGAGTTAACTATTTGGGAATTATGTAAATAATTACGTCTTTCCTTTCAAAGAATCTCCAATGGGAGGTCACAAAAAGGTTTGTAATGGCAAAGTAACATTAGTTCCTATAAACATAAAAAACAATGCACCCCAATGGTTGTTCACACCTACAAATAAAACATTCACACCATGAAATTTCACATTGGGCTCCACAATTTGGCAAAGGATACCAAGCTTTGGAAAAGACCATGTAGACATGGTCAATGATGGTTGACTATGCCTCCTCCCTTATTACAAGTCTTTTTATGCTTGCAACTATTACAACACAAGAATTTGAGTTTGCAATAAAAAGGGGGAAGTGCAATTTTTTGCACAAATGGTTGAAGGTGAATTTTTTTGTGTAGGTGGGTGCAAATTTTTGTGTGTTGGATGAGGCATAAATTTTGTGCAAAGGGCAAGCGCCAAGAAGCTTTGAAGAACTTGAATAGACATGTTGTAGATTGCACATTTGAAGCAAATTCAAACAAAGTGAAACAAAAAACATTAAAGGAAAATATGAACAAGGAGAAGAAAATTGATAACAAAGAAGGGAAAAAATGTGCACAAATGAATGTTTGTGCAAACATATGTGTGTGCAAGCATGGTAATCTCTACGAGTAAGCATGTCTTGATGTTTTGGCACCTTCATGAATATGATGACGGACATCAAGTCTTCATTTGGCATGTTCCATGGCAATTTCTTGAACAAGGGCTAGATGTAGGAGCATATTTTAATCAACTAACATCACACAATTTGTAAAAATATGTTTTTCCATTAAAAGAGGCTCATAATTGTTAAAATACACATACACCTTTTAATGTACCTTGTTAAGTGCATCTTCCTTGGATATAAATATCCTTGTAACTTACAGATTGTATATAAAATACATTTCATGTTCAAATATGGTTTCATTAAAAACATGAATGATATCAATATTATAATATAGATATAAAAACTTGTAGACGTAGAACCTACATTTTTAAAAATCCAATAAATGGTTACATTTATAAGTGTTTCATGAGATTATATATAACATTTATTTATTGATTCCTCAAAATTTTGCCACATGGAATAGTAAAGTTGAAATGTTATTGATTTGCTTCAATTTACGAAATGTTGTTAACAAGAATGAAGTAAACCTTGGTCCTAGTGATCCCACCATTCAATTTACATGGAAATTTAAAGATTCCAAAACTTGTGTTAATAGACTTTTCCATTGTGAACAAAAACAATGTCTTTAAGACCATTTCCCATTTCCCAAGCAATAAAAATCAAATAACAACACTTAAATAAAACCTTTCAAATGAATCTACATAAAAAATTGTGTTATTCAACTAGATGTTACATTTTTATTATGTTAGATTTTGGGATTCCCAAAAATCCACCTTTGGAAAAGTTGAAATAGTTGGTTGCACTTTTACTAAGCCACAAGTAAATTTATTCATTTCAACTCTACCAAATTATTGGAATATTTTTGTTCCCACACAAGGTGGCATTGTCAATCTCAACTTTACTGAATTACTTTTTAATATTGTACAACAACATGTTGTCAACATTTCTAGAACAAAACCCTAGAAATTCAATGCATTTTATGTCAAAGAAAAATTTCAACAACTAGTATAATAGTTCACATCAAAGATTTTTAAAATCTCCCCATATATTGGGTGATAAATTCCTAGTCAAGGAGCCTTTGACACAAAATATTCTTGAAAAAATACATGTATATTAGGTTAAAATATAAAGATCATTCTATTTTTAAGATCCCATCATTTTATTTATATATCTTGTTATTACATCATACTTAACACACACTTTACAAAAGTCCACATTGTTAAAAAATAAACTATGAAAATGACTTGTATTCGAAAAAACTTACTTTCAACCTATTTTTACAATGCCAATTAAATGAAAACCAATGCATAGTAGTGAAAATCCATATTGTCTTTGATCATCCCAATATTACGTTCAATATAAAATAGTTTAATGATAAGTTTTATTGCTAATCTAAGTAAATTTTTGGTCTTCAAGCCTACTTTCATATCCCTAATCAAGAACACACAAAATTAGACCCCAAAACTTTAAAATGTATATTTGGATATGGTGAACCTCTTGTAATTAAAGGTTATCATCTTTATAATCTAGACAATAGAAAAATAAAATTATAGTTAAGATGTGGTTTTTTTTTTAACTCTTTAATTTTAGGGGGGGTAATTGATTCATGTGAACCCAATTCCCACCTAACGGTTGTACAACTTGGTCAATAATTAAGTCCACTAGCTATTCCATTACTAGCACAACAAGCAAATCCATCATCACCACCACAAATTGTAGGTCACCAACAAAAATTGCCCCACCACAAGACTTATTTGATCAACATCCCAAGATTCAAGTAAAAAATCACCAATGCCACCCCACATGGGGGCCCATCTACAACAATCACAACAAACAACTACACTTTATAAACTTCTCAATGCAAAAAACAAACTGCAATGGAATTCTACAAAATTTCATGAGAGTTTTTTTGCTTATGTTTTCATGACACAAAACTTACTTTTGAACATGAAGCCTTTTATGATGATGATTATATTGATTGGCATTTAGCTATGTGAATTAGTATAATTCATGAATTAAGAACCAAACATACATGGATTATGGTTGACCTTCACCAAATATATCAATAGTCAATACAAAATGGTTGTTTTTGTGAAAATATGAGTCTAATGGATCTTTGCTTCATGACAAAGCCATGCTTGTTATTCAAAACTTCACTCAATAAAGTTTTCACTATGTTGAAACATTTTTACCAATGATGAAAATGAATTCCTAATGAATTTGATTTGCACTTGCAAATTTGTATAGCTATCACATTCATCAAATGAATGTCACTATTGCTTTCTAGAGTGACACTTTATAAAGGAGATTTACATTCCCAACTTGAAGGTTTTGTTGCATTTGGAAATGAGACAAAAGTGCAATGTTTAATAAAATCCTTTTTTGGATTAAAACAAACACCATTTGTTTGGTACAAATTTTTTGATAAGTATTTTAAAAACAAGGTTTTTTCAAATGCCTTTTTAATACAAATGTACATCTAAAAAGATCCACCAAGACCTTCATGATTCTCGGGTTATCTAATGACCTTATTCTTGTATTTAATGATTTATTATACTTTTGGATAATAAATTTTTCTTGTTTCAAAAAAAACTTATGATTGATAATCAAACATTGAATATATCCTTGTAATCCAAGTTTGGCAAGATCGCACTACTTGTACACATTAATCATGTTTCAAAACAACTACATATGTGATTTATTAACTAAATTTAACATGAACATTTATAATCTTTATAACACCCTGCTTCAAGTTGGTGTCAAAATGAAAATCTTACATATGAACAAACAACTTTCATAACAAATATACCATACTCCACTGTTATTGGTAGTTTGTAATCCTTGGTCACATGTACATGACTTGATTTAACTTTTGATGTAAACCCATTTAATTCAATTCATGGCATATCTTGGACCAATCAATCGGTTTGCCTTTAAAAGGATTATGAAATATTTAAAGAAGACTAACTATTGCAGCATCATTTATCATGGCCACCACACCCCACCTTATACATGTCACCTATTATAAGGTTGAAATGATGATAATTGGGTTGGTGACCTAGAAACCAAAAGATCTACATCTTGTTTTTTCTCTCAATTAGACAATGCTTTGATATCTTGGCATAGCAAGAAACATGTGGTTGCATTATTTTTTATTGAGGTGAAATATATTAATGTTATTGTTGCAATATTAAAAAAAATTGATTGAAGACCTTGTTGATTAAACTTGCATATTTAATTCAATTGTTTAGCATTTTTTATCATGACAATCAATCATGTATTGCCCAAGTTAACTAAACATCACAGATTCTATGTCCATTTCAAACACATTAATATTAAATATCATTTCATTCATGGGAAAATCAATGGTAAAAAAATTCAATTTGAAGTTTTTACATTTACTATTCACATTGAGGTTAATATTTTAATCAAAGTCATGTCCAAGCCCAAACATCAAACATATGTTGTTGCTCATAGACTCACAAGTTTCAATGACTTGTTGACAAGGGCATATTTTGCTAGTACCATCAAATCATTTAAATAATTTTACATGATGAAGTTAAAGGGGGAATGCAATGACATATTTTAGTCAATTAACATCACACAATCTATGGAAACATGTTTCTCCATTAACAAAAAATCATAATTATTAAGATACATACATACCTTTTTAAGGTACCTCTTCTTTATATATAAATATATTTGTAATTTACACATCATGTATTCTTTCCTTTTTTTAAAGTCCAAATGCTATAAACCCATCTATCCATTACAAGGGTTGATATATGGGTTTGCAATTTGAGGCTATAGGGCCTAATATAAAGCATTATGTTGGAGATGTTTTAAGGACTTTTTAAGCATTTGAATTACATGTTTATCTTCATAGTTCTTGTGGTTTCTTATAGGCCAACTTCATTGCCAATTTGATTGATCCTTGACACATGCATCACCCTTATTCAAACAATACATTGGGATTTGCAAGATAAATCCATGAGAACAAACATAATGATTGATGACCTTGTTGGTGGGGATTATATTTTGTGAACCTCCCCTAAGTAGGGTAGGCTAGTATGGTGGTTCTCCTATTAGTATGGTGGAAATTTACATTTTAGTAATGGCCTACCTTAATCATTATGCCCAATAATGCCATGGTAGTAGGGAATTCCACCTTGGACCTCAAGTTCAATGCTCCACCTTTAGTTCACAAGGTCTAATGCTCGAATGCCTTGGCATTACCCTACACAACTCATTATTTTTTACCAAAAAAAGTGCAAAATTATAACATTTAAAACAAATTGTAGTCTAACATAACATAGGAGCTAGACATTTCCTAAGGTAGGATGGTTGTTTGTGCATTGGAGAAAAATCAATTTAGTTGTGGACATATTGTCAATGGCATATGACAACCTTAAGTTGAATTTCAAATATTGATAATGTGAAAATAAATCTAAAAACATATGGACTCAAGTTATATGCACACAATTGTGTTGATGAGACAAAGGTAAAGATAGTTCTTTGACATAATGAAGTTGAGAATTAAAAAATTAAATAAGAAAATATGAATCAAAATTTTTCCAACCCACTTTTGTAGCATTATTATCCAATGAATAGGAGTGACAACTTACACGTATAATAATCAATCATGCTAATGACAAGTTATAAACATATATTGCATTTTTTTTGGTATACATAATTTTGTGATTTTGTTGCAATGCATTAAATTTTTTTAAAAATTGTGTATTATAGTTTCGCTTGCATGGGTATTTGATTTCACAAGAAAATGAATATTTTCATAAAGGATTTACATTAATATCCTTCATCCTTGTAGGTCAAAATGTTTGACATTGTGGTCAACTATAGCAAATAAAGTTAAAATATTTATTTCTTTTGTTAAATATAACAACAAATTGAATTCAAAACTAAACACAATGAAACTATTGGTATTCAAAACACACATGGACTCTTTTCAACAACGGACATTTCCTTATGTTGTATATTTGGGTAACGATCCTATACATTTTCAGGTTTACAACTAATTACAACAAATGGGACCTTGGGTGGATAAAATTGCTTACATTGAAGAACCTTGTGGGTGGTTAGCTATGTTTGGGATGGACAACATGGTTGCAACACCTAACACCCATGGTTCAATTTCAATGTGTCAACATGTTGCGTGCCCATCAACTACATGTTCACCAAGTAGGTATTAGTGTTGGGCAAGCATATAATTTGTTAATTAGTATATGGCATGGGATCATAGAGGTTATGGTGTTAAGGACCATGTTGTTTTGCTATTCAACTATTAAGGTATTGGGGTCAATACTTGGACTAGGGAAATATAAATGTTGAATGAGTTGTAATATTTACGAGATTATGAGGCATAGTCGATTACTTCAACAACTCAGTATCAATCCTTACGTTATTGCACATTTGATATAATTTGACACAAAAATATAGATTAAGAAAATGTCCATCATATTTTCATCTAATAATGATTATTTTATAGAGAATAATTTGATTACTTTGTGTAATTGGTTTGAAGTTGAAGTTGAATACACTTTGAGGTGCAATGTGTTTTTCACATAATGACACTATTCATGTTCAACACTTGTTGGTACTTGTCTCTTCGTTACTTATATTCATACCATAATGATATATAAAGTTAACAATCTATATAATTGAAAAATTGCTAGCTAGTTTGTAGCCAAAAAGACAAGAAAGGAAAACTCATATGTCATTAGTTTGGTCATGAATTCATGCAATAATTCATCACTTCAAATTCCATTCCACCAAATCAAACATATATTTCCAAATCTAACACATAGACTTTATGTTTTTAAATTGCAATTAAATTACCATTTATATTTTATAAGATCTAACGAGTAGATCATTTTGGACCTTCTTTTGAAGTGCCAAGTCTAACTTTTGGCATCACGGATTTACAATCCTTGTTTCAACCCCATTTCAACATACTAATAAATAAAAAAAGTGATTTCCCAACTTCCATGCCCAAATTGTGTTTTTTTTCAAAAATTTTGACAAGAGAGAATTATTGCCACCCACTAATTCACTCATTTTTAATCATCAATTTTCCAATTTTGCAACAACCCAACACAAGTATGAAACAATAGCAATTTCCCACTTCGAGTTCCCAAAGATTCAAATTTCATTTCCTTTCACCCACATTCCCAATTTCCTAATTCTTAAGCATGCAAAACTTAAGAATATGATGCCAACTCAAACAAGCTCCTTAATCCCCTAGAGTTATTCATTAATTCCACTGTTGCCTACTACAATATTCATAATTTTGCATAAATATTTGAATCCTTGAACTTTTCTAGTGGACATAATGAAAATTATAATGACTACAACAACTAAGACAATCACTATGGGCATTTTTTCCCAATAGTCAGCACCACATTTACATCTTAAACAAAAGCCATATCCGAAGCATTTCAAATTGTCTTTAACAAATCCAAACATAAAGTTATTGAACACTTAACTTTTCAACTTCACCAATGCCTTACAAACACCCTCCCATTCCTTAATCTAACTTTTCAAACTCATTTCCCACTTCAACAAAATCCACAAAATCGATTATCTTCTATGCCATCAAATCTATTATGAAAAATAAGCAAACAAAGTTGATAAGCACATTAGCACACACCACATAAAACAACAAACAAGGTGTTCACATTCCTCCCAACATTCATGGATGTTTAAACTTGCAAAAATAAAATAAATAGGCAAACTAGTCCTAGTTTGGAGAAAAAAATGTTCTCCCCACTTTTGTTAACATGTTAATCATGTTAAAAATGATCAGCCCCAACAATGACACACCAAATTAGGGCATGCTGATTTACCTTTTCCAATGTTCTTTTAGGTTACAAGTCATCTATATGTACTATTCATACCTACCTCTGAGCTTGGAACCTACAAATAAATGTAATTTTCACATCTTTATGCATCTTGCGGAACATTGTTGGAGGAAGCAAGGGGAAAAGTGATTATGTGATTTTTGCAAAATAATGGAGGTGGGTACATATAATACCAATATGATATTTCAATCTTTTTAAAAACTTCTATACCATTATTGCTTAACATGTAATAAACCATACACTTGTCCCATAATGTTAGGTACTTAAACCAACAAATAGAACTAGAACTATGAATATAATTTTGCACATCATGATAAAGAAAATATTTTTTGTTTGGTCCAACTCCACTCGATATCAAATATTGCATGATTCACTTTAGCTTGTATCCTTTTTTTGGAACAATTCATGAATTAAGTTTTTCAAAATGCATGGTGAAATGAAGATGAGCCTATCCATCATTTGAAATGAGGCAACTTTTGTTCTAATGAATCATTTTGGAAATAATCTAATAAAGAAAAAAAAATGTTCAATTATGTTTAGTATCAACTTGGATGTGAACCTTTTAGTCCTATCTCTAAACACACACATACTTGCAAATTGGTTGTGTTTGCTCCATATTGGTAAAACTTAAAATCATACATGCAGGTTTATTATCTTAGGGCAATAATAAATTTTTATAACATGAAAGGCAACAATAATACAAAAAAATTAATCAATTAAAAATTAATTTCATTATGATTTTTGTTATTAAATCGTCATCAAAGCCTTATTGAAAATTTTGAAATAACATTGAATTAATTAAAAATGAATTCATATCTCAAATGAATTTTATATTAAAATTGACATTTTTCATTGTAATCAATTCTTGCATAATCTTTCAAATTAGTTTCTTAAGAATCTCATGTTAATAAGATTTCAAAGAATTGAAGCTAATTATTTGTTTGTTTCTCAAACAAATTTCATTAAGAAAATTAGTCAAATGAATTGTTTTTTACATTTCATCATGATATGAAACCTTGTGATTTAAAAGGGCAAGTGACAACCCAAAAAAATAAAATGATATAGAGGCATGATTAAATTAGTTACCCAACATTCATTTTTTGAAAAGAAACCCACCAAATAGATGGGTAGACTTCAAAACAACCCATCAATTGCATGGGTGCACCCAGAATCGGCAAGCATGAAACATGCGCAACAAGTTAAATGTAGCACTAAGTTCAACGCACTTGTAGTACAATGCTTAATAAGAAAAAAAATCAAACTTTTTTTTATGATACCCGCACAATGATTAATGTTGTAAATAAGAAAAAAAAAAGTGATGTATTGGTTAAAATCCTCCCTTCAACTAAAAAGGCCAAGGTTCAATCCTTTTTTTAATTGTTTTTTTCGATAAACAAAATGGATGAAAAAATTCATAGAACATATAAATAATTTAAAAGTTAATTTCCCTTAGGAAGTAATTTCCTTGAGCAAAAGAAGATTAAGTGCCAATCCCGAACAAGTTCCCCATGGAGTTAGAAAAGTTTCCTCCTTGAGCAAAATAAGATTAAGTGCCAATCCCAAACAAGTTCCCCATGGAGTTAAAAAAGTTTCCTCCTTGAGCAAAAGAAGATTAAGTGCCAATCTCAAACAAGTTCCCCATGGAGTTAGAAAAGTTTCCTAATGAAAAACACAACTTCCCAAGGAGCAATGAATTTTCCTTGGGCAAGTTCCCCAAGGAGATTAAGTGCCAATCTCAAACAAGTTCCCCATGGAGTTAGAAAAGTTTCCTAATGAAAAACACAACTTCCCAAGGAGCAATGAATTTTCCTTGGGCAAGTTCCCCAAGGAGAAGTGCTCCTTCTCCTCAAGGGACATGATTGTTCCCAAAGGAAAAAGAGGTTTAAGTTACTCCTTGGGACAACTTAAACTCCTTCTCCTTGGGGACATGATTGTTCCCTTGGGAAATGCCAATGTCCCCGGGGGGAAGTTCATGCTCACTCATTGGTTTGCATGTCCACAACACTTGGAATATCATGTTTGTAACTTGTGTGAGTCTGGGGATTCCAAAATAACGAAAAGGTTTTGTTTTCCCATTTCCTTAGGCTCGCTTCCATTTGTCATCACACAACACTCCACAACAAAAAAAGGTTTGGAATGCTCAATGAATGGGGTTAATGTGAGACATCATCAACTTACTTTGCACATGTTTGAAAAGAACACACTCTTTCTTGGAAAAAAAAATTTGAGTACTCAAAATGAAGAGACATATTGTGGACAAGACTTACTACATGCTTACTCCAAGTCAGATGCATAGAGTTCTGCAAGATAAAGACTTACCACACACTTGCTGCAAGTCAGCTGCATAGAGTTCCACAAGATAAAGACTACTACACACTTGCTGCAAGTCAAATGCATAGAGTTCCACAAGATAAAAGACTTACTACACACTTACTGCGAGTCAGATGCATAGAGTTCTGAGAGATGACTGCATATACAATTGCAAACACTTCAGAACAAAACAGAGCATCAAATATGCATCGAAACAGAGCTGCAATGCCTTGTATGACACGTTATCAACATGCACGTATCAGAACAAGATACCCTGCAGAGTTGACATGAAAGTAACAGACAACCTATGCATAAAATGGACAGGCCCCACTGTACAATTCCAAGCTTATGATTCAGATATTATCTCCGATTCAGAACAGCCCATCACAAAGGGAATTCAGCATTGGTTCCACTTAGAGAATTTTGATGATTAGACAGGTTTTATGACCAGATGATGCAACTGCTGAGTGTAGAATGAGCTTTTAGAGAATGCAACCTAATGAGGTTTTAGAGAGGTGAGTCAAAGTTCCTGCATTTTAAAGCAAAAGGGTACATCTGTTTCTGCAATGGCTGCATAACAAGTTACCAGGCAAATGCTTGTCAATGAGTAATGCTTTTGACAAGCCTCCATAAAAGATCAAATTCTTGTCAATGTGGACCAAACGCTACTTGTCATCACAATTGTACACCCATGAGAGATGCAGATAAACAGGGACTAAGCACAGCAATGGAAATCGTCCAGATTGGAGGACACCTGTTATTCAAAGGTTCTCATCCACTCCATCACAAGTAAATTTGGTTAAGTAAGAAATAGTGAGGTGGGAGAAACAATCCATACCTCCACTGGACCGAAGGATAAGCGCAAACATCACACAATTCAGTTGTCCAATGTCACTACAAGTTTAAGCCTTCTTACTTTCTCAAAGCCCATACCTGCAGAGCAAAATGCTTGCTATGAGCACCTATAACCACCAAGAAATTTCAGTTTCTCCCACTCACTGAGAAGTAAACTGATACAGAATTACTCCATCATAGCTTTGTCAATTGAAGAACTCTGATCAATCAAATAATTGTTCAACTGGCAATGCTGGACTGGAGGATAGAATAGAAGAAGCTGCAAGCCAGGATCAAGTTTATAAACCCTATCCTGAATCTAATTCAATAACACAAAATGAAAAAACCTGTTCCAATTTATGTGGCAATTAAAAGCTCCAAGAATCCTGAAAGACACAAAAGAGAAAATTTGTCTAAACAGGCACTTGGGAAAAGGTTTGGCTGTAACCTCTTTCTTTACTGAAACGGCCACTTGGGAAGAAAAGGTTTGGCTGCATTTACTGGAGAAGGCCGCTGGAAGATGGAGGGAGAGAGAGAGAGACACACACACATCAGTGCAGATCTTCAAACCCTAATTGAACATTGTGTGGGTCGATGGGCAGGATCTCCGCGATCTTCGCTCACCATACCAGTTTGAAGATGTACTTACCGTCTCTGATTTGGTTGCAGTATTTCAGATTAAGCTTTTCTGCTCTTCTCACTTGCTTCAAAGAGTGCATAGTTAGTGATGGTGCGGATTTATATCAGCACGTACTGCAAAGTAAAAAGAGAAGAAGTACAAGAAGTGATGACACTTTCCGGAAACACTACTCGCAGAAGTGAAGAATCAATTCTGTGGAGCCCAGCTAGACGACTACCTACTCAACGATGGAGACGTACAAACCGCAAAAGGCAAGAGGAAATTGATACTATTTGATACGATCTGTCCCTGCCGCCTACCAGATCCGCCAACAACAACGAGAGTTCGATCAAACATCTCGTGCACTTTTGTGCTTCTGCAATCACGCTTGACTGTACCTTGATGACTGCAACAAGAATGAATGCTAGTGCTGCTTGATAATGGCCACCAGATGAGTGTAATGAGCATTGAATTCTCGGAGAAAAGACGGCACACCTTCCCCACCACAGCAAGCGTTATGATAGAGTACAACTTGTGGTGGTCCAAATTCTCGTAAGCTTGGGAGAGTTCATTACCTTGTGTAGGAGATGGTGCGTCGTCGAGCTCGTGTGCTAAAGAGAATCGGCGGCAGAACACAAAAATGGCAGAGCAGCTCGGCATGTCGGATGATCAGGCATCGGTTGTTGATGCAGGGAATTCTGTTGTTGTTTCTTCTAGTGTCGATTCTGTTTTGACACGTATGGGTTGGCCTCTCGGATTAGGATCTTCTTCGTCCTCATCGTCGCTAGACAGGATGCCGGTAGAGGGAAGTGGCAATGGACCGCAGTTGGCGTCGAACGCCGATATTGTTTTGTCATCGATGTTCTCAGAGCTAGGCACGACGACGACGACGACGACGAGCTGCGGTGATTCCGAGTTCGATACTCTCAGCGACGGTTCGACCTTGACGTCTTTCAAAGACTCGCAGCGGATAACACTGGGGAGCTTGATCGGTCTTCCCATGGAGTCTTTCAGGATGCTGTTGTTGTGCGGAGATGATGATTTTATCAGCGATGTCGATCGGGTCAGCTGGTCGAGCAACAGAAGCATGATTACAACGGTGACGTTGACGAGAACATCATCAACGCGTCGACGAGAGCGACGCTCTCGATGGTGTGGCTTCGTACGTTTTCTGGTCGGCTTCTTCAACAGTTGTATCACACTAGCGTCTTGTCCGAATTCAGTGCTATTCAGAATGAAGACAAGCCATCGGAGCTTCGACACCTACAGCATCCAAGCTCCTCATCGTCAGTATACGAGGAACGATCAGATCTCGAAGATGCTAATAAAACTAATTCCCGGGAGCCACATCCGTCGTCGACCGAAAAGGTTTTCATGAACTCTGTGTTTGAAGAATCGGACTTACTGCTGATCGGCAGGCACATGATCGAGTGGCGGAACCCGTTGTTCGTCCCTGATCTTGCGATATCGGAGGAGGGAACTACAGATCAGAGTCACAGCAACGCAGCACCAATTGCGGAAATCAAGGTAATAAGCTGTGAACTTCCACTTAATGACCAGGAGTCTTCTTCCTCCATCACAAATGTGAATCACAGCGGGCCCGTCCCTGAATGAGGAGGTTCAAGGACAGGGGATGGAGAGAGCACATATAAGAGCAAACTGCAGTATAAAAAAGGACCTCGACATGAAAGTCTTGGCATATCTGACCATTTCTGAATTCCTTATAATACAGTGGTGGTGGAGAGATTGACCCCCTAATCCGCTTGTTGGATGATGGTGAGAATCATGAGATTCAATCATGACAAAGCTGAGGGTAGTCTTTGCAGCCAACTGCTGTAGTAGTGGGACGGTGGAACAAGTGCGCGCAGATTGGTTTCATCTGCCAGCCTTTGTTGGGTGTGTAGTGAGATTGAACTTTGCAGCGATCATGCTGTCCATCTCATCAAGTTTCGTCTTGCCCATGAGTAGTACTCTTGGATTCCAGGTAATTTTTTGGTTGGTAAGGTGCATCGAAGACAAACATTACTCCTGTTTTTGTAGTGCCTGATATACAATTGAACCTCTTATGTAAAACTGAATTGCAAATTGTAGTTGCAAACACACAATGTCTCAAGTGGGAGAAAAGGCAGAAAAAAAGTGACAAACCTCACTGCAATACTCATAACAGAAGGCTTTCTTTTGCAATGGAGCTGACATCAGGGAACTTGTCAAGCACACCATACCTAGGCCTGATGACTCTAAGTCTGCAAACTGCATGCAAAGGCATCCAAAAACAGTCAGCTCCAGAGAATGATGCTATAGAAGAGAATTTGTGGCTTAATGATACCTCCCTCAGTGATGGGATTGCAAAGCTTGCTTGCACACTCACTTGTCACATTGGCCCAATTCATCCTGCCACACATAACAGAAGATTTGAGAAGAAGTGGTGGGGGGCAACTTGAGTTTGAAGATGCTGAAAAAGCATTCCAGATGATGGAAAAATTCCCTGTCTGAATTTCAATTAGGGTTTCAGATCCGATTCCTGAAATTGAATTGATTCACACAAATCAAGCTTTGGCAAACCCTTAATCACAGATGCTTTAGGGTTTTGGGTTTTGGGTTTTAGGGTTTTGGGTCTGTGAAAAGACCTGCAAAATCACTTGAATATCTAACAATTGATGAATCCTAATGGGTGGAAAAATGTTCTATTTGATAATGATTTATCTTATTATTATTTAATTTTTTAGTATATACGCCCTATAGTAAAATTGCCCTATATTAATTATAATCTATTAATTCATATTTTATCATATTTTATATTATAATTAAATTTATTATTTGGATAAAATGTACCTTATTTTTCAATTAATTAACTTATAATTTCTCCCCAACAACCGATATATTACATTCACGTATTTTTTACTTTTTTTTTTCACTTGTCCCTCCTCGCCCCAAGCTTTTTCACTTTATGTATATCATACAAAACATGTTCTAGAACTACATTAAAAACATGAAAGAAGCTAACCTTTTAAAATAAAAAATTATGAAATTAGTTCACATAGGAAAGACAACATTTATCATTAATGACAATATAATACATTATGTCTATGCAATCCCTTTGAAAAAAAATTCAATAAAACAAAAAAATTAAAAGATGAAAATTGTGAAACGTTTGATTGATTTCATCTATTGATTATAGATGAAATATCTTTAGTGGGTGATAAAATGTTGAATTTAATCGATCATAAATTTACATGATATAAAGCAAGCCCATAATTAGGTTATGGGTTGGGCTTGATGTCATTATGACACTCGATTTTATCAATCAAGCCTAGTTCAAAATTCATGGATTTAATGTCCTCATAACAATTATTTGACATGAAAATGCTAAATGTTATGAAATGTACAAGTTATTAGACAAAAGAATATAAACTTATTAAGACCTTAAACAAATTTCAAACAGTGCCCATCATAAACCATTGATGATATAAATTTTATGAACAAGTGTTATTTAAAAACACTACTAGTGGATAATACATTACCATACTTGTTTTACACAAACACCAAAACTGTTGCAAATAATAAAAATGTTTTTGAAAAAAAATTAGATGAAACATTCACATCTCAAACACAAATTGTCAAATTTGACACATCTTTTTCATTTTAAATTATCAACTAATCCCAATCAAACTACTAGTTTTCATTACAAATTATCACTTAAAAATACATTAATAAAATTATGTGTGGTGAATCATCATATTGTCTTATTAATGGCACAAATGAAGTATTTCAACATTATTCTTCCAAAACCGTTAATATGGATAGAATTTCACAATCCTTAAGTTGAATTCAACACATTTATGAACCATTCTTTACATTTAACAAAAATTAAACATCAATGGAATAAAAAATCATTGAAGTACAAATAGGAAATAATCCTTCCCATGCCATTACAAAAGTCCAATTTTTAATTTTGATTAATGATTTCATTGTGCACAAGGTTTAACTCTTGATTGTTTAACATTCGACCCTATGGTGTAACATGGTATACAACTCTATTCATATTTTGTTTTAATGAACATTTCTATTTATTTTTTCCATTATCAAGTAGATTCCATAGTTTTTTAAAAAATGATTTGATTAAGGAATAATCACTTTTTTGAAATTGTACAATATGAAATATATGATGATATAATCTCTCCATATGCATTTTCTGAAATTACATTTTGAAAACATTATAGTTAATATATTAGACTTATTAACATTTCGCATTCTTTGTTTAACCAAAAAATTTTAAAATACAATGTTTTATCCAACAAATTTCATATTGTATCTTGTTATAAGGAACTTGGGACAATGATTATTTATAATAAAACTATATTATTAGCACAAAAAACTTCAATAACAAATTATGGTTACATTCATTACATGTTTTAAATAAAAATACATGATAAGCAATATGTATATAATTATAATTTATGAAGAAATAGAATGAAAACATTGTATTTCAATTCCATAGTAGAATCCATTTGGAAGGACATACTTTCAAATTGTTATAAATAAATAATTAAAGATTTTAACTTAGACATGCTGACAAAAACAAGTGAATAATTAGCCCTACAAAATCTTATGAACAATATAATTAGAAACGTACTTTTTCAAGAAGCTCAACAACTAACAACACATAAATTGATCATATTTGAACAAACGCACCAACATAGTTCAATGTTATTTCAAATTAATGCAAGTTTATTGGATAGACCATAAACTTATATATTTTGCATTCAAATTGCCACATTACATGCCACATTATGTGTTACCATGTGATTAATATTATAAAGAAACATGATTAAAAAAACTCAATGGTTAAAAATTTATGTCATTGATATTTTTTGCAAATATTATCATTATATAATTTTCTCATAGGATTGTATGATTAATACACTCTATCAACAACAATAAAGTAAAAACAGGTAAGGCCCATGTTTCATTGACATCTTATTTCCAAATAACATAACATATACAAAGGCTTTGTAAAGATGTCACGTCGTTTGTGATTAAATTTTTTATCCCATTGAAGGTTGTGGAATCTATTTGGTCTCATAGATTGGTGTACATTTGTGCTTGAAGAAGGAAAGTTTTTGTTTGTGAATTTCTTTTTCATTCGTCACAAAAATGAATATTCTTTGTAAGTCAAGTTTTTGTTCTCAAATTATTTTTTATTGGACATAAAAATGATACGTTTGATGTATTTTTTAAAACCAATGTTAGGGCTTGGGCACACATATTTGATTTTGCTTCAATTTTTTTGGTGTTTTAAAATTAGAAAATCATTGTTGGGTTCTAGCTTTCTTCAAAAAGAAATTTCATAATCAAAGAATTACACCTAGTTGGTTATTCTGAAATAATTTTTTTTTTGGTTGACAAAGCCTAAAGTTCCTAAACTAGGGTTAGTTGGGTGGGTATTTGATTTTGTCAATAACCTCCAAGTTTGGGTTTTTATATGTTTTCATAATTAGATAACTATTGGGTTTTGGGCTTTTGAACAAAATCAAAATCAAAAAATCGTTAATTTCCTAGATATTCCAAAATATATATTTTAAGGTTTAGGTGTTTTGAAAATTGTGTTGCCCATTCTTTTGTCAATGGTTTTTTTTTTTAAGGAATTTTTTTTGTAGCCAATGTGGAGATCATCCATAGAAAGATGTTTAAAAAAGTTACAATCATCCCTTTGAAGATTTAGCCAAATTTAGCTACAAACCATATATGAAGCACAAATGTGTAATTATCCTTCTATATTTTTAGCTACACATTGAAAACCAAAATACCATAGTACCAAGGTAGGTTCAATAGTTCTTTGCCAATTTTTTATTTTTTATTTTTTTAAATCCTTCAAGATGTCAATTTAAAATTATGGGATTTTTGACATATTGAGTATTATTAAGCAAATAAGTAGAGTTGGCTTCCATGTTTACTTCATGTGGCATAGTTAAGCATTTCCACTTATATATATGCATAGGTTTGATTTTGGGTAATGACATTTTGATGACAATTTCAAGCCACCTTCTACTATGGTTTTGCAATTTTCTTTTTAATTATTTTTTCAAATTTTTTGGCATATGGTCCATAAGTTTCCAAAATTCTGGCTAAACATAAAAAATAACTTAATTATTGCCATACCGAACCAAGTATATATATAGTGTACAAATCTGATGATTTTATTTTTTCTCTCTTTTTTCTTTTTTTGCCTCACATTTGTTTGATTGAAAACCTCCAAAATCACTCCATTCTCAAATTTTTAATTTTTGGCAAATTTTTGCACAAAAAAAAGGTTGTTTAAGTTTCCACTTTAAATGTTGGTTACGTATTTGATTTTATTAATTACATTTTTTTTTCTATGCTTTTATATTTTTTTAGAATTAGAGAACTACCAGGGTATGTTTTGTTTTTCCTCTGGGAAAATTTTGTCTATTTTTTTAACCCAAAAAAATGGGCCAAAATCTGTAATGTAAATTCAACTAATTTGGCTAATTTTTAATTCAGTGAAAATTGCCCAATTTTCGATATTAATATTTTATGAATTATTAAAAGAGAACCTGGCTGCTTAGTTGAAGGGTTTTGAGCTTTTGAAAACAATAATAAAAATAATAAAAATAATCAGAATCGACAAAATGCTGGACAGCCTTTATTTCAAAAAAGATTTGCTTTAAAAAGGTTCAAGGTTAAGTCCGGGTATTTGATTTTGCTGATAACCTCCGGTTCCGGTCTGTTATATTATGCTTCAGAATCATAGAACTTATGGGTTCTGGGCTTTTTGAATTTATTTCATTTTTTAAAAAAAATCAGAATCAAAGAACTGCTGGACAATCCGAGAAAAGTTTTTTGTTTTAAGGGTTCCCTTATTAACCATCGGTTTAAACAAACCCCTAAACCCTACAACAAAGCCTTTGAAACAGAAGCCGTTGTGGGGTTTAGGGTTTAGGGTTTAACGCGGTTGTTGGTTTTGGCGATTCCTGCCACTTAAACCCTAATTTCTCGGAAGTGCCTCAAGAGTTTGCAAACCCTTGGCGTCAGCGCTTCCGCTCGCGCGTCTGCGTACTTTGTTTTGGCAGAAGGGATTGGGAGCAGAGATGTGCGGCAGAGCACGTTGTACGCTGCGTGTCGACGCAGTTGCTTCAGCTTGTGGTTTCCAAGCCCCACTACGCTCCATCAACTCCGATAGGTTGGTAGTCTTCCCTTCTTGTTTTGGTTTCTTCTCTTCTTTGGTTTAGAAGTACTAGAAAGACGTTGTAATTTTTGGGGCGGTGGATTTTTGTCTCATTTTTTTGACCTCTCTCCCTCTCTTTGTTCTACTCCCGCGCCCTTTTTTCTGACTCTTGAATTGTATAGGGGAATTATGAATTGGTGGTGCATGTGTGGTATTTTGCATGGGTTTCAGTAGATTTTCTACTTTTTATTTTGCGGTATCCCAGTGATTGGGTGAAGATCCAGTAGGAAAGCTGACGAGATAGTGGTGAATTTAGGGTTTAGGGTTTAGCTGAGGAGAGTTGGAATATGTTCATGGGCGACTTTGTAGCTGACATATGGCAATTGGAGAAAAATCCTTAACCTCTGAGAAGGAAGCAATTCTTCATTTGAAAGTGAAGAAAACACTTTCTCACAATCACTGAGGATGGATGGGGATGCTTTCTTATTCTTATCAATCTGAACCCATTTCACTAGTATTATCAGTCTTGGAGCTTCCACTGCAATTTCAACCTCAGTCTTCAAAGACATACCAATAAACCTTTTTTTCCTTTCTTGAAACGCTGCTGCAACATCCTAGTTGCCAGTGGATGTTGCAGTTATAACCTGCTGTCTCAAGAATAGAGAAGGACTCAGGTTGCACCATCTGGAAAATTGTGTACCAACAAACCCCTAGATCTCAAGGGAGTGGGTGTATTTGTGAGTGATATGGCATGAACAGTGAGGAACCTTTTTCTTTTTTTTTCATTGATTGGAATCTTCTGGCTCCTGATAGTCTGGGGAATCTTATGTCCATCCCAGTCTCAGAGAAGCCAGTCTTGAAACTTTGCTGTGATTTGAGGTACTTTTGTGTTGAATGTGGGTATGGCATTGCTTACTGCAGATATCATCCTTCATACAATGTGGCACCAGGTGCACACATGCCTGTGGTTCACTATGATAGCAAGGATAAGGCCAGCAAGGAGCCAGTTGTGCACTGTATGAGATGGGGCCTAGTTCCCAGTTTCACCAAGAAGTCAGAGAAACCTGATTACTACCGAATGGTGAGATTTCATATCTCCAATTTGGAAATCTTGCATAATTCAAGCAGAAGCAGAAATGAGTTTACCAATGGATTAACCTCTTTTTGGGACCTCTGCTGTGGATGTTTCTCATTTTGGATAGGTAAAAGTTTGCATTGCTAATGCAATTTGTGAGTTTATTTGATATCATCAACTTCATCACAGCCATATGACATGATGTTTGTGAGTGCTGTGTGGAACAGTTCAATGCTCGATCAGAATCCGTCCATGTGAAGTCCTCCTTTTGTCGTCTGTTGCAAAAGAACCGTTGCCTTGTTGCCGTGGAGGGGTAGGTCTAGTCCATCACTTTCTGATCTAGTTGGTCAATCGTATGAAATGTAAACTTAGAGACTAAGCTGAATTTCAAAGAGGCAGAAAATGGATGGCTTCTCCTAATCCCTGAGAATTTGGTGTTGACTCTCATAAATTACTACCAGTCTTCCAGAGATGTGAAACTGTTGTGGGAGAAAACCCTCTCCTGGTCTTAACCTGTGTACCATTTCTGCTGAACTTTACTTGATTGGGACAGGTTCTATGAGTGGAAAAAAGACGGGAAGAAGAAGCAGCCTTTCTATGTGCATTTTAAAGATGAGCAACCCCTTGTTTTTGCTGCCCTTTACGACTCCTGGGAGGATGCTGAAGGTAATTTTGTGCTTGTCCCTTTGTTTGGATCAATTGTAATATCCTTTTTGCACTGCTTATTGAGCGCACTGTTTAACTCTGTGTTTGCAGGTGAGGTTTTGTACACATTTACCATATTAACGACTCGTGTTTCCAAGCAACTTGAGTGGCTTCATGGTGAGCATACATTTTTCAACAAGGAACTCTTGATTGCTGCTCTGGAGTGTCATGGATATTTCTCTCATTGATGTATTGACAATCTTTTGATGGGTCCAAAAAAATCCATGGAGCCATTATTATCAGCTTTCAGCTCAATCCTTGCATTATTCAAAGCAGCATTTGTTGTTGGTATGTATCTGCACATATGGCTTCTATGGTATTTGTTGCTGGTATGTATCTGAACATGTAGCTTCTATAGATAAGGTTGTACTCTGATACTTTCATACATTGGAGTGAAATTTGTGTTGAATCCTGGCCTAAACTGCATCATGTTTCTGGTGTAGACAGGATGCCAGTGGTATTAGGCAGCCAGGATTTGATTCATGCATGGCTCAATGATGACCTTTCGGAATCTGCACTTCACAAGCTTACACAGCCTTATGAGGGCTCTGATATGGTAAATAAGATGTACTATCTCTATAAATCATAGGTAATATAATATACTATACTCTTCTGACATCAATTGCATTTGCAATTAATACTACTGTATTGATGACAGGCGAATTCTTAGATCTGGTCCCTTTTGCATTCACAATTTCCACTTTGGAATTCTATAAAAAAACTCTTCCAATACTTGCCTCATGATGGACTTTTGTGGTTGCTTTTTGCCATCCGCTCAGGCAACTGTTCCAAATGGTGTGCAGACTGTAACAAGTGAGTTGTCTGGTGAACTTTCAGGTTTGGTACCCAGTCACTCCAGCAATGGGCAGACCAGCATTCAATGGGCCAGAGTGTGTTGAGGAGGCAAGAATTTCTTTGTTCTTGACGGATGGGTTTGTCACTTGCACATGGGCACAGCATGGTTTCACTGGTTTCTCTGTTCTCTTTTGTTGGAAATCTAATGGTGTGTGTGTGAAGGTACATCTTCATAATGGCTTATCTGGATTTGGATGTTTGGGTATGCAGATTAAGCCCAAAGCTGCAATTGATGGTGCTTTAGCTCAGCTCTTTGGCAAACAGAAGGCTCGTGATGTTAAGACTCTGGCAATTGGCAGCTCCCTGAAGGATGAGGAGATCTTAAATGAAGAGGAGCAGAAGGCTCTTCTTGCAGGTGTGGAACCTGACCATGACAGGTCCAAGGTTTCTCAAGGGGAGGAGGTGAGTGAGCTGGATTTGCCACAGCCCCAGAAGACAGAAGTCAAGAATGAATCATACCAACACAATCAGGAGGGTGGAGGTTTAGGAAGCTCCCAAGACAACAGTAAGCAAATAAGTACACCACAGGGGCCTTCAGAACAAGAAGGCTCTGATGGTGTACCAGGTGTTGCACAAAATGAAGGATTGCTGCCAATAGACGAAAAAGTAGTTCGTAGTTCTGCTCTTGAACTTCCACAAGTGAATCCCGACATTTTGACACATCCCACAAAACCCATGAGCAGGAAAGTGGCTGTTGAGGTCAAGGATGCAAAGAAGAGGCGGACCATTGGCACCTCTAAGGGCAGCACAACAAACAACAATGCACCTACAGGAGGAGCCAAAGAGAAGCAAAGCAACTTATTTTCATTTTTTGCAAAGCAGTAGAAATGCATGTGGGCATAGTTGGGCTTTAGTTACAATTGCAGTGAAAAATATTGTCAATTTTTTGAGGTTGTATATGCAAAGACATGCATATAACTTTCCCATACCATCTGTACAGCTGCCACTCATTTTCAATCTTGTGTGTTCATTTCAATCTTGTGTTTCCAGACACTTGTGTCAAAATATGGAAATTTCTGTTTGCAAATTTGTCCAAGGGATTCATTAACCTGGAATCATGGTTTTGTGGGACACCACAGTGCCTGAGCCAAGAGCATATGACAGAATACAGATCTCAAAAGTCCTGTAGTTTATTGAGTACAGTACCTAAGCAAAGAAGCAATCAAAACTCTAGTGCTTTTCTCCTTGTTGTGCACAGCAGGAGGTGAGTCACAATTGGCAGGTGTGTGCAGGATCCAAGTACTGACAGAGGACTTCCATTTCTCAGGTTGGTCATGATGAACATTGGCCATGCACCTTGGATTTTTGCAATTGTTCAGTCTCCCAGAAACATCCGTGTAATTGTAATAGATGTTCCTATACGAGTGGGTTCTCCTAAGGTACTGCTAAACTTCTGCTTTTTACAAACTGTTATTGTAATCCTACTGGTTCAGGAGCTCCACTACTGGTAAGAAATTGTTTCTCTCCATCAACCAGAAGTTTCACCAGCAGAGATTGACTGACTGACTCTCCTTGCTATTCAACTCTGATTTGCAAGCTGTAGTTCTCTCTAAATAGTGCCTTGAGGCCCAGAAGTTGGGCATCAAGTTCAATCGAATATAGATGTAGAGTGCCAAAGATGTCATCTAGAGCAGTGTATATTTGTATCTGCTTCAATTCTTCCCCAAGAATTTCATCTGCCGGCAAGCAAGATCTGTTCAAAACCACTAGTCTTCACAAAGCTTCCTCAACATTCAGCACACCCATCTCCTAATTTGCTGTAATAATCACAGCGTAGGGCATTGCCAAAGAGTAAACCAGTCAAGCTGATGATGATGCTTGTCAGCTTAATACTCTAATGTCCCCACTCAAGGGATGAAGATGAACTATGCCATCAGGTGCTCACCCAAAATTTTCCACTGGTTGAAGCAGGGGACTTCAAGGTTGCCATCTTAGAATCTCAATGCCTTCCTATACATTGGAAACCTTTACATAAGCCAAGCCAAACAGCAAAAAGCAGTAGACACACGATGAGATCAAAAATCAGTATAACTTTCACAGTGTGCCACCACATGTAGGAGGCCATCGGACGTCCCTCCATTCGTCTGCTTGGACTCCTTGACATGTGGATATCTTCATATGTTGGAGCGTTCCCACCACCTGTCGTTTGAAGCTTCTGGCCTTTGTCCAATGCTTTTCCACTGTTTGTCATCATTATCTCTTTGACTTCAATAACCTGCAGAACAAAATTTCACCCACCTAGCTCTCAAGAAATATAACCCTAATACATCTCTACATCTGTGAAGAAGCTCAGAATTTTTTTGTCCACCCAGAGAAGAAACCTTTGGGAGATGGATCTGATCTGCTCAGATTTGCTCAGTCTTTTGCATATCACTGAAATATCCAGTCAAAGGAAAACACTCACCTGTTGTTGGACCCGTTTACTGTTTGCCTTCCACGTCAAAGACTCCAGGAGATGACTCCCCTTCTTTTCGGAATGCACGTGGTGTTCTGGCAGGAGACATGTGTGGTCTTCTGAGTCATCACCAGCATCAGCTCCACTCTCTGCACTCTGTCTGGCAAGCGTCTGCTCCCACATATGGTCCAATTCCTTTTGGGGAATACCAACCAAGGGTTTCACAAGATGCCGGTAAACCACCATAAAATCATCATTCAAACAGTAAGCCTCAAGAGCCACACCGTCCAAAGCCCAGCCTTGAGACATGAGCAAGAGCTTGAACTCATCTCGAACCTTCTCCAGAAAACCGAAAGCTTTTTGCTTGCCCAGTGCTTGATCAACAATTGCACAGTAAGTGAATGCACCATCCATTAGGCAATTGAACATCCGTCCATTTGTGGTGTATGTGAATCTACTATGCAAGGATGGCACTTTGCCTAAGCATTCGATTGCCACCATAGCTAGATCATCTCCTGGCCCACTATGCTCCGCCAAGATTGTTGTCCCCTTTGATACTGATGCATAGTACACTAAATTGGATACTGAACCCATCCAAAAAACCCTTGCTCAACTAAACACCAATTGCTTGATGTTTCACAATGCCACTACTCATTGAAGCTCCTCCAAACCCTTTTCCTTCAATTTCTCACCAAGACCCATTTTCTTTGGCAAGCAAAATTGCTTTACTTCCACTTCCTGATGCTTCTAATCCCCCTTGCTGAATCTGACCCATTCCTCACCAAACCCTTACTCCTGAATTCCAATCCTCCCAATGGAGAAAACTCATTCACCTGGAATAAATACCCATAATTTTTGTGGGCTTTTTCATCAAAGCAAAACACACACACACACACACACAATCATCACATCACACCGAAATTTTGAAGCCCGTTTGCTGTACTAGTTTTTAACTGAAAAGCAACACCAAGATGCTTACACCATGTTAGCATGAAATCTCACCAGCAAAGAAAGAAGACCCGAATCCAATGAAATCCCGCTGTTTCTTGATCCTGGATGTTGGTGATTTCACAATCTGAAGCTTATCTGAAGCTTTTTCTCCAAACACACGCACTTACACACAAAAAGTTGCATTCAGAACAAAAATGTCTTAAGGAATCATATATGCGTGTATATCCACAACTTGGGTGTGGATGGACTGTATGAGAGAATATTGGAGGGGGAGGAAAAAGTAGCCCCCCCAAAAAAAAGAAGAAGAAGAAACTTGCAGGTAACAGGGAGAGGAGAGAGGTGATCGACTCAACAACATGAGAGCGCCAATTTGGGTTTTCTCTCTGGATGTGGATAACAATAGACGACAACTGACGAGGATAGGTTGATGATCTTGTCTTAAGAGGAAGGATTTTGCTTTTTTCTACTAAAAAAAAAAAAGTCTAAAGACTTTTCATCCTCCTCCTACTCCCTTTCATTGGCATCATCATCATCATCATCATATTTTTGGAGCTTAGTTCATCATCATTTTTGGAGTTTACTTGAGAAAGGATCTAACAATAGCCTTGATCAAGCAGCTGTCTCTTTTAATTAGAATTAGCAAGTTGTTAATCCAGGGACACACCCATTTGTGGACAAAACTGAAAACTGATACTTAATTCAGAACACATGTTATAGCTTGTATCCTGTATAGGTAAATACCAAGATTGGCAGGTTCTAGGTTTTGGAAGGGTTTAGGATTTAGGGTTTAAACTTAAATAGAGTTTAAACTTAAAACCCTAAACCCTAAACCTAATCTGAACCTGATGGGTTTGAATATGTTCCTAATTCTTCCTGATTTTTGAAATTGGGGTGGAACCAGAGTTTCTAGGTGATTATTTTTAGTTTCATCGAAAGCTCCAATCAGGTTCTGAGATTGAACCCTAAACCCTAAACCCTAAACCCAATTTAACCCTTTGGGTATGTTCCAAAGTCTTCCTAATTTCTGGAGTTGGATGGAACCAGAGTTCTAGGTAGTTATTTTTGATTTCATCTAAGCTCAAATCAGGTGAAAGGAGAACAACATTTGCCAAAGCATATGGGACAAAAGTGGGGGGGGGGGGGGTGGTATGGAGAACATATTGGGGAACACATTGGGAACTTGCAAAACATAATGGGAACTCATTGGGAACTTGAAGGGAACACAGGGGGAACAAGGGCAAAATGAAAAAAAAATTCCTTCCCTCTCCCCCATCTGCCCCAAACTTAAAAGGAAAAAAACAAGGCACCTTGAGTGCATGCTTGGGCCTTCCCATTAGCTAGCATGTATTCCCAAAAGAGTTTTGTCACCATTTTTGGCCTGGGCTAATACCCCTTGCAAAGAACACCCTACCGATTTGGAGATTGTGTACATACCAATGCTTTATAAACTATTAAAAATGATCATCTAAGATTAATGCCTCTTGTTTAGGAAACCCAAAACTTGTGTTAACAAGGGGTGTAGTTAGGTTTGTGTATTGTGTAGGAGGTGGATCAAAGGTTCCACTCACATTCCAAAAGCGCATCGAGAGGCGCTTGTTCCAAGTTTTGGTGACTCCTTGGGGACATGTATATGGGGGGCAATTAGGGTATCTTTCCATGGAATAGTTGCTCCTTCAGCTTTGGACGGTCCAAGTGTTTCCTATTGGCATGGAATTCCCAAGTTGAAGGTGTGGCTAAGAGTGTAGCTAAGGTCGCCTCTTTTTTTTTTGTTAGCGTTAAAATGCCCTTGTTGAAGGTGCAATTAGGGGAAGACGCTAAATTTTCCCTAACAATCAATACTTAAGCATAAATGTGGCACATTAAATGTCCTTGTTGAAGGTGCAATTAGTGGAACATGCTAAATTTGCCCCTAACAAGCAATGCTTAAGCATAAATGTGGCACATTGCATGGAGTGACATTGTTTTGTCGCAAGGTTTGAGTAGTTTGACCTTAGTTTTAGGTTAAGTAAAAAATTGAGAATATTTTTACTTAATGTTAAAAAATATGTTGATAATAGGCATCCTTGCTTTCTCCTAGGAGGTGATGGGTTTGAAATTGGTGTGAAACAACATAACATGTATAACATGTGGGACCAAAAAAAAAGGTCCAATGTTTTATCTACATAACAAAACAAGCAAAGCCCTACAAGATTTTGTGTAAAACCATGTAGCATGCAAAATGACAAGCTCAAACAAAGCTTGTGAGGGCAAGGCCAATTTAGTGTCTTGCCAATTAGAGGTGCAAATTACAAATGTTTCAAAACTGAAAATGCAAAATTGGAACATTGAAAATCAAACAGTTACAAGTCGAGTTTTCAAAACTAAATGTGTAACTATTCAATGTAAACAAATAAACTAAAGGTCCTAAAGGTGCATGTTTGGGTCAAGGTTGATCTTGGCCGATCAATTATTCATTATTATGGCTTTGTGCCAAATTGATTAAAGAAATGCAAATTTATGTTTGAACTTATCATTGTGCCAAAGTTAGCCTAATTGATGGAGTTAGGAGCATCTCCACTTCAATTGAAAAGGTTTTTTTTTTTTTTTTTTTTTCTATGGAAAGCATATGTAGGTTAAAGTTCCTCACACCCCTTCTTGGAATTGTAATTTAAAAGAACTGAATCATGGAGCCACTCTCAACTTTCTAATTTGAAATCAATAGTCCAAGCTTTTATTTAGGAACAAAATGATTTTTTGTTGAGATTTTTTTGCTCTATAAAGATAATTCGCCATCCTAAGTGTCCTAGTCACATTTATTAGCTCTTGGCATTTCAAAGCTTGAAGGTAATAGGGAGCCTTCACCATCAAATAACCCAACTCATTAAGGCCAAACATTGGGCAATATAAGTCGTTTCAATTGGTGCAATTAATCAGCTTTAATGGAACTAAAAAGGTTATCCCACCTAGTCTTTTTTATTTGAAGAAATTTCAAAATGTAATTGGGTTAAATCAAAAGGAAAGTTTAAAGGCCATTGGTTTGCTCGAGTGGACCAAAAATATTGTTCAAATAATAATTATTATTATTTGGTTTGAAATGTAATGAATATGTGAAATACTAGCAACCATAAGAAAACTAGGAAATCAAAATGAAAATCTTAAGCAAACCAAGAAAGTTAAAGGCATACTATTGAATTTTCATCAAATTTAATTAAAGTGGTGTTGTGAATATATTTGTGGGCTGAAATATTTGTCAACATGTATTGGGCATCATATTTGGAAGTGAAAACTTTGAAAATGTTTCATCCAATTAAGATCAACTGGTTTTAATTAATAAAGTGATAATAAATGCATCTTGTAAGCACCTTATTGGTTGATTTACATACAACGAGGAACCGTTAAGGTGTTAAGAATGTAATGATGTCATTTTTTTGGTCCACCTAGCAAAATACTTTTATTTTTATATGCATCAAGGGTTGCACCTCTCATTGTATTTGCTACAATATATATATTAGTAATTTTATTTTTATTGAATTTAGGCATACAATAGTTGTACCAATATAGTTCATCAATGGTCAGTTACATAAGAAGTAGTAGTGATTTTGGTCAAATTCAATATTTTTTAATATTCCAAAATTCCAAAATACATGTCAATTTGTGGCCTGCTCAAGCAAACCAACACCCTAAAAACTCATTCCATATAGATGATACTATGAAAAGCCCCTTTATGTTGAAAAGTGTGATGAAGCTATTCAAAATTTACTATCACATCAAGCATTTAGTGTTGCAAGAGTTTCCCAATTCTCAAGTGGAAACTACTTAGTCTTCTTGTATAATTGTATGAAACATTGATTTGATCCCAAATTCAAAAAAAATAATTGCATTAATGTCCACGGATTGTTGCCCAAGATAATTGCCAACTCCACTATGTTTTTGGTTGACAAGAGTTCAACTAGGAACAAAAAGGTATTTGGAGATTCAAAACCCTTGGCAATAATGCATAGAATATTCATTTAGATAACAAATGTAAAAGATCAATTTGAAATTTATTTAGACTAAACCATCCACCATGCTTCTTGACACAACAATTTGGTGATGAAACCTTTGTATGAGATACCACATCCAAAGATATTCCATAGTAATCCTTTAATTTTTCAAATGACTACCTTCAAACATCCCCAAATAAAAAATCAATAATATAATCTCAACAATAAGATGATTAATTATGGTAATTCAACTTGCTAGGGATAGTTCAAATCTAATTATAAAATTACACCAAAATGGGTGATGTTTTTTCAATTTGTGAAATTAAAAATTGTCTGCATCAAGGACCTCCATACTCATTCCAAAAGAGGTTAAACAACTATACTTCTTTAGCCCATTACTAATGAAACTCTTCCAATTGCCAAGATTCGAGTCCTTTCTAAGGATTGCATTTTACACATGGTTGTCATGCATTAGTTTGTTAAATACTGAAATTGCATTTAAATTAAAAATTTGGACTAGATATAGATACTAAGTCCAAATATGACTTGTACTACAATTAAAGAAATCAAACTTTTTGCATCAAGTCTTACTTTATAATCAAATGTATCATTTTTTTTAACCATTATAAAAAAAAAAAAGTCAATTATTTTATTCATTAAGGATTATTCCAATTAGAATCCAATACATGCACCTAAAATAATCAACATATGTGACCCCTTTTATGAAATATATTAAAGCCCATAATAGAGTTGCTTGAACATTTGGTGGATGCTTCAGTAACAAAAAAAAATCATATTTTAAAATCTTGACAAGACATGTGTCCACATAATACTTGAAACATACAAAAGGATTCTTGAAATTTCATGAATTTACATCAACTTTTTGTGGTTGGAATTTTGCAAACAATAGCAAATTGTTGTGTTCCCATGGCATTAGTTTGAAAACACTAAAATACAATTTTAAGCATTGTTGAGACCTTGTGTGACTTTTCTTTTGTTTTGTTTTCACCCATTTGTTAACTCTTCTTTTTCACCACATTGATGTATGACGGTGATAAATCTTGTATTCACATCTATGAAAAGTTACTAATGCTAAGAGTTACATGTGTGATCATCAATCATTATTCATGGCCAATTAAAGACCAAAAATTCTTGTAGTTTTTATAATGACTTTGTTAGTTCTTAAACACTTCCCTACTTAACTAGGGCCATGACCAAGAGAATAAATGGAAGCTAGAAAATTGGTTTGGAGCTTGGTACAAGTCATGATAGAAAGAACCCAATGCCTCCTCCAAGTTGTATTGCTTGGAACTAGATGATTTTCTAGAATTCACAAGCCATGATATATGATTTTTGAAATCTTTCTCCAACAACATGAAAAAACTCCTTTGAACACCAATATGTCATGGCCTTCCAATGTATTGATAGCCTTGGCATGGTGATCATCAACCTTAATGTCTTAAAGTTGTTACAAGTTGAACTTAAGCTTGTTGACTACTTTTTGATATCAAGATTTTTGTGGAGAGGATTGAAGTTGAAGTTGGGTGAGCCAAAGGTTGTAATGTGAGGCTCAACTTCCTATCTCCAATATTTTGTAACCCACTACTTGTAGAGCTTGTAGAAATTCCAATATAGCCTAACAATGTGTTTTAACTTGGCAAAAACCTCATGTAGCACACCATGGCCATGGTGCACTCCTTGTCAAAAGCATTAAAGATCAAAACAACATGTTAGCTTGCATCGATAGCACCAGGAAAAATGTCATGAAAGATTTGACTTAATTTGAAAAAGAAAGTGTTAAAAATATTACAAAGTGTTAAAAAATGCCAATAATTAGGGAGCACACACATTAAGGACCATGTAAGTAGCACACAAAAATGTTGGGGACCATGTTGGGAGCATTGGCCAAAAGGTAAATCCAAACCAAAAAGGTTTTTTCTCTAATAATATAAAAATGAAAAATAATTTCTATCAAAAAATGACATTATGGGATATCTTTTAGCAACTTTAGTTTATTGCCAAGACTTTTGGCTTTGTCAAGTTACAACTTATCTTTTTGAAGGAGAAGGACATCCATTAATTTGAAAATGGATTGAAATTATTTGATCAATTTATATATTTTAAGGTCCTCATTGAAACCTTAAATATTTAACATCAAAAGGTTCAAATTCGTAGAAAAGTTCTGAATTGTTGAATGATAGGTTTGTGTTGTCCTTTTTGCAAGAAATGTTGGAGATTTTATGTTGTAGAACTCAAGAGGTTGTAAAAGGAATGGTAAATCATAAAGTTGTGTGTTACATCCTCTACATGCACACTATGTTTATTCTAGGCCTCAATTTTGAAGCATGTCCCACTTGGATCCTTCATTGGAGGTTGAGATTGTAAGACCTTTTTTTTGTTTTGCATTCATGATTGAATTGTAACTACTAATGGACTATAACACATTTAAAAGCTAATTTTAGGATATCAATAAAACATATATATATTTAAAAAATTAAAAGGCAAAGATGCATTGAAAAATTCCCAAAAAAATATTTGTTAAGGTGAATAAGGATTCAAGTTCAAATTTTTCCTTTAGCGGATATGAATTTTTCAGTTCTAAAATTCAAATTAATTATGGATCCATACAAAGGTTATGCATATTCAAAATGTAAATTATCACAATTTTTAATATTCACATGAAAACATACACATTCCAAAATTTTAAATTGTAAGGGGGTTGAACTCAAGTTCTTGGAAGAACCGTGCCCATTGTATAGCAAATTGCCTACCCCAACCATATCCCAAACCCCACCCCAATTATCTCACACAAAAACCCCACCTCCATAATTGAGATATCCTTAAAGCCACATCATGTTTTATGTTGGATTTCATGTTGACTTTTTCATTTCACCCTAATTTCACATTTTTCCTTGAGGTTCAACAAATAAAGACCCAAATTCAAAATAAGGCATGAACATATGAACATTTTTTATGAACTAAAACTACACCTAGTCTACCTAAGAGGTCTATTTACCCACCTACCTTCTTGCCTAGGGGATCTACCTACCTATATATCTAATACTTAAAGGGTCCCCTACCTACCTAAAGGGTCTACCTATTTACCTACTTATTTTCGTACCCTCCTACATAGGTGGTCTACCTACCTAAGTTCTACCTACTTACCAACCTACTTGCATGCCTAGGCTACTTACCTTCCTACCTTGGCCCCCATCTTACCTACCAACATACTTGCCTACCTAGGCTACCTACCTTCTTATCTAGGCCCCCATCCTAGCTACCAACTTGCATGCCCACCTAGAGGCTACCTACCTTCCTACTTAGGCTACACAGGGTAGCTATTACCTCCTTAGGCTACCTACTTATTTAAGGTGTCTAGTTACCAATTTAGGCTAATTAATTAACCACCTACGTAGGTCACCTCATACCCACCTACATTACTTATTATTTAGGCTATTTACTTAGGAAAATATCCTAGAAGTGACTTTTCTATGTATGATGAAAACATAGGATAGGGACCAAACTACTTTGACACCAAAATTAGGTGTTATTTTTAGTTTGTCCCTTATATTTTCATAGTTCAAAAAAATTGTCATAATTTCAAGTCCTATAATGTAAACCCCTTATTTATGTTACTTTAATGATATCTTTAGTAGCTTGCCATGATATGATACATATTCATATTTGGGATCCCATAAATAGTTATCACTATATATGCATATTCCAAGGTCACATTTGAAGTGAATATATACATATTCACAAGGATATACATTGGACCTAGGCTTGGTGAATACTTACAATGTTGGATATGGGAAAACAACCAAAATCGAATATGTATTTTTGAATATATGGCAATTATGCATGTTGATAATTGACATTCAATAACATATCTAGCCAACACTAGTTGTAACCCATTAAGGTTGCATTCTTATTGCACTACTAGCATTTGAGCTTGATCGATTGGACTAGTTGCTTGAAATGCTTGTGAAGAGTTTCAATTCTCATTCTCATGTTGAGATTCTTTTAATATAGTTGGTTGAAAGGAATTTGTAGTGCTTTCATTTTAAGTTTGAACTTGATCTTTAAATAGTTCCAATGTCTTTTAAAATTAGCTTGTTTCAATGCATAGAGTTCAATTAGTGTTCTATTCAAGCACCTTACATGGTTTTTGTGCAAGGTTTGATTAATGTTTTGCAAAAACATAAATAAACACAATATAAAATACCACTATTGTAATGCCATGAAATAGGTTCATGGTAGGCATTTGTTCCTATTTATCTCATGATGTGGATTCAAACTAATGTTGTGTGATTTTTTAATTTTTCATTAAACTAATGATTTTGAGTAGTTATCTTTTCAAATTTTAAATAATTGATAGATTCTAGTTCTTTGATGTTTTAGATTTTTATAGAACCGACTGATTTTGATTCTTCAAAAAAAATTGTTTATCGAAAACCAATCAATTTCAGGGGTTTGGGATCTTTGAATGGCGATTTTATTAGCTAGTTTTTTGAGAAAAAATGAATAATTACTTGAATCAATTCTCAAGCAAATCCCCTAATCTGGCTATATTCCATTGGTTATTATGGTAATTCAAATAAACTTGGATAGTCATATGAACCGGTTTTTAAGCAAAACCCATGACTAGCTATATTTTATTATTATTAAATCAACCAAGATTGATCATTGAATTGTTAAAAAAAATGGGTATTTGAATTTTCCTTCAATGAAGGCATTACAAAACCCTTTGAAATGAACCATGTTTCAAGTTTCAATGAAGCTAGTAAGTGAATGAATATTCTTTCAATAGAAACATGCACAACTTACACTAGAGAGCCTTTTGAAAGTAGTCATGTTCAAGAATCAATGGAGCCATAAAAAAACAACCCAATGAATTTTCATTGAATGAAGGTACTTTACAAATTACACCATAGATGCCCCTTAAATCATCCATGTTTAAGTTTCAATGAAGCTAGAAAGAAGAAAAAAAGAAGTTAATTCAAGTTGGAAATAATCCATGAAGGTTCAATGATCCACAATATTTAGAGACGAGCAATATCAAAAAATTCAAATTTGTGCCCATTTTGATGGAAGGAGGGACATCTAAAAGGACTTTTTAAAAGGAACTTCAATGCTACAGAACTCATCTGTTGTCTTGCCATTCTGTGCATCTAAGACTTGGCTTGAAGCAAGCTGCACCCAATATTTGAGGTAAAGCTTCAATGTTTTTTTCAATATTTACAGCTCTTGTTGTGCTTCCAAATTGGTAAATGCAGAGATCATGATGATTGTCTGAAGGCTGCACCATGGTGGGTTGACCTTGAATGTGTGATTTCCATTATAGAATTTTATTTCTGCTGTACACAAATATAGCCATGTGATCATAATGAGTTGCATTCTTGACTTCCAAGCAAAAGCTTGAGAAAAACACACCCAGATCTGAAGATTGAGCGTCTGAATGGGATCTGTTTATGTGCTTATATAACCTCCTGTTGCATTCAATATCTGAGACTGGGGTCAAAACATAAACTTTTACACTTTTCTGTGCAGATAAAGCAGTCCACTTCTGCATGTTCTGCTGTCTGAGTTTACCAAAACACCTCATCTCATGTATGCTGAAAGCATTTGTTTGGATGTTGTGAGAGTCAAAAACAAGATATTCAGGCTTGGTATGGAACCAGGTCCAGTACAATAGACACAGTCGTTGGCCAAGCTTATACAGACTTGAAATGCAAGACTTTGACAGGATGAGCACTGCCATCCATGTGGGGTCTTTGCTCCTCTATCTTCTCAAGCTCAAATCTCTGCCAAACAACCATTGCTGCAATAAGTTAACTATCACTGGCTGTACCCATAAGCAGCTTCATATTCAACTATGTGCTGCCATGATAAACACAACCCACAAAAATTCCTACCTCCATGATTTATGGCTACATTTTAGTCAAGCATAGCTCATTTTCTTTGCCTTTCACTGTGAGTTACCTGCAATGAATTCAGGTTAAGCTTCTGGTGCTCTAAAGATATATGTGTTACTGTTGTTCAGTTCAGAAAGCAAACCAGATGCCCAGAGGTATCACCTGCACACTTGATGATTCCAGAAAAATTTGTAGGAATTTCTCACGATTCCTTGGATTTCTCTCTACTGGATCAGCCAGTAGCAATTTTGCCCCTGGACTGTCACACATATAACGAACACCATGGCATATTAATTTCACAAGTTTAAAGAGATCTGAAACAGAAGTGTATATTTTAGCCAATAAATTGTTCCTCCTTCCTTAACAAGTGCTGTGCTGAAGCATTTACTGTACTATCAAGGTATCACTGTGAGTCACCACCCTCCACTTGCTTGCATCAATAGCTAATATTCTGCTAACTACCTGTAAGCAACCTATGTCACCAAGACCACAACTTGAACTAATTAGAAGATGAGACTTTAACATAGGTGGAAAGAGCAGCATACTGAGTGCACAATAGCCTGGGAACAAGGTCTGCAATAAGTGGAACTGCAAGCTTCTCATACAGCACATCACATGCTAACACCTGTAGAAACCAAACTGTCAGGCAAACAATTGCAACGTGTGAAGTTGTACATGAAAAAAGAAAACTTTAGGTATTAGGGTGCGATTGTCTGTTGGGTCTCTGTAACATGAGAAAGAGAGATCGATGAAGTTGCAGAGAAATCTCCACAACAACAATTAAAGGTAACATGACAATGAGTGCAGTCATAACCTCATGAGAGTCGCTCACAAAGTGACAGACCATCACCTTCATCACGAACAGCAGTGACGAGCTGCCATGACTACCCACTGAGTTCATCAGCTCCCAACAGTGGGTGTAGATAAGCATATAATAATCTTCCCAAAAACTTGGGCAAACCATTATACACAATCTGCGTCCTGATAACATGAGAAAGTAGAAAATTCAACTTTCAACTACTTGATTTCTTGGGGTTAGCCAAGAAACAAATTGCCCCAAAAAAGTACCAGATAAATTCACAATACATGAGATAAGAGTGACATAAATGGTATCAGTCAAACAGCACAACCAGGAATACAGTACAAAAGATGAGAATTGCTCACCACATCAAAATTGTGACCATGAGCTTTTTTATCTGTCCAGTCCAGAAGCTCTGCTTTTACTATTCTTGTCATCAAGCTCCCTTGTCCAAAAAGATTTCCTGAATCTGACTGCTCCAACCTCTTTGAAAATGAAGGAAGAGCCTTGACCACGTCTTTAAAGGAACCTCTGGGATCCGATACAGCACTCTCTGATGGGGTGGGTTGTAAAACCAATGGCAAGTTTGTTGCAACTTCTGGAATATTAGCATGAACCGTAAGAAGTGCACACACTAGGGCTTGCACTTCCCTGTCATACAGAACCACCTGGCAATTCCATGACCAGAAGTAAGAGGCCATCCCTGTTGGTGGATTGCTTAGTGACAGGCAGAAGTAGACAAGAAATGACCAACCATATAAAGCAAAGCGACTAAGAATAGTCATCAAATCCCAAACTTTTGTAGATATGCCCTATAATCACAAAGGAAATGCAGCCCACCTCTCACCTCACTTGCCCCAGCCAAAACAGCTGCAAGCCCTGCAAGACCTGCCCAAAACTCCTTCCAACTTTTATCACATATCTGAATGCTTAACTAAACATCTCAACTAGTCTCATATTTCTTAAGCAGCCAGAAATCAAATATCACATAATCACAATGGCACTTGTATTATGTGTACAAGAAATGGAGAAGGTGAGGACAATCAGGACACCAGAACAACAAGATCATCAGCATGATAAAAAGACTAACCCCAACAAGACGAAACCAATATACAGGACAGAATCAACCCCTAATGCCCCCACCACGGAGTTCAAAAGAGACTTTACCAAGGCCAGCCCCGAGGTCACACACACGAAGGCCTCTGACATGTTCCGGATTTGCTAGAATCTGCAAACAGAGAAGATGATCAGCAGCTTGAGAGAATTTACTCAGGCAATCCCTCTCATAGTATGCATCTTGCGAGCACAACAATGGACAAAAAAAGCAGACTAGAAAAGGAAGCAGCCACCCATATACAATTACCCGTTGAACTCTTTAGCTTGTTGCAAAAGGTAATGAACAGGGAAACATAGGGTTGCATGGCATACTTCCTCTGCAAGGGCAATTGCTGAAGGCCAAATACGACACCAATATGGGTCTCTGTCAAGCCTACCTGCACAGAGCTTAGGCAACAGCATTCCAGCAATGTGACTTGTCAGGCCAAGGGTCCGGCATATATAGCAATACCAATACAAAGAAGAAGACAAGGACTTGATGGTTCTGATTTCCCACACATCTATCCACAGCCTTCTAACAAAAGAGAGGGGGGGGGGGGGGGGGGGGGGGAGGGGGTGGGGCGCAAATTGTACCTTGTTCTATGTACATATCGATAACCTCGTCCACATCTTTCGGTTGGATCACTGTCAGTCGCCTCCCGTTGATGAGAAACTGCATGCATAGAAATGCAACACCACGCACGGTTCTAAAACAACAACGAACAAGAAGTTCTGTTCCCTAGATCCTAAACCCTAAACCCTAAACCAAGGGCGGCAACAGAGGAAAGACAGAGAGACCGAAACAGACCAAGAAAAAAAGAAGAAGAGTATCTGGAATGTGGGGCTACTAGGATTACAGGGAGAAGGGAACTGAAAGTTTCTCCTCACTCACATGTTGTTCGGCAAGCTGAAAGGAAGGGAAAGGCGCATCAATTGCCGCTGCTCCTGCGCCTCCTGACGTCGCAGGGCAGCAAGCCATAACCACGGATTGAAAATTCAACTGCTGTGGGACATTGAAGCGCGGGGTGAGACGAAAAGGCGACGATAACACGAGCGCCATCGAAAAAAACAGTTTCCCCGATCGCAGCGAGCGAACGAGCGACTCGCTACCTACGCGCGCGCACGCAAGCAGAACACGCACAACAATTGCAACGACAACAACCCAAAGCAAAATTAGGGTTTACTTCACAAAAATTACCTACTCACTATAAATCAATCCTTGGATAGAGTTTTACATATCACCACCCTAAAGGTGCATTCACACTTGATGTTAGGGATTCTAGTGTTGAGTCCCCTAACTTCATGCTAGTCATTTAGGACTTATACCTACTTACCATGAACATTTTATGTTAGGCTAACATTCACTTAATATTAAGGTATCGCCCATTTAACATTGCGTGCCACCTAAGATGCTACCTAGCTTTCATTTAACATTAGGTGCCACCTAAGATGCCACCTAGCTTTTCATTTAACATTGGGTGCCACCTAAGATGCCACCTAGCTTTTCATTTAGCATTGGGTGCCACCTAAGATGCCACCTAGCTTTTCATTTAGCATTGGGTGCCACCTAAGATGCCACCTAGCTTTTCATTTAACATTGGGTGCCACCTCAGATGCCACCTAGCTTTTCATTTAGCATTGAATGCCACCTAAGACGCCACTTAGCTTTTCATTTCACACTGACTTAACATCAAGTGTGAATGAACCCTATGTAATCACTTTAAAAAAACAATCAAACCTCCATTTTCATTTCCTATCGTCTTATTGAAATTAGCCATACCAACATTTTTTGAGCTTTTTGATTCACCAAATACAATCCAAACATCACCTAGTGAATTGAATGGGTCATAGATCATAGAGGTATTTTTCCCAACTTTTGGATAATATCAATCAAAGGTCATAAACATATTAGAAACAATCAAGTGTAATCCAACAACAATAAGACAAACTTGTGCCTAAGTAGGTAATTGAAAGTTCACGTTTCTCACCATGATTAGCATTCAAGTTTGAATTGTTAACTAGATAGTAAAATATGACATTTGTTCCATGTTAATTATAGTGAATGTTACAACTTTAGTTTTGGGCTTGTGACCAAGGATGGGGCAAAACAAAATATAAATGGGTCAAAAGCAAGCTAAAGCAAAAAAAGAAGTTTAAACACATTGGGGGATTGAAAAGGAAACATTTCCAAAGCTCTTGGGATGAACTCCCACTTTGGCAATTGGGAATGTTGTGTAGTTCCAAACTTTTGGGATAAAAGTGCATTGTATAATCACGTTCAATTTTTTTTAAATTATAAGTTGGAAAGCTCTTAATGTTTAGATATTAAAAAATGAACTTGTATTTTCCATTTGAAATGTGACTTAAAAGTTGCGGCCAAATTAAGGATGAAAAATCAAAATTGACATATGATTTCTAACCGTTAGAACCCAAGAAACAAATATAAATGACCAATAGTGAAGGTATGCAACATGGTGTTGAAAAAATTTCATTGAGGAATACAACTTTTAGTTAGAAGGTTTTTAATCAAAGCACATATGAGTTAATACTAAACCCATAAATTTTCACGACCCATAAGTTTCAAAATTCTAAGAAAAAAAAGTCATTTCAATGTAGTCCCCACATAAACATCCATAGTATATTATAGGGAAGAAGGCAATGGCCTCCTCTCAAGTTCTAGTTGTGTGAATGTAATGAGTCCAAAGCAAGTCCATGACCCAAAATTGGTCCATTTACAATAACCACTTACATTCTCTAATTTGTGTTAATGAATTGCTTATGAAGTGTTCATGAACTTGTTAAGTGAAAGCAATGTGAAATCATTGTTTTGTGTCAAAAGAAATTACAAGTAGCCATAAAGAAAAATTGATGTACTTTATTGTCCATCTTACTTCTGAAACTTGGAGATAATACTTGGGACCAAGCATGCTTTTCAAAGCATTTGATAGCAAATTGCCTTTTCACATCTTTTTTTTATTTAGAGATATCATTGTTTGTTTTGTCCATTGATCTATAATGAGATCTCTAATTGATTATGGTACATCATCTAAATGGCTCACTTGCCTTGGGTTGTTTAACAAACATTTTGAATTGTATATAATTGAATTCACCTACCCATTGCCTTATTGATGTTTTTTGTTCACCTTCAATATTTTAACAACATTATATTATTGTTAATAAATTAGTTAAACGTTAAAAAGCAAACCATGTCTTTAGCAACCCACAAGCTTGATTTTACAAAATCTCAATAAATAAATTGTTAAATTGGACCTAAAGTTGGTCAAAATCTTTTAATTGCATTTGACTAAATCCAAGTCATTGAGCTAATATATAATCATATTTCTAACAAAAGGATGGGTGATGAACTTTGTAAATGATTCTTATTATAGACCATAATCCAAACCCTTCATCTATTCTATGGAGAACAATGCCAATTTCCTTGAAATCCTTGCATTCTCTTCTAAGGTTGTCTTTCATATCATTGCATGTGTCTAGGGGTTGCCCACAATATTTTCTAAAGAGTGGTAACCTCTTCTACTTGAACAACAATAGTTTTTGTTTTTCAAGTTCTACACCTCCTCACACATTCTCAAATATCATCTTGTTTTTTGTGCACACCAAGATTCAAATTCAATCGTTTGTTTAATTTGCTCATATTTAGTTTTAACCCTTTGTCAACCCTTTGTTTCATAAAACAAAAATGCAATGACAACATTAGGTTACAACCTCCTATCAAAATGTACAATGTTAAAATTCAACTAAGGTTCAATGGTCATTATTGGATATGGAAATGGAATGGTTTAAGGACCATGACAACAACTTTTTGGGGATTTTACAAAATGTTTGTTTAAATTGCAAAAAACTAACTTCAAAAGATGTATGTAGCCAATGGCCCCAACGCTATCATGTTATTTAATCTCCTAATCAAGATTGCAAGCTATGGTTTTGGAGGGCTCATAATATTGACCCAAATTTCATAATTAAACACAAATGCAATTCTATTTTTATCATTATGATGACAAGTCCAATGGGTGTGGGTGGCATTATTCATATCAAATTAACCATTCTAGTTAATCATCAAGGAATTTTTAAGGTGAAAACACACTAAGCCCACCAAAAATTATAGTCACAAGTATAATATTTATGCAAAAAACATTTTCGTAACATATGGATATCACATCTTGGATTATTTTTGCATATTTTAGGTATATTTTATTAGCTTTATATTTACTATAATCAATCATTTGTAAAAATCCAACAAACCTTGAAAATTTTGAACATTCGAAATATATTTTTGACAACATAATACAAGTTAAGTGGAATTATAAGGTGAACTTTTTTATGGTGCATGACATTGATTTACGACTGTACATCAATTTTTAAAAATTGAATGAAATTTCATTCAAAAATGTGTTTTTTTGCATTGGTTTAACAATAAATGCAAAACTTTAAAAATTCTTAAAGGACCAATACCATATCATATTAAAGGAGATTTTATAGATGGGCATTGCATTATTTTTTTAGTCTTCTTTTGTTTGATAATGTTTCAAGAATCACAAACATGAAGCCTTATGGCCATACAAAAAATGTAAATTATATATTCTATACATTGATTTTATCCAATCCTTTTCATCTAACCATTGGATTAATTTTGACTCAATATGAACCTTTGAATTCCAAAATGTTGTCATGCAAATTCTAAAGTTTTATGCTTATGTTTAGATAATCAAAGGATGTCATCAAGATTTCAACTCACTATGTATCATGATATTTATTAGACATCATTTTTTTGGTTGAAAAATGGTTCACCCTTTAGAGTGCTTTCAACCTTCAACCCTATACCAACCACATTACGATCCCAACAGAAAATATATATGAGGTTTAAATATTAACCATGAAAACCACAAACCATAATGTCAAGAAGAAATCAACTATGTAATCCACATTGAACATATGAACTATTGATCAAAAGAACTACAACATTACCCAACACACAATATGTGTTGCTACAAAATGTTTAAAAAAATCCAAAACAACTATCTAAATAAACTTAATCAAGGCTCTTAACAAATATATTGGTTATTCTATTATTCAAAATGTTAGGACTGCAACAACATAACACAATGAAAACATTGACAAAAGTCAAATCATGGACCTGTTTTGTGATTAAAATTAAAACAACATGACATTTACTTTTTCAATGGCATTGTTGATTCTTGCCATCTACTTATAGGTTTTCCATTAAGACAAGATTGAAACCAAGGACCCATTTGTCATTGAAATTAGTAACATGACATTTATCTTTTCATTCACAATATCTATTAATTATAACCATCTCCCTTGCGATGACCGAATGCAATAATAATTACATAGTGATATCTTACAAAGGGTGCAAAATAATGTCAAAAGTTATATATTGTTTTGTTAAGGATTTTAATAATGTCATTGGTTGTTGCATAATGCAAAAAACCCTAAAACAATTATTTATTGTTTAGTTAAGGTTCTTAATGAAAACACTAGTTGTCGTAACATGCATAAAAATATCCAACTACCTATTCATTTTTCTAGGTTTTTAACAAATAAAAATTTGATTATTACAAAATGTAAAATGAAATCCAAAATAATTACCAAATTATTTTTCAAGGCTTTTAATGAAAAAAATTATTGGTTGTTGCATAATGCACAAAAAAGATCCAAAACAACTATTTAAGTAGGCTTAGTTAAGATATTGGTTATTCCACTTTTCTAAATGTTTGGAATACAACAAGAAAAGAAAAGAAAAACATAAGTCTTCCATGATGTGATTGGAACCAAGGAGATCCATTTTTGTATTAAATTTGAAATAACACAACAAATTTACCATTTCAATGGCATTGTTAGTTGATTATTGCCATCTCCCTTGGGCTAATATTATGGAATAATAGCCACACAATGAGATCATGCAAAAGGTGCAAAAGAATGTTTTAAATATATTTGTTGTTTTGTCAAGGCTCTTAATGTTCAAATATTTGTTGCTAAATAATGCAAGAACAATCCCAAAACAACTATCTATTATTAAGGTTTTAAATGAAGATATTGGTTACATTCCCTTCTTCTAAATGCTTGGATTCCAATGAGAAAAAACATTGTGAGAAATAGGTTTTCCATTGACAAGATTGAAATCAAGATCTACTTGTAATCAAAATTAACGAAAAAACTCAATTACATTTCCATTGGCATTGTCAATTGATTCTTACCCTCCTAATGGCCTTAATGTTCTCCATGGAATAAGATTTTGTAGGCTCAAACTACTAACCCAAATATCTTAACCAAGAAAAGTGCAATTCCATTTCTATCATTTTGATGGTGGATCTAGTGGGTGTGGGTGGCATTTTCCATAACAAGTTCCCCATGGCCAAACCTTGCCTCTATTGATTAACCATTATAGTTATTAATCAAGGAAATTGTAGCCCCATTCCAATCATGTTCATATCTTAACACTTTGAAAAGGGTATGAAGTTCATACAACTCCCACCATTCAATTCATATTGCTTCAAGCATAAGACATAACATCATAGTTTTCTTGAACACAAATCAATCAACAAGCTTAATGATTAGTTGATGTCATAACCTAAACACATCAACATGCCAAAAAATACACTCCGTATGTAAGAAAAATATGATAACAAAATTGTGTGTGCACCTTGTTTTATTGAAGCTTAAGCACATGTATTTTTAAAGATCACTTATAATCGAACATGGAATATCTTGTTGTGTTAGTTGCCCAAGGTTTGTTAACAATGCCATAAACAATGTCAACTTGTTGCCATTGCCATTGTCTTCATTGTCCATATGAAAGCATGCTCACATTAAGGTCTACCATACTGATTCATTAAACCTACTCCTCTTAGGACTGATGTTAGACACTTTATAGTGTTCCATCTTCTCAAGCATTGTGCTTTAAAATAACTTCAACAAGGTTGCAAAATTCCTACCCATGTTTATAGGATTAGTTTTGACCATGCAAAACTCCCAACTAGGCATTTTGTAAGCATCCATTGACAACGCAATACTCAAGTTTGTTTGCTTGTTATCACAAAAATCCATTTTCCCAATGCTTTCAACCTTCAAATCTCCCAACACTCTTACAACTCATGCTTTTACAGCTCCATAATCCTCCCATCAATTATTCCAAAACACATTGAAATTTATTGCCATTCTTGTTTAAGTTTTAGTACCTCATAGCTCAAACATCCCACCATTGCAATGCCAATTTGTTAATGGGCAATGGCAAGCAAAAACTTTCATTAAACCCTATTCCTTAACATAATTAGTTATAATGTTTTAATTCACCTTATGATCTTGCGGACCATTGATTTTGTAATGGATGTTGATTACAATTCATGCATCATTATTCATTTGATTTTATCACTTTTCATCCAAAACATAATGAATCAAACACCTAAAACATTGCTATAATAATTTTTACCATCCATGTATTCATTTCATTTTTCAAAACTATTATTATGATACAATTATAACAAAAGCGTGGAAGAATATTTAAGTACATATTCAATAGTAGATTTTTAAAAATCCAATTGTTTTAAAAAATAAACATTGGTTACACTTGATGTAAGTAGTGGGTGCCCGTGACCTTCGGACATTGTGAAGGCCCCCCAGTTTCTTTAAACTTGGTTCATATTTTAGTTTTTTTTAGAAACTTTTAACTTTTTTATTTATTTTGTTTCTATTTTCTTTTTCAAACTGCCCTGGCCGCCCTGCCTTGCCCTGCCCCTACCCTGCCCTATTTGTCACCACAGACAGACAGACACCAATGGGAAGTGCAAGGAAGGTCGGGGTAATTGGGCCCATTATCGGGAGACGCGCCGATAGTCTCCAGGGCCCGATCTGGTCCGGTCTATAGGGTAGGGTGGTAGGTACCTACGATGATCCCGTGGATTCAACAGGCTCTACGATCCAAGTAGGACCGGGCCCTATTCTTGGGAGACGCGCCGATAGCCTCCGGGGCCCGGTTTGGTCCGGTCTATAAGGTAGGGTGGTAGGTACCTAGGATGATCCTGTGGATTCAGTAGGCTCTGCAACCCAAGCACGGGTCAGTACGGGTGGATGAGATTGGAGAGTGGACCGGGTGAATGAGACCGGTGGATGAAACCCCGTGTCGGAGCACGGCGGTGGAACTCCAGGTGCTGCGACTATGGTAGCTGTGCATCCCTGCCTTTGTTGCGTCTTCGTGATTCTTCTTCCGGGAGTGTCGGGTCGGGCCCGGTCGTCCGTCTATGACGAACCCGAGCTCCGTCACGGACGGACGGACGGACGGACGTAGTGAATTTATATATAAGATATGTGTTATTGTGACTACACCAAACATGGTTGGAGTACTTTGATTCTAGAGCAATTAAACAAAACGAGGTTGTTCAAAACAACACCCCAAAACTAAATGTTGCCATTGTCATCAAAGGCCATCACAAGTTTAACATTATTCGTTTCAAAACATAAGAAGGTTGTAGGTTAATCTTCAAGTTTTTAAACAAGTATTTGAAAATGTCCCATAAATGAATTTTATAAAACTTTTTGTTGTCCCATTGATGTGTAGTGTGTCAGATCTTTTGGAATTGATCAATGAATTTAAAAAAGTGGAGAAAGCTTGAAAGTAGGCAAAAACATTCATCAACTAGAAAGGTAACGTTTTCATATAGTTATTGAGGTGAAATTCTAAATGAAATCACAATCTATTATCTTCTTTTAAAGTCATTCCAAATGTTGTTAACAAGTGTTGATTTCCCATTTTTGTGCATCGAATCACACATTTTAAAGATTATCACATCTTGTATAATATGTTTCACATCAATTTCATAATGCACATGAATTCAAAACTTGTGATTGGAACCAACAAAAGTTTCAAATGCCCATGTGGCCTACTAGACAAAGGAGGTGTGTAGTAACTGAAAAATGCATGTTCTACGTAATGTTACAATGTACAATCCTAGGAGAATTATGATATAATCAACGTCAACTTGATACCGCCCAAGCATACTTGTTAATGTATTCAACAAGCAAGCTTCCATGTTCCTTAACTTGGACAAAACGAAAGGTCAAAGTGATTCGGTCAAGTCATTTGGGACTCCAAAAAAATCACTACCATCCACATCCACAAATTCAATGTCATCCATCGAAGAACCTATGGTGCATGCATAAGGATGTATGTATGGGCTAATAAATTGAATTCCAATGAAATTAGGTTTTATGACTTAGTGATACAATAGGCCTTAACGGTATGAGATGAATGACATAATGCAAACTTGTAAATAGGCTTGCAAACATGAAAAGGTATATTTGTAAAAAAATATAGTAAGTTTGAGCAAATAATACAAAAATCCTTACTTAGACAATCATATTTTATAATTATATAATTTGGGCTTTGTGTTGTCGTGGATTATAAATGACAATGAATGATGAAAACATTAAGTTAATTTTATAAAAAAATATTTTCATTCCGTTTGAAGGAAAATATTAATTGACATTGTATGCAACTTAAATGGAATAGAAATACATTCTTGAATCAAATTCAATTGAGTTTAAATTGAATTGATTTGAAAAAATTAAACATGATACAAATCGGTGCACAAAGTATTGAAAACATGCTCATCATTTCCATCATTTGTGATTATGGTGGTGAGGGGAAAAAAAAAGGGAAAAAAAACTTAGAAAAAACATAGATTTGAAAAAACATCTTTCCATTCCATTTAAAACAAATTCCAAAATGTATTAAGAGTACAACAGCACCATATTTAAGGGTCTAGTCTTGGGTACACAATAGGCCCACGTCAGCCCTAAAACTCAAAACCCTATCCCATCCTTCGTCTTCTTCTTCTTCTCGCCTGCACGTTTCCGAGACATGCGTGTTGCTTTTGGTTGTGGTGGTGGTGGTGCTTTTCGGGACGGAGTTGTTGTTTCTTCAGTCTTCGTAGCTCAGTGTAGTTTGCGTTGATTGTAGTGGCGTGGGTTTGATTTTTTGTGCGGGAATAGAGGTGGTACAAGGAGGAGGAGGAGGAGCAGGAGGAGGAAGAGGAAGAGGAAGTGGACTGGGTAGGGATGGCAGCAGCTTCGCTTGCTTGCTCTGCCAAGCTTGTTTTACCATCGCTCTCAGGGCTCCAGCAGTGGAAACAACGACATGGATGTAGCAGCACAAGCGGGAACGCCGTTCTTCCTCTTTCCCTTCCTTCCCGGTTTCAGGGAGCTTCTTCATCTCTAGGGACCACGTCTTCCTCCACTTCACGTGTTGTTCCAGGTTTGTGCGCAAATTTGCTTAATTCCGTTGATCCACATTTAGCTATGGTTGCGGGTTAGGAGGGAGGGAGAGCGAGAGCGAGAGAGAGAGAAAGTGTGTATGTGTGTGTGTGTGTGTGTGTGTGTGTGTGTGTGTGTGTTTGTGTGTAAGTTAATGTTGCGACTGCCTTCATTCTTCTCATGTTCGTCTTGATTTTGTTGGAACTGACAACAGTTACCTTCAAAGTGTTTATTGTGGAGTTTTCTCTGCAATCGAATAGGTATATGGATATTTTGTCTTCTGTTTCCTTTCCATCAACCCTTTTGACCTTTTTCTTCTTCTAAGTACAAGAACTTGGCTCGTGACTGACTTCAAGAGTATTTTTGCTGCCAACATAAGGATGTGAGTCATTGAGCACGACTGTTGTTGGAACATGATCATCTTTTTGTGCGCAAGGAGCATGGGGATGGATTCCTAAATAACGTGAGGAACCTAGAGCAGTTCCTTTTTTCATAATATATTCATGAGCGTCTTGCAGAAGGAATGGTGAGTTTGGAGAGTGTCCCAGGAAGTTGTACAAGGATGACATGACAATGGGATAAAGTTTGAGGGTGGTGACAGTGGGAGGAGATAGTTGGCTGGCAGCAGAGTCAATGTGGGGACCCATGGCAACCCAGGCACCAGCTGCTGCACAGCGATCAGCAGAGGCAGATGTTATGGGACTTTTGTTGAGGCAGCGAATTGTATTCCTTGGACACCAAATGGATGACTTTGTGGCTGATGCTGTCATCAGCCAACTGCTTCTCTTGGATGCTGTTGATCCTACCAAGGATATTCGCCTATTTGTGAATTGCCCTGGAGGATCTATCAGGTAGTAATTTCACACTGGCAGTGCAAGGCTTTGTGTTTCATCTCTTTCTGCATATGAAGGAACTTAATCCTAATTCATGTGGTCATAGCATGGTTTAACTTGTTGGGGCAACCTAATTCTGTCTATGCAGTGCAGCAATGGGAATCTATGATGCACTCCAACTGTGCCGTGCAGATGTTTCAACAATAGCATTTGGTCTGGCTGCTTCAACAGCAGCAATTGTACTTGCTGGAGGTTCAAAAGGGAAGCGATTTGCCATGCCCAATGCTCGGATCATGATGCATCAGCCAATGGGAGGGGCCAGTGGGCAGGCAATTGATGTTGAAATACAGGCCAAAGAGGTCATGTACCACAAGAACAACATCACTCGCATTCTTTCTGAGATTACAGGTCGACCCTTTAAGCAGGTAATTGCCCTTATGCATAATTTGCTACGCAATTATTTTGCTGTAGAATGTATGACTGCAATATGCCAGTGTCTGAGTTGTTGTTCGTAATGAACAGGTGGAGAAGGACATTGACAGAGACCGCTATATGTCACCAATTGAGGCAATGGAGTATGGACTTATTGATGGTGTGATTGATAGGGATGCTATCATTCCTTTGCAGTCATCACCAGAGAGGGTTAAGCCACGACGTGAAAACCTTGAAGCAGGGACTGATCCTCGGAAGTTTTTGATACCTACAATTCCAGATGATGAAATCTACTAGTGTAAAATCCCTTTCTGGGAAAATTTAAGTGTTTCCTGTTCACTCTCTTCCTCTTCTCACTCATTGGAACATTTTGGCATGTCTCTGTGTTGTGTCCTCTTCATAGCAGTGTGGCTATCCTCCATGTGGTGCATTTTGACTGACCACATATAGAGTACCTTCATGTTGAGATCTGCATTAAACCTAGGTGTCCATATGGTTGATCCGCTGGTCAGGAGGCACAGCCCTCTCATTGTTTTACCTTTCTCCCAGAGCCAGACCTCCACAGCAAATGTGAGAGGGCAGCTGAGTGCAAATTCAATCTACCATTTTACAGGATGGATAGAGTCTCTCTGTCCCTCCTGTTAATACTCCCAATGTCAAGTATTTTCTTTCTGAATCTCATGCGAGTCATGCATCATCGACAGTCTTTCAACAACAAGCTTTGCCTCTCTTGAGTGTGTTTGTTTCAATTTTTGTTTGTCTTCTGCCTGGGTACTTGTGTCAGCAACAAGGCATTCAAGTACCTAATGCTGCCTTTGGGTGGTACAATTTTCTGAATGCTGGGTGAGTTAGTGATTGTGTCCCTACGGCACATGGGAGAATGTGTATGAGCTCCAAAATAATGGGGGAAGCTCAACAACAACTTAATGCCATTTAGTCATAGTTTATCTACAACTTAAATTGAGAGCATTTCTTTGTTTTACTTGGTGTTGGTGTTTACATGTTGGTAATACATTCAATTATGTTTCTTGCCATGCATATTGGTATTCTCCAAATTACACTACTTTGTCCATGTGTAATTCTTCACGATTGAAAACCACATGCTGAAACAACAAAGGTCTGATTCTCAATTTGCAACTGTGCCAAATGTTTGATCTCAACCTAAATCTCATATTAATAAACAAGTGGTTATTGTGGAATGGCTCTGTTCCTTTTGGCAAGGTCAGACCAGTATTGGCCAGGTATCTACTTTCAGGCACACTGAGGGCATGGCATTATAAAAGTAAAATGCATTTGTGAAGCTGGTAGGTTCCAGGCTAGGAATGGTATGCCCTCTGTGCTCATGGGTTAATTTTGTTTTGCACAAGGGCATGGGGCAAAGGTATGAAAATGGGCATCAGACATGAACTTGGGCAAGTACATAAAAAGAGCATGGTCATAATTCACATCATTTAGAAGTGTTGATTACGGAGTTAATTAGTTGCTTTGAAATATTGCTTGAACAAATGGACACATGCAATCTGTCGGTGGGTGTAGAGTGCATTCTCTTTGACTCTCCAAGCACACACATAAGAAATCAAACACACTCAAAGCAATCACACATTCAAAATCTTTCAAATAGTTAATGTTGCAATGAATTTCACTCAACATAACCTAGGATTGGTCCAAGGAATGTTCCACAACTTAAACAGTTCTTCATCAAACTTATATACATAAATTAACGCATAGATAAATGTTCAAATCAAATTCTTAAAACACATCAAACCTGCATTTAACTTCATCAAACATGAACTTGCATTCAACAAAACTCAAATAGTCACATTCAACTTCACATAAATTTGCATTGGGCTTCACACTTCACATAAGCATGCATTCAACCTCATAGTAAAACATTGCAAAACAATTTACATTAAGCTTCACACAAACTTGTATCTAACTTTAGTCACATCCTTCATAAACCTTAAATGGATTGATTGTTTGCAAAATGGAAACCTCAACAAAATACCTAGGTCCCACTTCAACATTGACTTCAGAAGGACATTGACAACAAGGGCACATATAGATAGACACTAACATTAACACATAGACTTTTAGACCTCACATGCAACATTGATGACACATAAACCTCACAAGCAACATTGACATTTGATACCACACATATTTCTACACACTAACTTATTGTGAAGCTTTAAGGTGCTTCATGTTTTTTTATATATTTGTTCATCATTGACCACTTTGTCCCTTAGGAATAACACACCTATAGCCAATATATCACAAAAACACAACACACAATTGAGACATTATGTCCATTAATGTTGGTTAAAATAGTTGCAACCAAAAATCACAAAACACAACACCAAAAAGAATGCAAACAATACTTCCCTTGTTGCTCTTCACAAAAAAAATTGCATTTACAATTACCTTGGAGTTTGCACCTTTCGAAATCATAAGATGTTATTATTTTTCAAATAAATTGAAATCTACAATTGTTAGAAGAAAAATTGGGTTCTATAACTATCATGTGCAATTGATTTTTTGTTACATATAATTCATGTAACTAAAATCTCGTTAATTCCTTAAGACAAATTGCACACAACTTATAGATGCATGCAACATATTGTATTCGACATGTTTATACAATATCATTATGCATTTTCATCCATTTGTATTTTTATTAGGAAGTTGCATGTGTAACTAATTATATGCAATTAAATAGTGACATGTCCTTTTATAACACATGTCCATTTTGAAGGTCAATTATATGGTGACATGTGGCATTTGAACTATCCAATAAATTGTGAACCAATTTTTGATATGTGTCCATTTGTGAAATCTAATTATATGGTGACATGTGGCAATTATCAGTCCATTGAATTTTTTAAAAATAAAATAGGTAGATAAGTATGAAATTAAGTAGTTAAATATGTAGGTAAGGTAAGTAAAGTAGGTTTTTGCTAAGCATGTAAATTTAAAATATTCCTATTTTATATTTGGGTTTAGCTTTTAAGGTTGATATTTTTTCATTAGCTCGTCCCCAATGGCATTTGGTATTTGGTTTGTGAACAATATGCATTTGATTATATAATGTACAAAATTGGAATATGAGACAGAATATATGGGATAAACAATTTAGTTACAAGTATGACCAATCTAATTGTAAATTACATGTAATTACTACATGTTGCTTATGTCTAATCTAGTTTACCTATTAATTATATTGATTGTGATTATTATTATTATATTAGTACTCAACTTAAGTTAATAACTAGCATATGTTAATAGCCTAGGTTATGGTACTTATAGGTTAATTAATTTAGGAGGTTAAATTAAGCATGGTTTAAAAATAATTACCAAGCTAGATTAACATATTAATGTAAATTATTAATGTATTAACCTAAATTAATTAAACATAAAGGTACCTTAACATATTAGTTTAGCCATGATTAATTCAATCATAATTAATTCCACCATTTAGCCATGATTATTTTAATCACCATCAATTTTTCCATGGTTAATTGAACCACAATTAATTTTTCCATTATTAATGTAACCATGATTAATTTAGCCATAGTTAATTTAACCTCCTAATTAATTTTACCATGGTTAGTTAAAGCTATGTTAGTTTAACCATGGTTAGTTGAGCTTAAGTATAGCCAATGTGTTATTGATAACTTAGGTTTAATTTTAGTTAACATGGGTTTAGCCTTAATATTAGAGGTATAATACTATTATACATAACCTAAATTGATATATTGGGTATCTTAATTTTGGTATGTATTAGCTTGAGTTATTAATTTTATAACACATGTCCATTTTGTATGCCATTAGTTACATGTAAGTTACACACAAAATTGTATGTCCCAAAATTTATATGGTACCAATTTTGTAGTTGCGAGCATAATCAATTTAGATGCAAATGACAACTAGTTGCACTTAGTTACATAATGAATGGTTGCAAAACCCATAAATTCTTTTGATGAATGAAGTTTTTATTTTTTGAAATCACATTGTTTTTTACATTAAGGTATTCATCAATGGGTTTAAAGCCCATTTGTGCACCCAATTTCAAAATTAGGATCATCTAGCCAAATCATCATTATTAAAACCAATTTATCCAAAATTTCAACCCAAGTTGGCAAAGTTTTACACCTATGATGACCCCTACAATATTGAAAATTCTTTTAGTTTTGATTTGAGAACCAACAATACCCATCATTTTTCATGCAAAATATGCAAGATTTGGAAATTATTGTTCATGATTTGCCCACCAAGTCAAAGGACTAAAAGGAATTTCAAGCACTATAATCTTTTTCAAAATGAACAATTTAACTTTGAGGAAATCCAATGCAACTTTTTCAAAGGAAGCCATGGATCCAACTAAAACCAATTCTATCACAACATACCCAACAAGTTTAATAATGACAAAAATAAATGTTAATGCAATTTAAATAGTCAACAATAATGGCACAAAAATGTCACAATCATATTTAATAGCAACCCACATGGTCATTTTAAGGCCCACATAACTTTGTATGAACTGCAAGTTTTTAAAGTGCGAATCAAGCATAAGAATTAACATATTGTGTGTGACATGATGTTGAAATGATAACAAAAATGCCAAAAAAGGCTTAAACACACCAATAATTTCAATTCAAATTCAATGCCCAAAATGCATCAACTCAAAATCAAAACATACAACCTACAATAACAAAATTAATAAAAGAATTAGGTTTTAAAATGTTAAAGTTAAAAAAAACTCTAAACAAAAAATCTATAATAAAATGAATCACACATTTACATTATATCATTTGCATCAAAAATGGTGTTGTGCATCACACAACACATGGTTATAATAGTAGAAATTGCATGAAATAATAAACAATATTTAAAAAATTGTTTCAAGACACATCAAGTGACCATTGGAGTAAAAGTTTCATTATTTTTTTTTGCAACAACCCATTTTAAAATAACAATAATGTTATTTTGTAATGTGATTGCTTGTCATGAATAAAACAAGTTTATGGCATCCTTGAATTTCAAGATTTTGCCAATTTGATAAAGACCAAAGAAAGTTGTGTAGTTTTGTAATTTTAGCGTGGAGTTTTGAAAAATTTTAATTAAAAAGAAAAGGAATTTTCGCAATTACCTTGTTTTACTTCCTTAAAGCCTTAAAAATCTAAGGGCAATCCCTAAATTGATTTCCAAACCTCAGATAAATGTAACATAATTACAATACTTCAACATTAACTTGAAGTTGGATATTTACATTTGTTCCCCTTGTTGGACCTTAACGAGTTGCTAATGGAAATGTTGGGATTGTTTTCCACAATTGCATCATTGTTCATATAACAGGTTTGTGCTATTGGCATTCACGATTAAAGGAAATTTGGTTCAATTGCTTGATATTTCCTTCCCACCCATTCTTGTGACAATTCCTAAGTTAAAACATGAATGTATTTTCTTCCTACCTAACCATTGTTAATTAATGCAAGTTGTATGTTAATACGGTGTCACCAACTCCATTTCGACAGGTCCAAGGATGGTAAATTAAATCACAAATGAAAAGTAGCCATCAAGTAAGATTTGATATATTGAACCTTAAAATGTTATTTAGTTCAAGGACTAACATTAACATTTTCTTTTAATTTGTTAAAAATTTAAATAATAATTAGATGTTTAAAGTAAGTTTAAATATATTCATGGGAATTTACGCAAAGCTCACAATTTAGTTCATAACCTTTAAGTAGGTTACAAGTGGATGAAATATTACATTAAAAAATTTAATTAATGGGGTTTTAAACGTACTTGTGCATTTTCATCTTTTTTGAATTCTAACCAAAATATATCTAGCTTGTAGGGTAAAAATAGGTTTGAAAAAAATATTTATCAATCCATTAAAACAAACTTATTACATGATTTTATTATACTAAAGTTTTCACATTTTATACTCAACTTACCATAAACCCAATGGAGGCATAAATGGTTTCAAAATGAGAAAAAAACCCCTTTATATTTACTTTCTCGTGTTTTTGTTAAAAAATGTCATATTTTAAAATGGGATTTTAGGTAGATGTACTTTTTGATTTAATATACCATGCTTGGACCTCAACCTACTAATTTACATTGATTAGAAAAATGTTCTTATTGGCCATTTTTTCAATTAATACAACTAGAGGGATTATTTATCCTTATTCCCCCCCTTGATTATATATTTTAGTGTGTAGGATTCATAATATGGGACATGTTGACCATTTTTCCAACCATTGTGCCCACATCTTCCCTTGTTCCCCACTAATAAAGGTCATGTAAATTAATTCTCCCTCCTTTTTGGGTAGGTTGATTTCTCACCTTGTCATTCATAACAATGTGTTAGAGGTAGGTACCCCTTGCTACTCTTCATTGGCACCTTGCAACTTGCCTTCCTTCCCAAATTCCTTGTCCTTTGAACATGATATAGGGTTTTGCTCAACCTTGTGTAATTTGATCCATGTGTCACTACATGTTCCTCTTAGCAAGGTGAGTCATTGTAAAACATGTTATTGCTAGGATACAAAAATTTAAGTTAGCCACAATTTCTTTAGCTTTGTGTCCTCTTGCTTCAATATTGTCGACCACTTTAATATGTTTTTCTTGAGTTGATGAGGTTGTGCATTCACATTGGTTACTATGGTACAAAGAATTTAAAAAATATAAATTCCTTGACTTTTGTTAATATCTTTCCAATCTTGGTCTATTATTCTTTATAATATTATCCGTTTTTCCCTTTCACAAGGTTTTGCACCACAACTAAAGATTAAATTGATTGTGTTCCATGACATGGTCACAAAATGTTAAGCTTGCTTATAACAAGGGGTAACTCGATTGTTCTTGAAGATAATATTTCTAAAAATAAAGGAAAAAACATTTATTATAACTATTACTTGTTGTAGCACATAGATTTAGAGGTTTTTAAAAAAATGATAGAAAAAACGTTTTTTTACAACTACCACTAACTATAACAAACAAAGCAAGGGGTTGTTTCACATAAATGTAAAAGACGTACATTTAAAATATCAAAAGATTAATTCACCCAATCTCCCCTTGAAACTTTTTTGGGTTCATTCCATTAAAACTCCACAGCAAACACTAAACCACACACAAATTATACACCCCCTTTCCTTGAAATTCCATACCACACACAACGATCTTGATCCTCCTCACCTCATATTGAAAATTCCTTCAAGGGTGATGACATACTTTATAAGTTAGACGGTGAACCCCTACAAAAATAGTGGCTACCTTGTTTTAAAACATCTATATTGTCTATCACACCTAACCAAATTAACCTTCCATTCCTACCCAATATTTAATTAGCTTTTGCCTACATGCTATACCCCTTATGCCTTTAGCACATCCCCTTTTGATTACAAACTTTTATTGAATGAATATTACTATTGAAGCATTTGTAGCACCATGCGATGGACCTATTGTTTAAATTGAATAAGAGGATAACGACATGATTGGTTTTGGAACTTTCGTGGAAGAATTTTCATGGGCACTTGGGATTACAAAATTATCTTTATTTTGGAGGTTATATATCCCACAATTTATGTTTGTGGATTTTCTTGCTTGTTGGTAAACCTACGAGGGTTAGTCTTTTAATGTTGGTTTCTTGGTCAAACATATTTTTAGGATTTCATGTAAGAAACACTACAACAAAAGGTGTCCATGTACACAAAATGATTTCATTAGATTTTGAATGAATTCATTGGTCTTTGTAAACAAGGACTGGTTCGAAAGTAGTGAATTCACTAGTTTAATGAATGAAGATTAATGAACTACACCCACATATTGTAGTAGTGAAAAATGGATGGATGAAGTTTCGTTTCATTATTTCATCCTTGTTATATTCATCGAATTGTGACTAATTGTGATGTTTGGTACCTTGACTTTTCAATTCCCACTTTTGAAAGCATAAGTTTCACAAGTTTGTATCATTCAATTATAGTTTCATAGCTTATGATATGACTAGTCTTCCCAACTTTTAAACTATTTTTCCCTATTTTTTCCACAACATTTTGTATGCGATCTAGATTACCCCATCTTTGAATTGTAGGCATCCCTTGATGTGAGTGCACACATCCCATCAACCCTATGGGTATCCCACCTCTTACGTTTGCTCATGGCAACAAACACATTGGGACCCCTGATGTAATTCATAACACCTTTGTTGCCATTGCACGAGATGTTAGTTTCCATGTGGGAGAAGGACAATTACACATGTTTCCTTTAACCACAATCACCTCCTTTCATTGAAGAGTTGACATTGTGTTTACTAAAGATGACATTCACACCTTAATTGATATTGTTATTGTTGACCTAGCACAAACGGATTTATTTCCTTGATATTGTGTAATTCAATGACTTGTTGCCTCCAATGTAGCTTAAGCCAAGGAAATGAGTTATTGCAATTAACACCCCATTAATCAAATTTTCCCTTTAACAAATGAGGTATTTGGTTGTTTACACAAACATGTTGATATGTTTTTACATGATTGTGCCATTGCCATTTGGAGCTTGAAGGGGCCAAAAGGCCCTCATATTTTTACTTTGGTCACCTTTCTTCGTAAAAACTTCAATCACATTACAAAAGATGCAAGCATCTTCCATCTTAAACAAGGCAATAACTACATGTTTAGTCACTTTTTGACTTCCACCCCTCCAAGTCACACCTCCCATCAGCACGACCAATCTATTGCAAATTGTCGATTTTTTACATATAAATATGATTGACCTACCACAAGCGATAGATTATGGACATGGAGAGATTTTCACAACTACTACTTTGAGCTAACTTGTCATCCTGTCACTTCTCCCTTTTCCTTAATTTTACTCTTTTGTACATTTCCCTAATCTACCTTAATTTTACTCCTTTGTACATTTCCCTAATCTACCTTAATTTTACTCCTTTGTACATTTCCTTAATGTATGGTGTGTTTTTTAATAAAGCTTTACATGGCTTTATAAAGGTGAAGATTCGTTTATTCATTCATTCATCTTGACATTTGGCACCCACTGAATTTCTAACAAGAAAATGAATGCCCTAATTACATATAGTAAAGGAAGAAAGTTCCTTTCCCTGACTCCGGACGGGCAGTGGCTACGGAAAGTAGCTAAACATAAGTCGAAGGGTGGGACAATGTGTTCGTTCGATTTGTCATCCAATCGAACGGACATTTCGTCCATGTCATCCGTCTATTAAAGTCGAACGGATGACAAACACAAGAGAGAGTTACGCAGAAGAGAGAGTCACCGAGAGAGACAAAGAAAGAGGGGGTCCTTGAAGCATGATAGGAGGCCGCTTTAAATATGAAGTTTTTCTCTGTAATGGAGTTCTTTTTTTTTTGGTTTTTGGTAAATTCTTCGGGACATTTTCCTGTCTACATTTTCCGAACTAATTATATTATTTTCAGAAATGTTAAATTTTCCCCCATCCTCCCCCCCCCCCCCCCCCCCGCCCCCAAAACACAAAAGAGAAAATAATATAAAATCTTTTAGAATAATATTTGTGCAATGTCCATTTTCAGCACTGAATATTCAAAAATACAATAATTATTCAATATTTAATTTTCAATGATGAAGTTGCCACCAAAGGTGGGCGTGGAGGGGGTGGGGGTGTAGGAGAGAGAGAGACTGTGTGGTCACCAGAGTTGCCATTTTTTCTTTTTTCTTTTTTTCTTTTTTGGTGGGTTAGGACCAGCAAAGACCCATCAGTTTTAGGTGCATGTTTGATTGGCTGGAGTGAACCAGCAGCCACCAATGCACCAGTTGAGGATGAGCCCATTCAACCCGTTTTGCGGATGAACATCCTCCTTGCATGTTGAGATTTTTTTTTTCACCTCCTCTCTGCCTCGAAATTCTCTACCTCCCCCTTCCTACCTACCCCCTCTTACCTAGCACCTACCAAGCCCACCCCCCCTTCCTACCTCCACCCTCCTACCTACCACCTACCAACCCCACCCCCCCTCACTCCATCGCCAGAGCTCTAGAGACTTCGAGCAGCTGTGGAGCGGGAGCTGGAGCTGTGGCTGTGGAGTGGGAGCTGGAGCTGGACCGGCTAGAGTTGGAGCGGGACCCACGCGCCCATGAAAAGGTAAGATGTTTATGTTTTTTTTTTGTTTTTTTTGTTTGAAGAAGGCTTGAGAAGTTTTCTTCTTCCTCTTTCTTTGCTACACTGCAGTTTAGCTGCAGCACAGCAAAGAAAAAGGACTTCTTCTTCTTCTGTTTTGGAGCAGAAGAAGAAGGCCTTCTTCTTCTTCTTCCTCTTTCTTTGCTGCACTGCAGCTCTGCTGCAACGCAACAAAGAAGAAGGCCTTCTTATTATTCTTCCTCTTTCTTTGCTGCACTGGAGCTCTGCTGCAACGCAGCAAAGAAGAAGGCCTTCTTCTTCTTCTTTTTTGTAGCAAAGAAGAAGGCCTTCTTCTTCTTCTTTTTTGTAGCAAAGAAGAAGGCCTTCTTCTTCTTCTTTTTTGTAGCAAAAGAAGAAGGCCTTCTTCTTTTTTTTTGCAGCAAAAGAAGAAGGTCTTCTTCTTCTTCTTTTTTACAACAGAAGAAGAAAACCTTCTTCTTCTTCTTCTTTGCAGTAGAAGAAGAAGGCATTCTTCTTCTTATTTTTTACAGCAAAGAAGAAGGCCTTCTTCTTATTCTTTTTTGCAGTAAAAGAAGAAGGCCTTCTTCTTTCTCTTTCTTTGCTGCATTGTAGCTCAACTACAGCGCAGCAAAGAAGAAGGCCTTTTTCTTTTTGTAGCAAAAGAAAAAGAAGAAGAACCCTATGTGTGTTACGGTTTAATTTGGTGATTTTTGGGTTTTTATAGGGTTCAGGACCAAACAAAGGCCCAGTTTGTTGCAAATGCAATTCAAGTTGAGATGTAACGCCGTCATTTTTACACAGTTCATCATACAGCAAAGGCTATAAATATAACAACTACATACCGAGTTAAACACGAGATTGTAGATACTGATATGGGTTAGGGTTTCATTTTATATAATTAGTAAGGTTTTGTAGCCCTTTTATTTTTTTGACTACCCAATTTTGAACTTCGATCCTTTGATATGTTATAGAGATGTAATGTTTTTTTTTCATTGGGTTCTCTGGTAATTTTCTAGGCACCCATTTTTGTACATCTTTTATCAATATAATAGTATCTTCTACTCACACTTGTTTGATGTGTATCTGATTAATCATATATGTCTTCTTTGTCATAACTTTGTTAGTACTTGAGATGTAAGAATTAAACCAAAGATCAAAATGAACATTATACAATACTTACATCTAAGTTAATAGGACTCACATCACCTGAAGACTTTTAAAATAATCCACAGATTTTCAACATATAATATCCACATCATTTTTTTTTGGAACTCCATAAGACCATTTTCTAATATGCAATACCTGCATATAAGTCCAAAAATAGCCACATGCATTTTGCATTAATTGCAATACCCACATATAAGTCCCATAATAGGCGTTGGCTTTTACATTCCTTGCAATACCCATATATGAGTCCCATAATAGATGCTGGCATTTTGCATTCCCTGCAATACCCGCATATAGGGCACAAATAATCGTTGAAATTTTTCAGTCGTTGCAATACCCGCATATAGTCTCCATAATAGTCGCTGGTTTTTTTTGGCATTTCTTGCAATACCCGCATATAGGGCACAAATAATTGTTGAAATTTTTCATTCGTTGCAATATCCGCATATAATCTCCATAATAGCCGCTAGTTTTTTTTGGCATTTCTTGCAATACTCGCATATAGGTCCCATAATAGTTGCTGGTTTTTACATTCATTGTAAAACTCACATTTCATAGGATTAATTTAAAATAATATTTAATTTAGGTATATAAAAAGACATAATTTTGGTACCCAGACCACTTTTGAAATGACATTACATGCAAGTATTGCATTTAGGGTTTATGGTTTTCACATATGGTTTTCTTCAATCACCTATGTATTATTTTAGTATGATTTTGCAAATATGTATTGCATTTTTTTGCATATAAAATTCCCTGTATAATGCATAGTAGATTCATTTTATTTACTATTAATTTGTAAAAAAATTGTTTATTAATTTAGAGTTTCCCAAACTTTAAATTTCAATCATATTCCAATAGTATATACTTATAACAATTATATGGAAAATGTACTTTCTTTTTGATAAATTCTTTTAGTTCAAATTTAAAATGTTATAACACAATAAGGATTAGACATTAAACTATCATAAATGCTTATTAGGTTTACGAAGATATGTCTTTTACCTTCGTGTGATCTCTCCAACTTAATTTTTTCCATTCTTTTTGAAGAAGATATAGAATGTAATTGTATTACTTCACATATGTGTAAACCCTAAAATTTTCCCCCCAATTTAGCCTACTTTAGATTAATTACTATACATTTGTGAAAAAATTATTAATTAATTTATGTGTTTCAACCTTAAACCTAATGGTTAAGTTAGTAGGGTATGTAATTAATAGGGTAGCTAGGTTAGTAGGGTAGGTGGTTAGTACAATAGCTAGGTCAATAGGATAACTAGTTATTAGGGTAGTTGTGTCAGTAGGGGATAATAAATAAGGTACTAAGGTTGGTGCAATACTTATGAGGGTAGGAAAGTGAGCAAGGTAGCTATTCGGAGTGATCCCAAATGCAGGTATTGCATTTAGGGTGGGATCTTATATAAAGAACCCTAAACCCCACATGCGTACTTTCGGAGTGACCCTAAATGCAGGTATTGCATTTAGGGTAAGATCTTCATATAAAGAAAGCTTAAACCCTACATGCGTCCTTTTGGAGTGACCCAAAGTGTAGGTATTGCACTTAGGGTTGGGTTATTTCAAAGTGACTTTGCATATGCATATTGTGTTTAGGGCTAGGTCTTCACTTAAGGGTATCCAAACTATTTAGATGGGTTTTTTTGAAACGTGGGTATTACATTTAGGTTTGTTTTTTCATTTCAACTTGAAATACCCAAACTTATACTTACCTTTACCGACTAGAATTTTGGGTTTTCGTTGCAATACCTACACCCGTACTTACTTTTACCAACTGGAATTTTGGGCATAATTTCAATACTTACACTTGTATTTACCTTTACCAAACCCTAACAAAAAAAAGTCTTAATGATATATGCCCTAAACCTAAAAAATTATACAAGCTATACAAATCATATAATGCAAAATAATTGTTTTTGAAAGAATATAAGAAAAAAATTAAAAACCAAAATTCAAAGGTTTTAAACTATAAATATTTATTAAATGAAAGAAAATACGTTAATATTTAAAAATAATCAAATAAATTTCATATAAAACCAAAAGAGAATATATGTCTTTTATCTTTGTGTGATCTTTCCAACCTAATTTTTCCACTCTTTTTTAAGAAGAAATAAAATGCAATTGTATTACTTCACATATGTGTAATCCCTAAATTTTTCCGCCAAATTTAGCCTACTTTAGATTAAATTATTATGTGTTTGTGAAAAACTTATTAATTAATTTGTGTCTCAACTCTAAACCTAATGGTTAAGTTAGTAGGGTATGTAATTAATAGAGTAGCTAGGTTAGTAGGGTAGCTATGTGTGAGGTCAGGTCCAGGAAAAACGGCCAAAAACAAAAAAAAGAAAAAAAGAAAAAAAAAAGTACAATGGTCATAAAAAAAAAATCGACTGTGATGAGCCCCATCTGGCGCCGAATGAAAAAACGCAACCCATCCACTGGACAGAACGGCCAACTGGTGCATTGGTGGCTGTTAATTCACTCTGGCCTGCATGTTTGATTTATTTTAAACACACACCTGTGCATTAGGCACGGGGCACACACTAGTATTAATTAGAAGGCCTCTAATTAATTATTAATAGGGCATTAATTAATTAATTAGATATTAATTTAATAATAATAATTAATGCCCTATTATTAGAAGGCCTCTAATAATTAGAACCGCTCTTTCTGCTCGCTCCCCCACAGCAGGGCCCCACGTCTTCTCGGTCCGTTCGTGCAATCTTCCTTCCCATCGCTCTTCCCCATCTCCACCGTCTTTCTCATTGGCGATGACACACCATCAATTTCGTCTCCACGCGTAGCCGTGCCCTACGGTTCTGCGAAGAAAAAACCACCGTTTACTTTCTTTCCTTTCGTTTTCCTTGCCTCTTTGCTTCCCTTGCACTCTTTCCGATTTGCTCGTCTTGTGCAGGATCTACTTCTACGGGCGGTTTCATTTCATTTCGTTTCATCTCTCACCCCGGCCGGCTGTTGTTCTCCGGGATCTTCTCTCCTTCAACTCTTCAAGTGCTCACTTCGGGTAATTTGTCTGCGGGGGCGTCGGATCGGACTTCTGGTTCCCACATACCCACCACCCATTCGGACCGAGTTTCTGGAACTGTGAGTCTAGTTTTCATCTTATGTCTTTGAAACCCTTGTGCATGGTCTCTTGTAGTTTTCTTCGAGTTCAATTTTCTGTGTGATGTCGGTTTTGATTTGATGGCTTTAATGCATTGAAGTTCGACATTGGACATCTTGAAAGCTTTTTTGTATTGTTTTCCTGTCTCACGTGTATGTTTGTTTCTGTCTGTGATGTTGGCAGATATCGTATGATGTGATTGATGCGTTTTGCCGGAAGGCTTCTTGTTTGTTTGTTTGTTTGTTTTCCTGTGTCTTGGCAGCGTTGATTCTGAGGAATCTAGGAGGCAGATTGTGACCGGGGTTTTGTTTGTTTTTTCCTTCACAGGTCTTTGTACACTGCAATATGACTCCTGAGCAGGAGCAGGCGATTGAGGAACAGATGGCGTTGCTCGCTGAATCAAAGATATACGCCGGGGAGAAGGAGCCCGAGACCAAGAATGTGGAGGCTAAGAGTGAAGAGTCTGAAAATACTGAAGTAGCCAACGGATTGCCTGCAGGTCCTGTGGGGCCAGTCATTGGTGCTCCGGTTTCCCGCAACACCTGGTCCACTGGCCTCTTCTCATGCTTGGGAAGTCAGGATGAATTTTTGAGCAGCGATCTTGAAGTCTGTAAGTATGCTTCTCCTTAGAGAATTTGGCCTCATGAGATTTGGCCTCATGAGACTTACTTTTCCTCTTTAGGTTCAGCACATAGTGGTGGTATCTCTCTAGTATTTTCTATATTTTTCTTGGATGTCTGGTTGGCTCCCCCCATGGTTTCTACTAAAGAACTGCACTCTTTTTGTAGCATATGCAAATGCTTGCTTTGTTCAATAGATGTTTCCTATGCAACCTTTAAGCTACATGGAGTTACCATCCCTCTGCCTCTAGGTTTCATGAGTTGCCGGTGTATCTACTTCCTCTGTGTGGAAATATGTACTCAGAAGACAGTCGTGGTCTTGGAATGGATTCATTGGTCACACCTTTTTGTTTTGTATCTGTTGATACAAAACACAAAATAGTGGATATTCTGTATCCAAGTAGTCAGCAATGAGCATGCTTAAAAGGATATGTCCAGGATGCAAGAGGCTCCAACCACTGCCGTCTATGTAGGTTGTTCTATGCCTTAGGCTCAGGGGCTTGCCTATACCGGACAACTGAAATGAAATGCCCCTTGTTCAACTTATCCTCACAAGCCTGCTCTAGCTTTCATTAGGATTCTATCGACTTTTTTCCAACTAGTTCTTTGGAGTGCTAGCCAACAGCAGGACTGAGTCCTTCAATTGCTTCTGGAAACCTGACAGAAACTCTTGTCACAGATGTTTGTATACTAATTCATGTGAATTTTTGGCTAGACTATCACCTACTTATCTACACCCCCTCTTAGGGCTTGTTTGGGGAGGATTAAGTTAGTGTGGAGTCATGGCTAGCTTGTCACCTGATGCATATTGTGGTCCAACACTTTGTGAGTGATGTTCGTAAAGTTATGACTTGTACTATTCTTCTCATGTTACAAGTTTCAGTTTTGCTGGAGCTACTGTCAGAATAGTTACTGTCAAAATGTTGTCTGCAGAGGGTTTTTTGCAATACTGTAGGTGTGTATCTCTGTTGTACACCGGTGCTTAGATGGTAGTTGACAGATTCCTCCCTTTTTTTGCCTACAGGTATGCAGTTTGTATGTGTAATGTTGGTGGGGCTACAAAGATTTTTGCTGACAAATAGGTTTGTTGGATCTTTTGCAGGTATTGTGGGCACATTTGCACCTGGGGTGTTATATGGTGGCAATATGCAGCGCATGTTCCCAAGGAGCAACAGTTTCAGCATTGGTTGCCTGAGCTACAGCAGTCTCTATTTTTTGGGAACCTGTCTTTTCAATATGAATATTTTGGCACCTTGTCTGTCATACCCTTCACGCACTGCCCTCCGTCGCAAGTTCAACCTGCAGGTATGGTTTAGTTGAGTCCTGGTATCCAACAGAGCTTTGTGGTCGTGCATGCTAATGACTCCATAGTCATTTAGCCAGGGGTGTTGACATCTGTCGTTTTAGTGTGGTTTTAGGATTCAGCATTTGGTTTTACAAGTGAAGTTTAGAAGATAGAAATCACTAGATTTGGAAATCATATGACAATTGCTGGTTGTTACTTGCTCATTCTTGATGGCAGTGACAGTTGATTCCTATGCTGGTCTGTTTTTGATGTGTGCACAGGGCACTGGTGAAAATCTTGCAAATACATTCGGATGCTGCCAGGGTGCTAATGATGAAAGTCATAATGAACGCTGTGAGTCTATTTTGGATGGTGCAGTCCACTTTCTGTGTCACTCATGTGCACTGTGTCAAGAGAGCCGTGAACTTCGTCGCAGACTGCCACACCCTGGCTTCAGCCAGCCAGCATACTTGCCCCTGGCTCCTCCTATGGAACAGCACATGGGTCTACCAACTGTGTAGATTTTTCATCTTTCATGTGTGATCTGGAAATAGAGACTTTTGCACACTATCATATAACTATGTTTGGGATGCAAGTGGGTTGTGTATAGATTATAGGTTAGTTATAGTGACTCATGACTGGTTGAAGTTTCCACATTGCTCTGGTTGGGGGGGATCATTAATACAGTGCAACAGGCTCTAGTATTGTTCTCATTGATGCACAATATAAGACTGCAGCTCTTGTTGTGTACTTGCAAGATCAGTTTTGGTGGAAACAAATTCTTGGAGAGGGATTGGTCATGTTTTATTTAAAGACACTATATGGTACTGGTGCTTGACCTGATATATACTAGTGTCAAGGGTATACGTGCTCCAATGTCTTCCTTGATCTATATGTGCAGGAAGGTGCACTGATCTGAAATCAGTGATGTGTTCTAAATCTCATAGAGGGAATTACATACAGAGGTGCAGCAGTGTTGTCAGGATCTATATCCCTGGAGTTCATAATTGTTGCTAATTTTGGACCTCTCTTCTAGTTTGTATCTATCTGCAAAAATCAGTTAGCAACAGGATATTATTATTATATGTCGACTGGTTTCTCATTTCTGACCTTGGAGATTACCTCCTTGTTCAAGCAACAGTCATTTTGCTTTGATTGTATTGATAATGTAAGCAAAAACTATAGCAACCCTTTGTGATGCAAATGGTGGGTGTTCACATTTGTTCTGTAGACCCCATCACTTTGAGCTTCTTATTATGGCTTAATAGTCACTCACCAACCCCTTGAAAGTGATGTTCCTCATCTTCCTGTGTTTGTTCTGATTTTGTGGATTTTGTTAACTTCTGGGATTGCTTGCAGTTTCCTCATTCATTTTCTGCCTTCCGATGATTAATTTGAATATAAAATACTTTGTATTCCAGTGACAAGATCTTTGTTCAATTCAATCTCATATCAATTTCAACTAAATTGTTTTAAGTGTACTGAGAAGTTGAGGATCAGTTATGTGGTGTAAAGATGGAGCAAATGGTTGGAAGAAAAATCTTGGTATATAAAAAGGCCGGGATGGGAATCCACGAGAACACACAAGTCATCAAAAAAGATCACACACAAGTCATGAAGATAAGACGCAACCAAAGAAAATAACAATCAGAACACCACTAATGCACTAATAATCATCTGCTACCAAAGAACATAACAATCAGAACACCACTAATGCACTAATAATCATCTGCTACAAAATTGGCTTGCAAACAGATGGTGCATGTCATCAAAGAACATAACAATCAGCACACCACTAATACACTAATAATCATCGGCCACAACTTGGCTAGCAACAGATGCAGTGTGCACATGATTGTAAGACCCTGGTTCCTGCCTACCTGATTTATGATTCATGGATCTTTATTTATCTTTTGTCAGCTTGTAGCCATGCAAGTTTGGTGGATGAAGGCATGTGCTGTTATGCTTCAATGGTCGCAGACTATATGATTTCTGCAAAATTGGAACATTACAGCTAGATAGATGGTTGTCCTTCTTGGCTATGCTGGCCGTCTACAAGAGGCAAAGAATATGGTCATGGAAGTGCACCCTATAAACCACATGCGGCTGGTTGGAGGGCTTTGCTTGGTGTTTGCAAAAATCATGGTAATGCAGAGATAGGCCAGAACACATTCTCAAACGAATTCTTGAATTAATGGAGCCTTAAATGGCTGCTTGTTATGTGATACGCATCTATGTTGCTGTTAGCAACATGTGTCTTTGTGAGAATGTTGAATGACAGAGAAAGGAAGGTGGTGTGAAGAAACAGCTAGGTCACACCTGGATTGAAGTGAATAATGAGATGCATATGTTTATAGAACTTTCAGGATCAAGACCACCCCCATGCATAAATGAGCAAAAACTTCATCAATGTGTAGTTTGTCTTTTTTTGTCTTTCCCCTGCACTTTTCTATTCAGAAGGGAGCAATTTGAAATATGGCACTTCGGGTTTTATCAATGCTGCACAAGCAAGCAAGTACCATAGTTGTGTGGGATGAATTCTCATATCCGAGCCCTTTTTTCTTGGCATTCATTATACAGTGAAAAATATGAAGCTAGTGACACAAGTAAAGCTGGTGTGCATGCGTGTTCTGAGAAGTTCATGCAGAACCTGATACAAGCTATCAATTATCATCAGGACAAAGGATGTTTGCAGAACCCTTCATCTTCTAGTCATGCAGTTGTCACCAGCCTTCAAACCACAATCATTTACTTCCTCTATGACTCTGCTGATGGATAAGGATACTTTTGACAATAGTGACTTTCTGGTAACATAAAGTTACAATGTTCATGCAACCTTGTCTCTAATGACTCCATTGTCAAATTCCAAGGTGACATGAATCATGAAGTGATCTAATTTGCTTCCAAAAAGAAACTATTATAAGAAATTCCTGACAACTCCCCTCACTTAAGAGACAGGTTAGTGGGGCACTTACACTCTTTGGCATGATGAGGACACTCAGTAGCTCAGTCTAGGGCAACATGTTCTACCAGGAAAATAAGTAAATACAAAATTCTACAGTTCAACTAGACCAGCCTCTTCAAGGTCAGTTGCACCCATGCCCTGGTCCTCTTCCTCTTCACTATCCATGTCTCCATCAACATCCTGGTTTGAATCCCCAAGTTTTTGCATAGTTTCTGCAAGAAGCCGGTCGTCCCTCTCACTCACCTGAATACATTCAATGCAAACCCACATTATAAAACAATAAAGCTCACCCTTAACAACAACCAAAACAAGAACAACAGCTCATCCTTTAAAACAACCCAAACAAGGACAACAGGTCAAACTTGTGGAAATTTCTCAGCAGCTAAAACAAGTTGACAAACATGGAGAATTCCAATGGCAGGAACTAATGAATGAAGTGTACCGCGCGAGGAGCCTCCTTCACTGTCAGCTTTCCTTTGTGCATCTCAATTTCTTTCACACATGCCCTGATGGCTGATTCTAAGATTGATATGCCAAGCTCCTGCCATGGCACTCCATTCCAATAAGTCCATAAGACACACATAGTATACTTCACCATGTCCCAGACCAACAAGCATTACACAAATGCATATGAATGGAATGTAGCAAATTCCTTTTCACAAGCATCACCACCTATGCAGACAATCTCTTCTGTACTGGCACTTCTCCTTTACATTTGAAACCATCTCAGCATGCATCTAAACATCTAAAACAATAAATAGGGTTTAAGAGTCCCATGCTCCACTATGAAGCAAATCCAGGAATGCTATGAAAGTCCAAGTATGACTACAGTCAAATTGCAAAGTCTGCAACAACACTTTGAAGGTAAATGTTATGTCAGTTGTAGCCAACTCAAAACAAACAGGACAAGAATGAGTGCAGTCCTAACTTGGTGAGGGTCACTCACAAAGTATCAGACCATCACCTTCATCAGGAATAGCAGTGGATAGCTGCCATTACTCCTCACTGACTTCATCAGCTTACAGCAGTGGGTGTACATAAATTGTTTTCTGAAAGATTCCAGCAAAGAGTTACACAAAAATCTGTGTACTGAGTTTCTGTTGCATTTCCATGAACAACTGGAAGACTTAGTTGTGATTTTGGCTAGCAGTCAATAAGGCACAGCTAACTAAAAGTCGATGAAAACTTACTCAGCTCAAATCAGAACAACCCACCTGAACATGCGTCAAATATCCACCTGAACAATTCATCTCTATCCACTGATAAGATCAAAAGTAACTCACCTTATCAAGTGTCTGTGTTGTGAGAACATATAGTGGGGGTGCCACAAGCTTTATTTTGACTGGGCACTCCTGTGTCCCTGCCGCTTCTGCCCTTCTCATTGCATCCTATAACAGAAGGACAATTCACATCAGAACACAAGGTACCTTTTTCTTCCTCTTAATTGTTCCAATTTGACCATAACACCCAAATCCTGCTGATATGATGGGTAAATTTGCTGCACTAAGTGATGGGACCACCCTCGAGACAAGGCGTGGCATTCTCAAGGTACTCCTGAACTGAGAGCATGGCACTTTCACTAAGTACTTGATAGCTCACTGTGCTTAAAGAGAACAAGCTGATTTTGTAACACTGTGATCCAAGCTGAGAGAGACAGATGATTTTCACAAAGGAAATGCTACACATTCTCTAGTTAATTCTAGAAACTATCCTTGCAAAGGATCCAAGATTGGAACTTACTAACCAGATCACAGAGACCAGACAACGATTCATTCTCCAATATATCCCAGAGGCAGATGCCTGTTTCACAAGAGTGGATAAACACACCTTAATGTGTAAGACCCCATCATATTGAAAGCACTTTAGTTCAATATCAGCCCGGATTTTCAAGGGCTGAGGAGTCATCCGCCTTCTGATATTTTTAATGAGGGCATCCTTCACCTCATCAGTCATTGCTGGTACTACTTTGACTGTCTGCACACATTTGCAGATGAAAGCACCATGACAACTGAGAGGGGACAGTTGTCAATTAGACCCGAGTAAACAGAAGGACTACCACCAGGCTTGGTTTAGTAACCTAACAACATCAAGAAATTTTACAGTCATTGCCCACCTCTTGTCCATCTGGACCTTCTTCTTTCACTTCCTTGGTGAGCCCACCAAGCACTGAATCTGGATCGGTAACTATCAATTTGAATCCCTGCTCACCAAGAAAAGACACCCTGGTTTGCAATCAGGCAAAGAAATAAAAACATGAGAAGCATGACAGGCAAGGACTTACACATGAACTGTGGTGAAAGATTTCAATCAGAAATACCAAGCACTAAGACTTACCAATTCTTGACCTCATTGTCCATCAATCACTAGTGCAATTATACTCACAAGAAGCCCTGCAGAATCTTTGCCAATGATTACAACACATGCAGAGCACAAAAATATCACCTCAAATGCATGCCCATACTTTTTGTACAGAGGCCATCCCACATGTGCATAAAGATCCTGCCAACACCACTCATAAAAGCTCCAATTAAGATCAATGAGATAATTTTTCTTCAGCTTTTCCTCCTGTAAACGAATGCAATAGTCTGGAGTTATTTGCAAAAGCTGTGTCTGCGAGTGCAAATCAATTTTGAAAATGAGTCTGAGAACAAGTCCATAAAAATCATACCTCAAGATCGGCCTCCATGGTTTCAGCAACATGTCGCATGATGGAGTGCACAAGCTTGCTCTTGTTGTAGCGCTCCTCACACACTGCAATATCTTCTTCTGATACACGTCGCTTGCTGAGATCAATGTAACCCTTTTCCTTGTCCACCCTGAGCACCATCACTGGCTCTTGCCGGCCCACCTTTATGAGACTGCTAATACTGCGAATGCGCCGCCGTGAGAGCTCAGAAAGCAGAATCATGCCTTCAATATTGTTGTACTCCAGCAGATGCACGTAGGCACCCATCTCCGCAATGTTTTTTACCTGCAACCATAATAAACGCCTCCTGTCACCAACTGCCTACAGCATCCCCCCCAGACTTCCACCAATAAAAAGCAACGAATCCCTGCAGTAAGTAGTCGAGTACCAGAAAGGACGATACATGCTTTGTCTGCTGACAACAACTGTGACTACTGAGTGTTTTTCTACACCCACACTGAGGCTACTACCGCCTTTCTGAAGCAGAAGAAGCCGTTCAAATCACCACCGCAAGACAGCGACATGGTTCTTCCTCCAAAGAACAAGCTCGGAAGCCTTCTCTCCCTCTCTCCATTACCACACTTTGAATGCTTTCTCTTCCCAGTAACTCCATGGTAGCCGGATTGAGTAATAAGCATATAATATTGAGAATCGCAGACACATGTCGCACTTTCGAATCTACAATTGCTCGCAAGATGGCCATGAAGCTTAAACCCAAGGCTACTGGCTTGATGATGCTTAGCAAGAGGCGGAAAGAGAATGAAAACGAGAGTGATAGAGAGGTACATACCGAGACCATGACTACATCATCCACCTCCGGAAACGGTGCCTCGTACATGCGACAATCCGTGACCGTCATAGTTGCTCCTGTTGTGTGTGCAACAACTACTCCTCTTTTCCCTTTCTCAAGCTCACCGCAGCAACGACACTCAAATCAGCAGCAGAGAAACCACATCGATTCGCAACGGTTTCTTGTAGTTCAAATCTGGTCCAGATCTCCGAGTCGCTCGAAGATCACTGCTACCGTCGAGCAGCCAAGGACAACGGTTCCGCAGACACCCCAGAAGAGAAGATCGAGGTGCACTTTTCTTGAAGGACCAGAATTAGGGTTAGGGTTAGGGGATGATCCTGTGCTGCATCGCCCTTGGTAGATTACCTACTTCACTTTGCGCAATTTGCAAATTGCGCGTTGATCTTTCTTTCTGTTTGGAACTTCGAGGGAAAGACTAAGGAGACGAGACGTGGTGGAGGTTATTGTTAGTATTATTATTTCATAAGGAGAGAGAGAGAGAGAGAGAGAGAGAGAGACACACACACACACACACACACACACACACACGAGACGGAGAAGGAAATGGATTCGTGGCTGAAGGAGTTCCAAGAAGCTCTTCAATTGGCAGATGACATCGAGGCTGGCGTAGAGGAGCGCAATAAACTGCCGGCACACTCCAGTGAGGGCACGCGTGTCGTTTCTGCTTCACGTCGTAAGCTCACCAGGCTCAATACGAAACTCGACCGTCTCGATTCTCTTCTTCAGAATCCACCTCTGAGGACAAGCCTGTAAGATGATGATGATGATGCCTCTCTTTCTTGTTTGCGATCAACACTCCTCCTGTCTTATTATCTCTTCTTTTGATGTCTTCTGTATGGTAGAAACCCTGGAAGCAGATATGTTCATCATCATCATCACTCTTTGCGGTTGCGTTGCGGATTGTTTCGTTTGCTATTTGTTGACAAATTTCGGGGTTTTTCGTCCTCTAAGACTCGGGAATCGAATTCAGAAAGTCAGCTTTTTTTCACTCTTGTGACGGTGCTTGTCAGTATTCTTTTTGTTTGTTTCTTAATCGTTTGTTGAAGATGTAATGGAAGAAGCTCAGATGAATCTGTGGCTCAATTTTTCTTGCTTCTTTTCTCAAATCTGGGTTTCAAGAGGAATTGCATATGGCAACCATGTGTGCTTGGAGATGGCTATCACAATTAGCTTCAAAGCTCTGTTGTGTTGCTAATTATGCTATGTTAGCATAATAAAGACAGCTTGTGGCTGCAGCACATGATGTATTGTATGCAAAGATGTCATCATGCCATTGAATGTGATAACTGCATGTGTGGGAGGAGCTCAGATGAATCTCTGGCTCAATTTTGCTCGCTTCTTTTCTCAAATCTGGGTTTCAAGAGGAATTGAAACCTTATGTGCTTGGAGATGGCCATCACGATTAGCTTGAGAGCTCTCTGTTGTTGCTACATGGGCTATGTTAGCATATTAAAGAAGCTTGTGGCTGCAGCACATGATGTATTGTATCCAAAACATGTCATCATGTCATTGGAGGTGATAACTGCATGTTGGTGTCATCTTCAATGTTTGCAAAGTGATCAGATTTCCACAGAAATTATGCACATGTACAAGGCTTAGAAAGGTATACCATAGATCTCCAAGCTTGCTTAGGATATGTCTAGCAAAGAAGCTGTATGCTAGGATTTGGCTGCACATCATGACTGTCTCTTGGTTGTGAGCCAACATAATGACTGGATCTTCCTTGTTGCTTTCGGAAACACAGCAGAATCTCAGAATGCAGATTTTGTAGAATGGTTTGCCTGAAATTTTGGGTGGATTATTATTTACTTATCTACACCCACTGTTGGGGGCTGATGAAGGCAGTGGGTAGTGTGTGGCTACTTGTTGCTGCTTTTTGTGATGAAGGTGATGATGGTCTGACACTTTGTGAGCAACACTCAGAAGGTTATGACCACACTCATTGTCATGCTACCTTTAAAATGTTTTTTTGGAGATTTCTTTGGAATCTCATAGAGGGATGTACATGGCTTAGAAAGGTATACCATAGGTCTCCGGCTTGTTTGGTATCTAGTGACCTTCTAACAAACAAGCTGTATACTAGGATTTGGCTGCACATTGGGTTCCATCTCCAGGTTATGTGCTGATGCCTATATTGGTTCTGGCTTTCTCCAATTATGTACAAGATACAAGCTCAAGGAACATGCTTAGTTTCTCAAGTGGTCAGCAGGCCATTGCATTTACATTGAGAGACTCTTTTACCAGAGATGCTTTCATTTGTGGAGCCTTGCAGTAATGAGAAGGAGTTGTACCGACGGCAAGATATGCTTCTTTCAATTCGCTTGAAGTCCAAACAGATGTCCGTCTCTCTGTCTTCTTTGCAGACTGCCAACAGGTACATTTCTTTCCTATCTTTGGCATTCAGTTGTTTGTTGCTAGTTCACTCTGTGTCTGTGTTCAAAGGAGTTTGGACATCTGCCAGTCCAATCTGGCTTACTGTTGGATATTGGTGTCCTGTGGCAGAGCCTTGGTTCAGTAGATTGCTGACTTGTGTCCTTGTTGTGCCATTTGAGCAGAGCAAATTTACTGGAAGGTGGAATTACACCAGTTGAGACAAATCGAACACAAGGCTTGGAAAATAGTGGACTGATTAGCTTGCAACGGCAGATCATGAGAGGCATGTCTTGAACCTAGATATGTTTTTTGATAGTTTGTCAAACCAATTCAGTTATATGTCTCTTGAGTGCTGTCCATCATGACTGAGTCTTCCAGTTGGTTCTGCAATGTGACAGAAACTCAGGATGCAAATTTTGTAGAATGTTTTGCCCAGATGTTGGGCTGATTGTTACATACTTGTCTACACCCCGCACCCACCATCAGGTGGTGATGGAGTCAGTGGGTTGTCATGGCAGCTCATTACTGCTATTTGTGATGAAGGGATGGTCTGACACTTTGTGAGCAACCCTCATAAGGTTACAACTGCACTCACTATCATGTTACTTTCAAATTGTTGGGGAGATTTCAGAGATATTTTTGGAACGAATTCAGTGTCTGGATTTTGAGTTTTCTTAAATACTATGTCATATAGTGATTTTGTTAATATGGAGTTCCTGGGTACTTTTTGTGGACAATCTGGAATTTTCATTTTTTTGGGGCTGTTCCATGAGGGTGCAAATTGCTGCAAACTCGGGGAATCTCAGGGAAGAGTACTGGAGAACTTTGGAGTTCCCTTGTGATTGTTTGCCCCATTTTTTACCAGATTATTGTAAACTTATCTATACACCTTTGGGAGCTGATGGTGTTAATAGGGGATATTGGCAGCTATTCACTGCCATTCATGATGAAAGTGATGGTTTGTGACTTACACTCATAAGGATATGAGTAAACTTATTCTTGTCATGTTTCTTTTTGGTTTGGCCAGAACTGACATAACAATTAGCTTCAGAGTGTTATTGTGGACTGTCTATCTCAGAGACATAAATATGGCTGAGAGATTGAAAAATAGAAACCTTTGAAGCTTTTGTGACCAAGGATTTGTTTTGGGAGTACAGAGCAAGATGAGGATTTAGAAAGCCTTGAAAGCACTGTGCTGAGTACCAAGCATATAGCACTTGCTGTCAATGAAGAGCTAGATCTCCATACCCGCTTGCTGGTATGCTACACACCTTTCTGAGTTATGATGCCTTGTATCCCATTCATTTGATTGGAAAGTTTTCACATTTCTGGAGATGAGTAGGCAACGAAACATGTGATGGTGTCTGCATTTTCTTTGTAGGTTAGAAGTACATTGAAATAGTATTTTAATATTGTGCAGGATGACATGGACAAAGATGCAGATGTAACAAACAACAGGCTAAAGGTAGGTGAACTGTCTTTGTCCCATGTGGTCCTCATCTTGGGTTTGTACCAGGGTTGAATCTGGGCACCTGAGCCTTCTTGAGGTACAGTTTTCTTATTTAGGTGATTTTGTTCTGTGTGTTATTGAATTCAATGTTTGGCTCTGAAATATGGCAAGCATCCCAAACATAAGAGATTGTTCCAGAGCTGAACAGTCAGTTTGCTTTTGAGTTTCCCAAGAAAAATGTTTTTTGGTACTGATAGCCTCTCTTCTATTGCTTCTTACAACCTGTGTGGCATTCTTTAATGTTGGGTGTCCATATGAATATGACCGGGTTTTGATGAAGCATCAGCTTGATGTGATGCTAATTGGTGAGATTGCATTCAGTTACAGTCTCAAGTCCCTGTCACAGAAATACAAGCAGTGATGCTCACCCTCTTCTCTCATCACATGGTGGCAGAAAGAACTGTAGCTGAGGGATTTGTACTAATCAATGTGCCAGGTGTTCTTGATTGCAGGCTGCACAGAAGAAGCTTGGCTTTCTCAACAAAAATGCTGGCCAGGGTTGGTCTCTTGTCACCATGTGTATTCTGATGGTTGTCATTGTGGTCTTGGTGTTAATTCTTTTCAAACTATTGTAGAACTCTCATTCATAGAACAACCATGTGTAATTGGTGGTTTGGTGAGACTGTAGAACTCATCAGAGTCCCTGTTGTTTGAGGTCATCAGGTGTTTATGCGTGTTATATAGTGAGGGGGTAATTCCTGGAAGGTAATACAGAGGATAGGAGAAAGAGCCTATCTGATTGCTTTGTACCAATAATTGTGTGCATGGAAAATAGATCCACACAACCCATTTGCTCTTATATTGAAAGAACCCTAAATACTTGCCAAATTGTTCCTCCTCTTTGTACCTAGTCATTACTTTTCTTCCTCAAAATTGAATCTCTCATTCTTGTTTCACAGTGGCATCACTACAGAGAATAAACCTCTGTCTAGAGCTCACGTAGAGCAGTTTAACTTTTTATTTGTGAATTGTTGGTCAAATCCTGTCAGGAATTGGGTCTGGTGACCACTACACAGGATTTGCCACAAGGAAATAAGGTTGCAAATACACAACTGTTCAATCAGTTTTGGGTGGTATTTGACGAGGTTCAGTACTCACTTGCCAGATTGGGGGAAAGAAAACTGAGGAGTGCACCAGAGAGTGGCTTTCTTATCAACTTTGATTTGCCATCCGATCATTTCCAGCTTTTAAGCCACCTTCATGGGAAAGCTTTAGGCACAAGAATTTTCAAAGGAAACTATTGTACATCAAAGGGGTAGAGGAAGCAAAATCAGTTTAGTCTGTGTGGCACATTACCTCTTATTCCACAGGATTTTTGAAGGAAACTATTGTGCATCAATGGATGGAGGAAGCAAAATCAGTCTAATCTGGGTGGCACAAAACCTTGTACGTACAGCATCTGGCCCAAAACCTTTGTACAATGATCTGTGTATTTTTTTAATGGTTGAATTGAATTGTGAATCAGACACTTTCAGAAATAGTGATCCCGAAGTGAAACCAACAGCCAGATTTTAGAATTTTTGATGTAAAACCTTCAACATATGGAAACAATCTTCAAATTCCTAAAACCTTAATGGGTGGCTAACATTTTCAAAGTAATATATGTGTGTGTACACAGACACATATATATGTGAAGCTTTCACATGAAAGTTTCGTGTTCACCGACATAGGGTTTTAGGGTGTTAGTTAGTTTTGATATTTTTCACATGTTTGATTTCTACTTCACACCTCCAAGTACATTGACACCAGTCCCTTTATGGTTGGTTTGATGCATCTTTCTAAATTTTGGCAATTTTATGTTCTAACTCAGACTAGCTCTGAGCATCATGTCTTCTTCCATTTTCCAATACTTCAATTCCTCCAAGAACCCTAAACTCATAGTGCACCTTCACCTTGGGTCCAACTCCAATATGTTTACAAGGCCATATAGTTCATCTTGGGGGCTGAGATTGCATCTTAAGTGGAGCACTTCACTTAAGTCTATAATGAACCCACTTGTTAACTTGGATGCACTGAAGATGGAAAATCTTCCTTCGGACCAGGATGCACTAGAAATGGAGAACCCTCCTTTGAAGCTAGATGCACTAGAGATGCAAAAAAAAAATTGTTTTTTTGAATTCTTGCCTTAACTCTGTCTTGAATTTCCATATTAGTCAATAGATCTTAAAGAGATTTGTGGAATTATTTTATTCACAATTTGACCCACCTTTGAAGAAATAGAAGTCAAATTCTAATGCCCATGGGAAGAAGTACAATAAATCCTTCGATAGCACTAGAAAGTTTCAAACAAAGTGAGTAGCCAAGTTGCCATGGGTAGAGGGTGTAATACAAAAGGTTGGTTTATTCATGTTGTAAAGTATAGCATTCGTTTATTGATTGAGAACAAGGAAAAGATTTTTGGGTGTAAGTGGGATAGTTTAATAAAACTTGTGAGTTGATGGATTGTTGCTTGGGGTGAAGGGTGTGGGATACATTGTAAAAGGTTGGGCCCACTTGAAAACATGAAGTTATATGCACAAAGGGGTTCAAAGTTAATTTTGACCCAAGTAAACAAACATGTGTGAGGGGAATGAAAAATGGTTTAAATGATAAGTTTTGTATTCTTGCACATAATCACTTAATGCTTGAACATGAAACCTTGTGTGAATTGTTTGTCTACTTTAGGAGTCTTGAACAACCCAACCATGCACTAGTCATATTTTGTTTTTGGGTACTTGCGAAACTTATGGGTAGCCAGGTTAAGAATATCGTTGTCAAGGCCATACAATTGACAATAGGTTTTAGATATGTTGTTGATTGTTGGACTAAAAAATCTATTTTTGGTTTGTGTTGATAGGATTGTGAACGAATTAGATTTTAACAATCACATTGAAGTTATTATGGTTGTATTATTCAAGGGTGGGGGTCTAATCAAGGAAAATTTGTACAAAAAAAATTGTGTTTTGGAGTAAATGGGGTGAATATTTTTATTGGGGGTGGAACATGAGTCACAAGCATATCATAAATTCATGTGCTCCATTTTTTATGGGTGTTTAGTGTGTTGACCAAAGAGCAAACTTGGTAGTCTTGTCTTTCAAGAATTTGACTTAACTTGTTTAAATTAAGACCTTCACGATAAACATGCATGGATATTTCAATCATTTGGAATTTTAGAAAATGGTCCAAAACCTTACAAAAAGGAAATTGTAGAATGAATGTCAAAACATGCATCGTATTAAATCTTGTGAGGATTAAAGGCCAAGGTATATGCTTGACATATGCAAGATTGGATTGCTTAAAAAATAGATCTTATATAATTTTTACGATTACCTCATATTGATAAAAAGTTTTTAAACAATCTAAAATAAGAATACATAAGAAAAAAGGGCTGATCATAGAAACGAAGACGCCTAAATTACACAAAAAATAAATTGTTTAAAACTCTATTATCTACTTGGAGTTGAATATAAGATTCCATCTTATTATAAGTCATAAAATTTGTTTGGATAAGGTTGACCTTAGTAAAATTATTTAAAGTCAATCCTTATTTTTCATTTATAAAAATATAAAATCACAAAATGTTTGTTCTTTTACGCACTATGTATAATTAAATTGAGGCTGAAGGGCTATTGAATCTACAATGTATTGTATGATATGCGCAAATTGAACTAAAAAACAAAATTTCAAAGGATGTTAAATCTAGTTGGATGTCCATATTGGAGCCCTTGAAAAGGATAATGGTATAATATTGTCCTTTGTTTGTAATGATGCAAATTGATTGCAATTTAACCTAGCTATGTTTTATTTCCTTTTTTTTTTATGTTTCAATTTTGCATCGTTTATGTGATGTGTTTTTTTGTTTTGCTATCATTTTATGGCTAACAACTTAGGGTTTTTATTTTACATACATTTGTTGTTTGGGCTAGCTTGTGTTTTGTCATTGATGGAGACATGTAATTATTTTTTAATGTTAAAAAAGGGATATATTCATTTGTGATTTCATAATTGTAATGAAGGTTTGTTTTGTATTGTGACACCACATATTCTTTGCAAAGTGATGAATTTTGGTCATTTCATAGGTTGGTATAAGGTGATCACAAGTTGATTAATATGAAGTGGGTGACTAACTACAATACAAATTGCATTAAACATCGTGCATTTCTTTTAAATGGTGAAAAGACTTGGGCCTATTGGGGTGCAATTTGCTTGAAGACAAATGTTATGTTATTGGTGACATAGGGGGCATTTGCAATTGTTGTACAACTTGTGAAGTTGAATTCAAACATAAGTTCTTGGCCCCCCTTTGAATTACGACACTTCTACTTGCAAAAGGTGTGTAATTTTTCTTTTTGTTTTGCAAAAGTGTTAAGTTATGTGGATTTACAAAGGGTCATATTCTTCTATTTTTATTTGTAAATATAGTACATTTTGTACATTGCAAATGGTTTGTAAAAAAAAATTTAATTTTAAAATGCAGTATACTTGGAACATTTGCAAATGGTCTATGTGTTTATTTTTGAGTTGTAGATGCGAAAAATTCATGGTGCTTCCAAAGCTCCCTTTTATGTATGGTTTTTTAATTTGCATATGTACCACTCATTATAAATGTAGAGGTTTATAATATGTATGTTTCCTTTTGAATTGCAGATGTAGTAAGTTCATGGTGTTTCCAAAGCTCCCCCCCCCCCCCCCCCCCCACATTGTCTTCTTTTTTAATATGTATGTTTCTTTTTGAATTACAAATGCAAAAAGTTCATGTTGTTTCCAAAGCCCCCTTCTTTGTCTTCTTTTTAAAATTTGCAAGTGTGATACAATTTGTAGATTTGCAAATGGCATGTAAGTCACTCTAAAAGTTGTGGTGCCCTATAGCTTATATATAAATTTAAATTTAATTTGTAGATGCGGGACAATATTGGGATGGTTTTTTAAATTCTTTTGTGATTTGCAAATGTTGTATGTTTGAGGGATTTGTAGATAGTTTATAAGTTTTTTTGTCATTTGTAAATGTGGGATGCAATTAAGATTTACATATGGTCAATATGTTACTTTTAATTCGTAAATGTGTGCCTCTTGAAATGTAGCCTCAACACGCCACCCAATGTCTAGTCATAATTTATTAATTAAGATGTTTGTTGATTATTGTTTTGAAAATGACTATTAGAGTTTGAATTTTTGAAAATTTAAAAATACATTTTTGGAGTATCAATTCTATCATTTATTACCAAGCTATTGCTGACATGATAATTCAATTGAATATTTCTTGGTTCGTTTATTTCCAAATGTAAAAAATTATTGAGTTTTGTAACTAATATGTAAGTTTCTTATGATTTGTAAATGTGGGATGTTATTGGGAGTTGCAAGTGGTTTGAAAACTCTAGTTTGATATTAAGGTGTTGAATCACATGGATATGCATGTTCTTTGGGACTTGAAGATGGATTTTTTATTTGCAAATGTTGGAAGTCATGTGGATTCATGCAGGGTGTGCATGTTGTTGGGATTATTTGAAGATGTGGGATGTTCTTGGGACTTGCAAAAGTTTGGAATTTCCAACTTGATATGTAGATGCAGTTATTTATGTGGATATGCAATTTGGTATGTGTCTTTTTTAAATTTGCAATGTGTTATGGTCTACAAATTTACAAAAGGAATCAAGATTGTAAATAATAATTTTGATTTGCAAAGGTCCATAGACTTAATCCATAGACTAAGCTTTGTTGCTATAGGTCTACGGATTTGCAAAACCTAGTCTATGTCAATTTTTTAATTTGCAAAATGCAACAATAGGTATGGTAGGTGGATTTGCAAAGCTTGGTTTGTATTTTTACACACCCTCTACAAATTCATAAACTATAGTGGGTGTGGAAATTCCTCTTTAATCATTAGAGGTGGCAAGTGTTTAAGATTTGCAAATGTTAGTGTCTTCTTTTTTGAATAATGAAGGCAATGTGGTTATTTGATTTTGCAAAAAGGTTGTGTTTATTTACTTATGCATTTTGACCTTGTATGGCATAGTTTAAATGGGGTTGTTTTTAGTGTGGTGTGGTTTTTGAATTTTAGAAAAAACTTATAGTTCTAGTTCCAAAAACATTTATAAGTTTGATTTCAGTTTGGGGTAGGTTTAAAATAATTAAAAGTGGGATTTGGTTTTGGTTATAAGGTCATTTCAAAATAGGTTAATTTTCAGTTCTAGGGTAGGTCAAGGTAGGTTTTAGTTAATCCTTGGTAAGGTTCAAAAATTCAAAACATCACTAGAAAAAATGCAAATAATATATATATATAGATAGATTATTATAAAGTTCTAAGAAGGTCAAATGAAACCAATCTTACCTATTTTTATTAGCTCAAATTAACCTAAACTACATTACTAATAGATTAAAATCATTTTTTCTATCATTATGTCATTCGATTTCACATTCTTTCATTTCATGCACTTGTATGCCAATTTTCAAATCGGTCATCTTGACACTCTTGAATTCAACCCACAAACACTTCCCAAGGGAACTCCAAACCAACCCCAATATACCCTTTCAAACCCACCACCTCAAAAGCTCTTAATGGACATTCTTTTTGCTCCAAAATAACCTTTAAATTTGCCTTAATTCAACCTTGAAAAAAACCTTAAAACACCTTGCAATACATACTCATAATCTATTTTATTTATGCCCTTGAACTTCTTGCTCCAAAAGTTTGAAAAATTGGTCCCAAAACATCCTCAAATTTTGCCCTAATTTTGCCAAGTTCAAGATGCTAAAAAAATTCATGCAAAGTGGCATATCAAGGAATTTTTTTATAAAAAACTTCAAACTTAACAATTCTTTTGGTTTCATCTCATCCAATACTAAGGTTTAGGTTTGGGTAGCCCTAAAACAACAATTTTGTTCCACATTGTTATAAGTATTATTCTTTTTAATTCCTAAAGTTGACAAATGTGTTAAACATTCACTAAAAGAATGAATAGTGTTCATATCCCTATAGTAGTTAGGTTGGTTTGAATGGTGGTGGCTAGGGTTTAAAAGTTGTGATTATATTAAGGTTAAGTGGTGGCTAGGTTAAGGTTAGGAAATAATATATATTGGAATCGTTTTGAACAATTTTTCGTTCTTTTCTATAAAGTTTTTGATTGCATATAAAAAATTTGAAGGTTGAAATTAGTGTGCTAGAAATTATAATTTTATAATTCTAGTTTGTGACACATTCAACCCATATGATTTACTTCCTTTTCATTTCAATACAATTGCACCTTTTGATAAACTTTGGTGTTTCAAACCTTGTTTGTTTTCTAGTTGTTTTCAATACACACATCATTTCAAAGTTATGAAAACTAAAAAAACACACTGATTATATCATTTTTGATGAACACAAAAATCAAATTTGGAAATTTATTTTTTTTGTGTGAAAGATACCAAAAAAAAGAAAACAACATTCACATAAACATTATAGTTATTTTCATCCATATCCAAAAACCTAAATGATGCAATTACATCCTCATTTTCATCCATTAAGGCTTCTTTCACTTTCATGACTTTTTCCATGGATGATGAAGAGTCACCAACATAGGTATCATTAGCCAATTCTTGTAGATGCTTATAAGCTTCTCAAAATTATGCATGTCCAAACGAAAATGTCATAGGTTTGTGCAAATACCTAAAATATTAATAAATTAAAAAATTGCTTCAATTTGAGATCCCACAATCCCCAAGATTTGTCAAGCTACAAACCCAACATAGGAAAAGTATGCTTCATGAATTTTCCACCATCCAATAGATTTTTGCATTCTTCTTCATTGATTCTTTTGGTCCTAAGGTTAGTTGTTCTTTCACCATTGATAATGCCATATCATCGTCATTTTTCATAACATCATATAAACTTGTTGATTGAGAACTATGGGATGCAAAATTACATGGGCCTTTCTCATTTGCATTAATAGGGTTTAGGATCTTGTATGCACCAAAAAAGAACATGAACAATACATGGTCTAATTATGTTAGTAGGAGCCAAAAACAATTGTAACCATTATAAAAAATTTGTGTTTTTTTACAATAGTAATTCTTTTAAAGAATTTCAATTTGATTTTTTTTGTTTTTTCACATTATCAAATTTAATATCTTATTCTATAAATGTTCAAAATATGAAATTATTTCATTAACATTTGAACCTTCAAAAGTAATGTAAAAAAAACTAGTAACTGTTGTTTTTTTTAATTAAAGGACTTGTAAACAGACTTGGAAAACTTGGAAAATGACATTTTTTGGCAAATTTTTCACACAAAACTTAACAAATAAATACAAAGAATTTTTCAAATATTTTCAAATACTTGTTTTAAATTCAAAAGTAATCCAAATATATATATTAAAACAATAACCTAAGGGGGTGCCAGTGGCTCCTATTAACCCATTTGCACCCACCTATCTAACATATATTCACCTATAATATGAAAAGCCCTTTGCTTGTCAACATATTGAATGACCAACCCCAATCCCTTGTATTAAAGATCTAACACTAACATTCAACATGTTATGAATTTTGCTAAGTTGAAAAGAAAACATGAATGAAAGGAAGGGTTCTAAATTAATATCACGTGTTTTTACATGCATGTCATAGAATTTGGATCTCACCATCAAAATCTTGAGTTTCTCCGAAATCAAATGTGCAACAATCCACCTACATTTGGCATACTAGTGAGATTGTTGAAGCAAGGGCATTAGAAAGTAACTAGTAACGGAGGTTTTGGTTCAATGCACACTATTGAACCACAAGATGCAAATTATTTGCAACAACTTGGGCTATAGCCCAAACTTGCAAATTGAATGCACGGCTTTGAAGTGCTAATGATTATTGTTGTCCATAACATAAGGCAATAGTGTGCTTGAATTTTAGAGGTTTGGATGTAGAAACTATGATGTTTACAAAAGTTTCAATGTAAGTTACATGACAGTTTGTGAAAAGCATATGTGTGACTAAAGAAATTCATCATTATAACTCAAGATGTTACATTATATGTTATCCAGTTTTGATATGGGATTTTTTAATAAAGAATTTAAACATTGGGTGTTAGATACAATGTTATTTTAGCCCACATAACCAACCTTGGTAAATGTGTTCCAATTATCGAAATGCATTGAACTGAACATGGTGGAAATTTTTGTGATGACTTTTGAGTTCAACAAGGCAAATTCGAAAAATTCATTGGCAACATTAGCTCAACAATAGTGTGATTAGCCTAATAAAACCACACCACACAAAAAACCCAAGGAATTAAGTTGGAGGAACAAGGTGGTTTCACAACATATTTCATTGAACAAGGGGGAAAAGACAAATGTTGGAAATGTGGTGGGCCTCATTGGATCAAAAGAATGATTACCTTAACAACTATTTTTTTTACATAACTTATGAACCTTCCCTAAGTTAAAAGCTTAGGTGGATAAGTAGGTAAACATAGGTAAATAGGTAGGTCTAAATCGGAAGGTAAATAAGATACTATTTAATTTGTTGGTCACAAATTTTTTATATATATTTTTAATACACATATTGTGTGAAAACTAATATTCTTTTTTTTATTTATATAATTTACAAAGTTGAATTTGTTGACAAAGGATATGTGATAAATTTATAAAAGAAAATTACAACATCATTCCACACCATCCTTTGTCCCATATAGAACTAGCCCACTTTAACCATTAATATCTTCTTCATATTTTGTCCAAATGGAAAAAAAATAAGAATCATTTAAAAAGATTTTTCCAAAATCTACAAATTTATAAAACATTTAAGAAAAAGTTAAAGTAATTTGAATGAAAATGTGTTTGAATTTTCATTATTTCATACATTTGAACAACAAGGATGTTTTGAAGTTTTTTTTTTCATAAAAAAATTTATAAACAAACCTATTTATAATCAACATGGATTTTTTTTGGAATAATATATATATATATATATAATTCCCCACCTCTTAAACATATAATGTATCAATAAGAGTTGTATAAATGTTATGTTACATTTATTTGTAATTATTTAAATATAATTTAAAGTAAAATATGTAATTTATTAAACATATAATATTATTAATTATTTAAAATTCATAATTAATCATTTATACACTTATATTTTTAATGTCATATTTCTTATTATATTTTATTATGAATAAAAATTCATATTGTGTTTTAAAGGTCTTTTTAATGCACTAAATATGATTCACATTAGTAAAATTTTAGAAAAAAATGATTATGATTAAATGATTATGGTCATTAAGGTCATGCCAAACACCTTATTTAAACAACTTAACATGACATGGTGCAATGTCATGTCCAAAACAATATCGTGTAATGTCCATGTGGATATACAATTAAAATAAAATTGTGTAGTCATTTTATAATAATTTATTACACATGTAATCATGTTATAATCATTTATGACACTTGTAATCATGTTGTATTCATTTAGGACCAAGATTAGAATGTCATTATAAGGAATTGAACCTTCTCATCTCCATGGCCACAAACCAATTCCTTAACCATCCAACTAATGTTTCAACTTGTGATATATTATGTCATTGCATAAATATGAACATGTGTTTTTTAAGTCTTATGCATTATCATATCATTATTTAATTATTTAAGTTCATAATGAAACAATTTCACATTTAACTACATTTTATAATTTATTTTAATTTAAGCTTCAAATTTAATGTTTTAAAATTATTGTTTTAGTCATAAATTAAATATAAATATAATTTTTAAATTATACTTAATTTTTTTAATTAAAAGTTTATTGGGTTCATTCTTTCATATTTTTAAAATAATATATTAAATCTATTTAATGTATATATTTTTGGGCCATAAATTTAAATATAAATCAAGATCCTGAATTTTTTTTAATCCATATTTATAATTCCATATTTTTATAAACTATATTTCCATACTTTAAAAATTCAGATGTAAATATATTACATCAATTTAAAATAGTTATTTCATTGTAAATTTTTAACTATAAACTTACACATGAATATCATATGATCTCATTTTTAAAAATATATATTATCATTTATTAAACCTTTATACATGTATGCATACCATTTGTAAAAATAATCAACTAAAATATAACATTTATATGAGTCCCTGAAAAATGATTCCACTTGGATTTCATATACACATGTATTCATGTAATGCATACATGATTATTGCCATTACAAAATGACATATGGAAAACTTTATGAATGTACGTAAATTAAATTTTATGATGTATGATGCCAATTATTATCTAAATTTTCAATCTAACTCACAATATACAATTAGGTTATGATTATAATTATGTTAATTTGATTACATATTTACACCATGTGACAAAATTACACATATTAAATGTACAGTGATGGACATTAACTTTCCACATCATATTTTAAATAATATTGTAATTTTTTCCATAGGTGGTTGCATGAGACACCAAATCCTTTTAATATAATATGCCAGAACATAATGTCATGTGTTACATCATGTTAGAGTTATTATTGTTGGTTAGTCACTTTAACAACTATACATCTTTAGCTTGAATGTATATAAAATTGAATACATGCTCACATTATTTAAACATCCATTTTATTAATACATTAATTGTAAGAACCATTAAATTGCAACTACATACTGCCACTTAAGCTTGAATATTTGCAAATATGGTTCATAGTTGCTTTTAAGTTGTTAAAGACCACTAGTTGTTTAAGAAGTGGTTGCATAAGACATGAATTTTTATAGTTTTAATATAAATTATAACTATTTTATAATTTGTATGATCAAATATTTTGATAATATTTTTTTCAAAAATAAATTTATAATTTTGGATCAAACTCTATATTCTTGGCTACCCATTTATATGGAGGCTTGCAAAATAATGCCATTTTGGGGCATATGGATTTCTTTTGAAATCATTTGGACATAATTAATAAGACCACGTATCATTATTCAATGCAAAAAATTCGAGGAGGATATTCATCAAAATAAACCTTTGAGCGACAATCCCAATTTAAATGTTTTTTGGATGAATATTCACAATATGGTTCAAATAAAATTGGATTTTTTAATCTTTTATATTTTGAAAGATAAAATAAGATCCCACAATATGGGAAAATTTGCCAAAACTTCAACATCACAATATGGAAAAAAAGAAAAACTTTATTCAAGCCATAACACAAGGTTCATGAAAGTTTTATGTTGTAGAAGTTTGTGTAATATTTATTTTAAAAATTACATTGCCATGTAACATTACATTTTAACTAGATTCAATTTGTGGATTTAATTTTACTCCAAAATTTACATAAAATACATACATTGTAAAATCCCTTGCATCCAAATGACAATATATAATATCAACACATTGTGTTTTTAAAGGTTGGGTGAACAAATTTTTTAAATTTGCAAATATGAGCCCACCCATCAAGGTTTTTTACTTTTGAAATTTTGGTTAAACATGATCAATGGCACACATAATAATTCTTAGACTATGATTATAATGTATAGTTAGGTAGTCATGAAAATGACTATTGTTATAAATGTGGCATAGTTGCAAAACATATATTATTCCATGATTAGATTGGGACATTAATTGTATATGTTGAAGTCATGGATGCCACATTTTGGTGTAGTGTCAAGTGAAACCATGTATGCCAATTTTTAAACTTATGAAGGGCAAATAATCATTGTTTGATGATGATGATGATTTGGGTTATTTTGGTGAATGAAAATTTCAAGATTTGGGGTAATCAATGATGTTATACCAAATCTTCAAAAAATGAAGACCCACATGTATTTAGTAGTGGGAATTGTGTGTGACAAGGTTCCAAATTATGTCAAAAGGTTTTTTGATGACTACATTAATGATGTGAATGAGTGCTCGAACGCAAAAACCATAAAATGTTGATGAATAGTTAGATAGTTAGTGTGGTGAGGCTTAAAGTCAAGTTGGCTTACCATAATCATTTGTATTAGTGGATACAGTTATTAACCCTATGGGAGTGTCAACTTTTAGTGGTGTGTTAGTAATGTCAAAGTGGACCAATTGCACATGAATTGGAACACCTTAGGGTTGGGAGTTGTGTTTACCCAATTACATGATGATGGTTGAGAATTTGTGGTGGCATATATAGACTAATATGGGTGCCGGGGATTCACATGATGTGGACATTGAGCTGGATGATGATGGTGCCTTGGACATATATGAAGATACACATATTATTACATACAATGAAAATAGGTGAAGTTTTAGTTGGATTAACACCCAAGGAACACGATTGGGTTGTGCATAAGGCCAAAAGGTTTTGATAGGAAGGTAATTATCTCCTATAGGTGTGAAGTGGTGGAAAAAGTGCAAGTATTGTTTCATTTAGAGCAATGTGAAAGCTATGTATGGCATGTTCATGAGGAGTTGGGCCATTTTGGGGATTCAACGAACTTATAGGCTATTATAATCATAATATTGGTGGCATGGAATGCAATTGCAAGTTCAACAATTTGTTTTTTGTTGTGCAGTGTTTGATTGAATTTAGACATTATTCGATGCATTTGCATTTCATTTGTTATCATTGCCTATCAAGAAGCTAAGGTATCAATGGAGTTTGGATTTTGTTGGCCCATTGAATTTGATAATGTGACATAATTGATATGTTTTGATTATGATTGAATTTTTTTTCAAGTGGTTATTAAGAGTGGGTGCCATTACTAGATCATAGCAATGAGGTAACAACATATGCACTTTTCAATTGGGTGTTTAGGAGGTTTGGCGTTCCAATTTAAATATTCATTGACCAAGGTACAAAATTTTGTGGCAAAGTTTCAAAATTTGTGTTAAAAATATTAAATCATTGTACAATTTCATGAGACCATATTGAAGCAAGTGGTTTAACCAAACATATGGCGCAAATAGTGAAATAAAGTTTGTGTAAATATGGGTTCCAAAAGTGTCATATCAAAATTGAAATTTATAACCATCGTGGTTAATTGCAAGGCATAAATTCAATCAACCTGCCCTTTTCGCTTCAATTTCACCATATTTCTTATTGTTGGTTGTGATCCCAAGTTACTAACCTCAATCCAATGTGTTGTGGTTAACTATGAAATATTAGGGTCAGTCGACATGTTTTTCTCACTTCATTTTCACCATATTTCTTATTGTTGGTTGTGATCCCCAATTACCAACTTCAATCCAACGTGATGCTACAGTAGTAATGGATTTGGATGACCAAAAAATGTGGTTTTAAGCATGTGAATAGAAAGTTATCTTGTTCCAACATTTAATCCCAATGGTTATGGAAAATTTAACAATTGTTTAGCATCAGGACATACTTCAATACTCATCATTTAGGGAGGTAGGTTATTGGCCTTGAATTCATAAATCCAAACTAGATGACTACATGTACATGTAATAGACAACATCCAATACCTTGGATGTGATTGCAAGAGGTGTTATTCTATGTGTACAAACTATTACATTTTGCATGGGGTGTTGTTTTTGGAGGGATGAGATGGTCAAACCTAGAAGGACCATGTGCATAATTTTACACCATGTCATCTTTCACATATTGATGGTCAAGTTGATCCATTTTTATTGATTGTCCTTGTAGGACTATGTCATATATTGTTTGGGTAGTTTATGAGAGCCACTATTATGTTGATTGATGATCAATGTTCCAAAGTTGGCATATGAGATGTCTCATACCATCATTGGAGCAAGTGTTGGTTAGAAATGGTTAACTTTCAATGCATATTATAAACCTAGATGCTTACCTATTCCTATTATTGATTAATATGAAATAACTTAAAGTATTTTCCAAGATGATTCACATTTGGTTGAAGAATTATAACAAGCAATTAATGAGGGGGCTCATTTTTGCACTTGGTTTGTTGGTCTTTTCACTTCAAAATCAAAATGTTCATTCATGGTGGATTTCCATAAAACATTTTTTACATTTTTATCTAGTTTAGCGAGACTTGAACCATAGACAAGGGGTGGATGTGTTGTATGGGTGTTAACAACAATGGTTGTAAGCACTAACATAGGAATTTGTAACACCTAACATATTAAAACTTGTATGTGGAAAACAATAATAATAATTTTTGTGACATCAAATTGTGGGACTCCAAACTCATTTTTGAAACATGCCAAGCTTGAAACATGGTGCTTGGGCCAAACCATCATTTTCACATGGTTAACCAACTTGGCCATATTGGCATGCTTTTTGAATTATTGCACATTCTTAAATAATGTCATGGTATTTACTCTACTTAGTTGGCATATATTTGAATGACACCATTATTGGCAAAGTTAATTGTCATGAAATAGGTAAAAAAAAGTTATATGTAAAAAATCATTTTTTTTCTTCAATTTTGAGGTGTTGCCTAGATAATTGTTAATTCTTCAATTAGTAAATATTAACAAACATATTTAGTTATATATGGATGTAAAAAAAACTGGATAATAGGTTTTTTAAAAATCCTTTTATATTGTAACTACTTATTGGACTCTCTAGTAAATATCTAATGAATTCTTTTGTTGAAATTTTAATGAATTTAGCTCTTTTTGCAAAAAGAGTCCTTTGTTAATGTTGTTTCCTCCCTCCCACTCCCCTTTTTTTTTTCTTTTGCACAATGATGAAAATTCATCACCACAAAAACGGTTGGTAACATATATATGTATACGTTTCAATATTGCATATTTGGTGTTGATGGATTGGTTTGGATTATGATTGAATATATTCAATACATATTGAACATATATTTTTGGTATTTTATTTTGGATCATTGCACTATTTATCTTGAACAAGATTCATATTATATGCTCTTGGAACCCTTTTAGATTTTATTATCATTCACCATTATACAAGAATGCTTTGGGTGCATACCTAAGGTTGTTAATTGGTTTCATTATGCTTTTATGAAATTTTTGTGAAGAGGATGCTTGAAATTTCATTATGTTCATGTTTGCAATGTCAATTGCACAAATAATTACCTTAGGTCTCCACTTGGCAAAGTGCCATCATACTAGTAGTGCAAAATATTTTAATATATTTTGTGGTTACTCCTTTACCCTTAACCTTGGATTGATAATTTTCCAAATATTATATACCTTCACCCTTCCATGGTTTGAATGTTTTTTTGGAGACCTATTACACCTTAATTTGATGGGTATATTTGAGTGTTTATAATTTTTGGATCGATAATTTTCCAAAGTCTATATGCCTTTTTCCTTTACCAGGTTTGAATTTATTAAAAAAAAAGCCTATACACCACCGTGACTCAATGGGTTATTTGAGTGTTTATATTTGTTCTTACTCAATTAATATATATCATTTGAATGGGGAATTTTTCCAAAAATAGAAATAGAAATAAAAATAACTCACAATTTTTTTCATGATACCCATGCTAAAAAAAAGAAGATATTAATCTTCAAAACAATCCTCTAAAACAAACCCAAATCCATCAAGATATTATTATAAATATTATTATAAACTTTGTAACTTAATCTCAAATTTCAATACAAGCCCAAGATATCATGTTTCAAAAATCCTCATATAAAAATACACCTATAATAATAATAATAATTATTATTATTATTTTTATTACCTAGGGGCCAAAATCCCTTAAGCTAATGTACTCTATGATGAATCCTTCTTGCCTTGGGTGGGCAAGGCCAAACAAAAAAGAAAGGAAGAAAAGAAAGAAAGAAATGAGGAACCAATTGACACCCAAAAGCAAGGGGCTCCTTCAAAGATCACAAGCTCATAAAACCCTAGCCACAAATTTCCATTTACCATACGTCGCAGTTGCTTGCGTGTGTGTGTGTGTCTATTGTGCCAGAAGCGATGGCGTCCACAGTGTGCGTTGTTCACGCATGCTCACCGTCGCACACGCTGGTGGCTGATGTCGTTGCGGCTTCTTCCCCAGTACCTTATGCCCTTCTGTCTCTAAACAATAGATGCGATGGTTTGCGTAGACGTGTGCGGTTTCCGTTTCAACAGCGTCGTGGTGTTGGTGTTGGTGTCGGTGATAATAGTGGTAGCAGCAGGAGCAGCAACGGGCGTAGTAGTAGGTTGAGAGGTGTAATTTTACGGGCGCATTTGGGGCAGTTGCCTGAACCACATCATGTGGATTTGGCCATCACCGCTTTGTCGCACCATGTGCCGTTCCTGGCTGTGCAGGATTTGCTGGTTAAGGCCCAAGGTCTGCTCTACACTCTCGCGGATGCGACCGCGGCTACTACTGATGCTGGACAAACTGCCGCCGTCGACGCCGTGCAGAAGCAGAGTGGAGACTGGCTCTCGGGTGTCACCAGCACGCTTGAAATGGCTTTGACGGTAAGTGACTGTCCTCTTTCCTTTCGCTGTGAAACTCATGTGTTGTGATGGTTCCTTTTCTTGGTGAAGGGAATTTGCCAGGTTTACGAGCTTTGGAAAGAGGAATTGTTGCGTTCCTGTACACCACGTGAGCTCGTTGTAGGATGATATTGGTCTAGGAACTCGAGCATGAAGACCTTGTTGACCCTGAGATTTTTGTTTTGAAGTTGAGTATGTGAATTTGGGGAGAATTACTCGCCCTCGCCCCTAGAAGATTGTTTACATTTGCAATTTGCAGTATAGAGATTGGAAGTTTATAGTGGAACCATGCTAATGTCTGGGGGTTTGGGCATTGCAGTTTTTGAAGGATGGTCTAATGAAGTTGAGAGTCCCATATGCATATGGATTTGCAATTATTCTTCTTACTATTATAGTGAAGGCAGCAACTTATCCTTTGACAAAATCACAGGTGAGTGATTCTCTATTTTGTTAGTATTGTGTTTTCAAGACTGTTGTAAATGTGGGATAAAATTACTGTGTGGTGAGCTTGTATATCTAAACGACTCCAAGAATTATGAAAGTGATCAAAGGTACATTGTCCGTGGGTTTTGGGAGTCTGGTGGATGGGGGCACAATGTACAAAGTCCTTGGTGCCAGTTTGACTGTATTGATTGGAAATCTTTTTCTGTTGCAACCTGCCATATGTTGCCAGATTAATTTCCCACTAACTGAGCTTGTAGGTTACTCCTGTGGCAGGTTGAGTCGACACTTGCGATGCAGAATTTGAATCCTAAAATCAAAGCTATTCAGGAGCGATACAAGGGTGACCAGGTTGTGGTCTCACTCCAGCAAATTATTATGTAGGAAAATTAACCTTTTAATGTCACTGAGATAAGTTGGTGGTTTTTGTGTGCCTATTCTGCTAGCACATGACCTTTATTTCTGTGCTAGTATTCCACACACAAAAGGATGTGGAAAAGTCCATGTTGGGTCCTTTTACCCTTTTGAATATAGTCTCTCTTTGGTCTGCTGCTCTCAATATAACTTCTGGGAAGTAGCAAGTCTGATTTGAGGATCCTAGCAGGAGTGGATCCACAGAGTATGTAAGCACTTTTGATTTTGTTGATGATGCAGTACCTTACCTGTCTTTTCAGTTTTCTCACACTGGATGTGCAGGAACGTATACAACTGGAGACTGCAAGATTGTACAAGCAGGCTGGTGTGAATCCACTTGCGGGTAAACCTTGTCTAACCCAAGAGGGCTCACTTGCTTGGTGTGCTCATGCAATGCCTTTTAAAATTGGTATATAGAAGGGGGCACCTCTGTTAGAATATAGATATAGGTCTAATTTTACCTCAGGGTTGCATCTTGCTTTGTTACATCAGGGCTTCTTTCAGTATTCAGGACTTTAAAGTTCAGCTACTTGTGATACTGATGTGGTGAGGTGAAATTGATATCAGATTTACTCACTGACACATGACGCTTGACCTATTTCAGGCTGTTTGCCTACTCTTGCAACCCTTCCGGTCTGGATCGGTCTCTACCGTGCTTTGTCAAATGTTGCAAATGATGTAAGCCCTGAAGCTCAGGTTTATTCATCTCTTGCTTGAGAGTTGTTGCAACAGATAGATCAGTGAATTGGATTGTTGTTGGCTGCTGTGCCGGTTACCATTGAGTGCAGCAGTGCATTCATTCTGCATCATCTGGGTGGCATCAACCAATACGACTACCCACTCTGTGCTCTTGAGAAGAGGCTTTAAGTTATGTTGGCTTGGCTGGCTCCTATCATCATTTGTAGATGTGCAATCTTTCTAGATACAGGAGAAAAGAATGTGACATCATCAATGGTTTGGGGTGTGCAGGGTCTTCTCACAGAGGGCTTCTTCTGGATTCCATCACTGGCAGGCCCAACTACAATTGCTGCACGGCAGAATGGCAGCGGAGTCTCATGGCTTTTTCCTTTTGTTGTAAGCAATCCTTGAATCAGAGTTTTCACTTAGAAGATGGTGCATACTCTGGACATTTAATGACCATTCTGGAGCAGATGATATTCTCTTTGTGTATGGGTCACTGTTGCTGTCTTCACTATGACAGTGTTTGTATTAAGGTATGTGATTGGGTGAATTGATGTAGAGGATTATCATCAATATTGAGACTCTACCCTGTTTGGCAGGATGGTGCACCACCCTTGGGTTGGAGTGACACAGCAGCATACCTTGTTTTGCCAGTTTTTCTTATTGTCTCGCAGTACATTTCCATGCAGTTGATGCAACCACCTCAGGTACTTGAATGTTCACTTCCAAATCTACATCCACTCTAAGGTTTGGCACTGTGTATCAAAGTAGGGTGCTCCTGGCAAGAAATGCAGTTCATGGTTGTGACCTAAAGGTGACCTTTCATGAACTCTCAGCGTGCATGTTATAAATAAAATCTACTGGAATCCAGGTTGAAAAGTTTCCTCAGATTCATGGACAGTCTATCTCTTGGCATGGAAGATTCAGTTTTCAATAGTAAAATTCTGTTTGATGTGACAGAGCGCAGATCCTTCCCAGAAGAACACACAACTGATCCTCAAGTTTTTACCACTCATGATTGGTTACTTCTCACTCTCTGTTCCATCTGGCCTGAGCCTTTACTGGTGATTCCTCTAAAGCAACCTCGTCCTGTCTGCAATATTATATACAAGCCAAAAGATGGTGATTGTGATTGTGTTTAATGTAGCAATATAAATCTGCTGTACTCAATGAATTCTTCATTAGGAAGATCACATCACTTCTCATTCTATTTGCCAAGTTGAAAATGGTCAGACTGATAATTTCAATGGCTGAATAAAAGTATGTCAGGATATAGAAGTCATAGATGAAGTTGGAATGTTGGCATGGGACACAGTCTTTAGTGTGCTTCTTGTTGGGTCATGTGTTAATGAGCAACTGTATCTCAGTCTGTGATTTGTCCGCATGGTATCTGCAGGAGGGTGCTGCTGGTTTTTCCTGGCTCTATTATTACTAGTAAGTGTGTAGGTTTAGAACACAACAGAAAGGGTCTTATGAAAGTGCACCTGAAAGTGAAAGGCATCCTCAATTACAATTTTCTCAAATCATGTCGTGGCTGTGGGTCTGAGGGATTGAAGGTTCACAAACAATATCTTGAGCACAGCACAGCAAGTCTACTTGCGGCAGCTGGGTGGTGCAAAACCTGTAGTGGACAAAGATGCTGGGGGTATTATCAGTGCTGGCCAGGCCAAACGATCCTCACTTCCTTCAGCCACCACTGCAACCACTCCTGAAGTTGCAAAGGATCGTCGTGGTGAAAGGTCTATAGTTGTTGACTCTCTTTTGATTGATTGTCCACACTCCCAGTGTATTGGGTGTGAAGCCAAGTGAAAGCAACAAGTCTTGCATCATGTACAGGGAGGAGTTGGTTCAGTAGGATGTGTTATTTTGCATTTAGACGGCTTACACATATGGGTCTATTGAAAGTTTAGTGTGACACTGAGTGTATATGTGTAACGTTGCAGATTTAGGCAGCTTAAGGAGGAAGAAGCAAGAAAGAAAGAGGCCCGTAGGCGTGCTGCTGAGGAGGCTTCAAAAGCAAAGGCTGCAGCTGCAGCTGAAGAGAGAGAGCGTGCACTTCGAGCTCAACTGGCACAGGAAGCTCAAAAGTCTTCTGCAGCCACTGGTGAAAATAGTAAGGTTGAAGAGGAGGATTCTGATGAGGATGGAGGAGACCTGGAGGGTGAAACTTTTGATGCTACTGTAACCAAGGTGTGGACAGCTTTAGTTATTCAGTACTGTGCAGGCACTGCAATTGGAACAAGAATGACAAAGTCACAACTGTGAGGTGTTTTTTATTGGAGCAAGGTTTAGGTCTGAGTTGCATTGTGTCTGGATGTGCTGCAGGGATCCTTGGAGGAGGCATTTGCAACCAATGGGGCTGCTGGTACTGATGGGTCACCATCAAAGAGAAGCAAGCGCTCAAAAAGGAAAAGGGCTGCCTAAGTCTGTATCTGTATAATTTTGTGGATCTAGGTTGACATTTGATTAGTGGAGGCCAGGGAACTTTAGAAGTTACTCCTTGGGTGATGGTATTTAATTGTATTATTTTCTTTTTGGCTTAGGTTTAGTGAGCTCATCAATTGCTCAGCTTCTTTTGAGGGAGGGTTAATCACATCTGTTGCCATCATGAAACTGAAGATACACTATTGAGGTCTATAGAGAAAAGCTACTAACAGAGTAGGCAGTCTGCATTCTAGATGCAGAATATGGTGCTATTACAAAAGTTTGCATTGGCTGGAGGTTGTAGATTGCCATCACAGTTCTGTTCTTGTCTGAAACAGAAATTGCAGTTTCAATTGTGTTGTTTGAGACAGATGCCCTTGGATGCACCAATGGTTGTAAGTCCTCTTAAGTCCCCATCATTGCCAATTCAGGAGGCTAGCTTGTTCTGCAGCTTATGTTGAGTTCATTTTAGCTCGTCCCCTGAAGCTTGTTGTGACTTGAATGAGCATACCCTTGACTTTTTTCATAGCTTTGTCTTGGGAGTGGCAGCCAACTCAGCTTGCAGATTTTCTATAATTCTTCACCCCAAATTTTCAGTAATTCATTATGCTTATCTACTACACCCATATGTAAGACTGTCACTGTCACTGATTCTGCTAGTTCTTCATTTTAGGTCTCCCCTTTTGTGTTTTCTCTTCTTCCTGGTTCTTGAGTCCTTATCTGGAAGTCTTTCTCTGACTTCAAGGAAAAGTTTTAAGCTTGTTCCAGATTTCTCAATCATAAGTATGGAGATTTCTTGATTCTCATGAGAGTTATTATCTACTACACAAGCTATTGGGAGCTGATGAAGTCAGCAGGGAGTTACAGCAGCTAGTTGCACTGCTATTGATGGTGAAGGTGATGGTCTGATACTTTGACTGACACATAACTTAGTAAAGTTATGATGCACTCATTCTTATTATGTTCCTTTTGGTTTTGCTGGAACCAACACAACAATCACTTTTGAAATGGTATTTTGCAATAGCATGAATGTTGTTTCTGAGAAGCATCTTTCAATGGCATGTTTTGTATGGGAGGGCAGGCTATTCTGGAGAGAGTTACCAATGTTCAACACCTTTTCATGGCAAGAGCATGCAACAGGGGCAGTTTCTTTAGTGCCTCCAATTTTCAGTATGTCATGGCTTAGTTGGCCTTGGCAAGAAGGCCAACAGTGGAAGAGGACTCTGATCAAACAAGTAATGATGTAAGTCCTTAGTAGGTTTCTATGATCTTTCAGATAGATTAGACTCCTGGATTTTCCTGTGCACCTTCAGATGCTGTAGCAGTGTGTTTTATGCAGAGATGTGAAACCAGTTTAGAGTTGTCCTTAGAAGTCACTCACTATTCCAGAATACCTGTGTAATTCAGAGTAGTTATGCTGTCAGGTGCTATCATGTGTTGAAAACCCCTTGTGTAGGTGGGTATGATGCCAAATTTTGAGCCATTTAGTAGGCCTTTGCTTTTCCCTGATAGAAGTTTGTTTTTACAGAGGTCATTCTGTGGCTGTTAGTCTTTGGGTCTAAGACCAAGCTTCTGTTGAAGGGACTGGTAAAAATTTCCGGATCAACTTTTTTAGTATTCTACTTATGGCCTTGGTGGTGACTGTGCTTCAGCTAGCAGTTACCAACACATGCCAGGACACCTGTAGCTGTATCTATATGTGCAAAATGGTGTTACAGTAAATGAAGACTTTGGTGAAGGAGAAGGCCTGTTAGCCATCTGGTAATTTTACCTCCAAAAGCCCCAAAATTTCACGGAAGTTCTTCCACATGCAATGTCTGATGACCAAATAGGTTGACTGTTGTCTTCAGTAGGACCAATATTGAACCACTTGCAAGAATTAATTAGAACTATTCATTATTATGTTTGTTTGATTGCAGAATCATTCAATTACATGCCTACCCTAACCATCCGTTCCAGCATTCAGGCTCAAGGGATGATCAAATATGTGCCTTGTTGAGCTTCTTCACACTTCACCACTTCTGAATTCAAATGAACCAAAACAGGCAAAAATGTCAAACTTTTGTATTTAGGAATTTACTATTATCACCCCAATTTGCATATTGTGAGTTACAACATCAATTTCACTTGTTTAACTTGAGGATCCTATCCCAAATTGAACATGACATGAACAAATCATTGTTAAATTGTGTCCCCTTACTCATGATTGTTTTGAAATCTCATAAAACAAAAAAATGGAGATTTCTGTAGCCATTTCTAGAAATAACCTTCAATCATGAAATACCACAAACATCTATGTTCATTGCTACCACTATCATTTCCTCATCTTCATGTCTAGAGAAGTAATCATTTACTGATTGGGTTACTTTTGAGCTCGATCATCCCACCAAAGGGGGTCAATTTCACTGCCAATCAGATGTCTTTCATCGACCTTGATGTGTACAAACTGGAACAGTCCAGATTACAGTTCTACACAAGGGTATGTCTCAAAACCTCGGAATAGCTATCCCCACTGGGTTTGATGTATAATGCTGTAGGAGCAGAATGGCTGTTGTTGGAATGCCAAACTTTGAAAGTTTGAAGTTTGGGAAATTATGTCACCCTGCTCTTGTTTCCAATATTGACTGCAATGCCCAGTTGATTGGTGTGTCTCCTTCCTGGTCAAATAGTGAGTAAAGATTATGTCAAATAGGAGAAACTTTAGCCCTGTTCTCTAAACTCCCAAAAAAAGAAAAGAAAAACAAAGACACTTTGGCCAACTATGTGATTGAGTGCCTCCAGTTACCCACATCATTTTCAGTGATCAGTTGACCTAGTGATCCCCATTCCTGCATGCTATAATCCTATCCCCCGACAACTCTTTGCAAGGTAACCATGAGCTCCAACCTCTAAGGCTATTGGCTTGATGCTTCCATATTCCTAGACATATAAAAGATGGACATCAAGAGGAAACTCTAGATCTTGCTGGAAATCCCTGTGCCACTCCTTCAATCCTTTTGGCTGTAGCAAACTGACAACTTCAAAAGTAGCAAACCAAGACAATGTTTCTGAAACTTATCTTACTTATTGATTGTTCCTCTTTCATGACTCGTTACAATTCGCTGCGAGGTGGAAATGTGTATATAGCTGGAATTGGATAACATTGCAAAATGAACCTTTTCTAAACAGCTATCATCACTTTCTTTGTCTAAAGCACGATTTGCTCTCAAGCAAGACTTGAAAATGCAAAGAAGGGTTCCTCTACAAGGCTATCACTCAAAACACTCTTGAGTGCTTTTGTGATAGCCATGATTAGGTACAGTTTCATCTGCAGGTGGAGGAGCACTAACCTTGATTCCTATTGCAATTGCAGTCCGTGTTCCAAGCAGCTCCCCAAGTCTAAGGGAGCCACAGCCATCACCCCCACTGACAGGTAGAATAGGAACACCTCTGCTGGTGCACAGTAACATCACATGGTTGATGAGTGTCCGTGGATTCACATCAATAGCTACTATCACTACCTGCAAAAACAACATGCCATAAGATGGAGGCTCATGATTGGGCTGTCTTCATTTGAGACTCCAGACTTGACTGTCAAAGGTATTGCGTCAAGCTCTAGACAGCTGATAATGACTCAATCTAAAAGGAGCTTAATTTACACAAATAAGCTATACACTTAACTGTGTAACTTAAGCTCCTCCTGGATTGAGTCATAGGTATCAGTTTTGGAGTGCATGGTTTAGAATAGGATCAGGCTGCCAAACTTGGTGCTTATGGTGAGGGGTAAGGTTATAGAGTCCACAGATTGGATTCATAAAGGTGAAAGCCACTATGAACAGAAGGTAAAAGAATGAAACCAATGAAAGAAGGGGAAAGGAGATGGTGACTGAACCTGTAACTGTGTAAATTTCAACTCCAAATCCTGCAATCCCGCATCAATATTTTTAACCACCTTCAACTGCAAATTTGTGTCGAGGGTATTTGCAGCATCACTAGGCAATTTTTCCAGAGCGCGAGTCACATTGTTGATGCCAACAATCAAATTTTCCTGTGTGAATTCCATAGTTTTGAGGTTTCCAAGATGAAATTAGGCCTTCATTCACCTCCACCAACAACACAATGCTCGACCCCAACTTCCAAATTCAGTTTTGGCTCGAGCAGAAAGACTGTATTCAGATGTATCTTGTTTCTCAACTCGCATCCAAAACCAAGATCTCATCTGGTAACTTTCTTAGTCCATGGAGTCCTAGGACAAGAGATTTTATGCACACAAACGTGGTTCCATGAAGTGCACGCCACATAAACTGAGTTGGGCTTTTTGTGGTTTAGGGTTTAAAGTTTAGTGGGAACCCTAAACCACCAGAAGCCTAATTCGTGTTATACCAATGACCACATTCTTCTATCTTTGTTTCTGGATATGCACATTACGAGGTGATATCATGTAGCTTCTTTTGTGAAAAACCCATGCTCACCTTCAGCCCCTTGATGCGCCGCTCCTTTGCACCTGCTTTTAGCTTCTTGAATTTTGGTTCTTCTTGAGCTTGGAGATCCCCGGTCTTCTTCGTCTCTAGCACGATGTCTATAGCCCTGCCGCACTTAAATTTTTTTAAGTTTCCTCGCTCAAATTACCAAAAACTAAGATTCATCACCAATATTGGAGACCCAACCAAACCCATGTTCATTTTTGCACTCCGATAGCAGACAGATAATTGTTATTTGTCATATAAGAACGATACCTCACTCAATTGCACGGCTAAGTTGAAACTGCCATGAGAGAGAGAGAGAGAGACCTGTCGAGAGCTTGGAGGAGATGCTCCAGTTGCTTTCCTGAAAGAGGCCGCTGGGGATACGCACTTCTACTGTCCATGTTCAAGCCTGTCGATTGCACACACTAACAAGCTGCTCATCGCTTAATGGCTCAAAGTTCAGGCAGCCATTTCAGGAAGGTATCTTGAGGGAAATGGCTTCCTTGCACCTCCTCAACTACTCAATACTCAAGAGCTACTAATGACTCCTATAGTCCAACGAAGGAACGAAACCTACCAATCCGAAAGGAGACCATATATTTATCGTGATTAAACTGAGTTTCATCCTGTCTTTCATTTTTCCTGAGCGCCTTCACTGCTGCTGATACAGCATATATTTTCACTGCTCCTACTTGTACAACTACTATAATTACTCTCGAACCTTGTGCATTAAATGCTGAGTTTCAGCATTTCATACCCAAATTCAATAAAACTTCCTTACTTTGTGGACCTCACTCAAAAGAGGGGGATAGGGGGCGAAAGTAGGCCCAAAGACAGGGTGAGAGGGAGTGAAATTAAGAAAACTATATTGGCTATGAAAAATGTGAGTATTGCAAAACAAATTTGTCCTCTAATGATACCATAAGGTGAACCCCAAATACAAGTATTGCAATAGTTGCCCATAGGCATATTGCAATATGTGCTTATTGATTATATTGACTATATCCATAAATGATCAACCATCATATAAATATTAAACCAAAAATAGTTTGTAAAATGCAACACCCTCAATTTAGTGTCATTGTAATTGAATGACAGCATGGTTAAAGGAGTGTAATGTACCCTAAGTTTTTTACAAACTCTAATCGAAGATGGCATAATGAGAACACTATCCTTGCTTTTTTACAAACATTAATCTAACATGGCAAGGCGGTTTGCAATACTGTAGTACCTTTCATCATTCCTTCATTTTCTTGACAAATATTTATTTATTTCTTGTTTTTTTACTCCTACAATAACAATAAGAATTTCTTAAGATTCCGAAACTTTCAAAGACCTGGCCATTTAGACTTGGAATAAACGAAATAACCATGTACAATAAACAACAATAAACAACAATATAATTTTTGAAACTTCCATCATTGTAGACAACTAATTTTGAAAAAAATTAGCATTTTTTGAAAAAATATATAATTGTTGCCAAAATGGTAAAGGTATTATAGTACCTTCATTGCTTTGCAATACTCACATTTAACATTGTAAGGGTGTTTGCAAATTGCATGTATTGTGTAAACATAAATTCTTTAAGTGAGATTGAACATAATGTTTATATTTTTTAAAATGTTCATTTATGGCATTGAGACATGTATCACATTTGGTAATGATCTTTACAACATTACCCACAAATTTATTTTTCATACCATCATTTATGATATTTCAAAAGTGGTTTCTTTTCCATTGTTTCTCCCATTAATATAAAATACATAATGTGTACATATATTTGAGTTTGCAAAATTGTTGGGTGGGTACACTTTTTGGTGGGTCAAAAACACTAGTTCTGATTAATAAAAATCAAATTAGAAATAGGTTCAATTTTTGGAACCAAAGAAACATTTGTGTTTGGCAAAAAAAGACTAGAACTATAGTTAACCATTGATTAACTATAGATTCTAATATAGGTTTGTAAGAAGTAGATAGAAATTGGGTTTGATTTTCATAAGCAAAACTAAAACCAAAAATGGAATTTAATTTTTGAACCAAAACCTCATGAAAGTAAAGATGTATGCAATAATCATTTACACCGAAAAGGAAACCAAAATATACAATGTACCATATTAGATATGGAAGGTTAATAAAACCCCAAAACAATTCATCAAAATATGCAAAATAATAGATAGTGTATTCTACTCTAACTCCATAGGAAATTTTTTATTAAAATTACCCTCATTGTTGCGCATGGTTGGGCCATGTATATAGAAATGCATTTAATTGTTAAATCATTTTGAACCTCTTTCTTCAACCTATGTTCCTTCATAGATTGAAACTCTTGTCTTTGGCATGCACATAATCTTTTTCTTCATCACAAATATGTTTGAATATTTATTTATTACAAAGATGTATTTGAATCCCTCTACTTACTACAAAAGGAATCGTCTATTTTCTTTCATGAAAATGGCTTGGATAGGTAAAGCATTGTTTGTGTCACAAACATCAAATATGTGTGATGGTGAGCTTCAAAGTGTTGTTCAAATGGGATTTATTCAATGTAGATTTTTTTTAATTACATAATGTTGTTAAAGTGACACCATTGCAACAATTACATGCCTCTAGCTTATCATTGATGCAACATTGGAATTTATATTACTTGAATGATCTAAAAGAAAATATAATCATTTGAATAACAAAACAAGTCTCTGCAAGCATTTTCAACAAGGTCTTCCATGATCCAATCCATTAATTTTGTAATGTTTGTCATGCATTGTGAGGTGTTTATTTATCAAGGTTTTCAATCTATAACCTCTATGTGATAAGGAAGAAAAATTGGCAACTCGAATATTGTAATGTAACATTCTTATGAAAATATGTACAATCTTCTATAACATTTGAAACAATATGGGTATATTTTGTTGCAATTTGGCATTGGTACACATGATTTCCAATAGTATGTTTAGGGTTTTAAAATTTGAATTTTTGAAGATTGTTTTTTTACGGCTCATATGTCTAGTTGAATTACACTTTGGCAAGGCAATATTTTGAACAATTCCATTGAATAGTTCTAGTTACATCAACTACCCCTCCATAGTCACATTTTTACACATTATAAACCTAAAATATTATGTGTACTATTGTGAAAATGCTACAATAATGAGCATCCATCTCCTACCATTTTGACCATTTGATTAAGATTATAAATAAGCAATTGACAAAATATTTTACTCAACTGTTGATGGTACATATGCACATGAGAATGGAATGCTAGGACAAGATTTTGGGGTTTAGGGTTCAAGTTTTTTTGATAGAGAGGAATAGAAAAGTAGTTGTGAAAAGTATTCAAAAGTGTGTGAAATGGATGCTTTGAAGGCTATGGACAATACATTGTTACACATGAGGTGGATCTTTGTGGTAGGGAGTAGGAAAATGGCTTGTTGACAAAACTTTGGAGTGTGTGGCGAGGATGTTTGTGAGGGGAAAGAGCTAGCTTGATCTCCATTGCCATAGCAAAATTAAAAACTTCTTAACTCTACCTACATGTTTTCAAACTTTTTTTTATCAAGCTCTATTATCAAAGGTTTGTTAGATATTTACTTCCTTCCCATTGAAACAAAGGCTCAACATGCACTTGTTGAAGGATTAAAGGTTGAATTTTAAAAAGTGAAAGGTGTCCAATCAAAAGAAAATTTGGCATACAAATGAACTTTAATGAATGTTATTATGAGCAAGAAGACCCTAGAATTATAACATTAACTAGAGTGCTTAACACAAATCCTTTGAACATTATGTATGTTGTACAAAGATGAAAGAAAATTAAGGTTTTCAACTCATCACAATGGGCCCATTTAACTTGAAAATAACAAATTGATGGCCTTGATAAGACAACTATTGCATGTGTTGTGGATTGGTGGAAAGATGAAACTCAAATGAATCCCAATAGGATTCCTACACACAAGGTCATGGACATCTTTCAACATGGGGAGGGGAGCTAGGATGTTGGATATAAGGTATTTTTTTTGCAAACAAGCCCTTGGTGGAACCAAGTAAAGAAAATAATAATAACAACAATAAATATAAACCTTAATTTCAAAGTGTAGCCACCTTCTGCAACCTTTAATAATCCTATTTTAAAAACTTTTTAAAATAACAAAATAAGTCAAACTTCACAAACAACACATTGCACCTTGAGCTCTTCAACCTTTCAAAATGCAAAACCCTTTCATATGCATTCAAGGCACAAAGTATAATTCACTACAACATTAATATCCATGAGTTGCTTTTTAGTAACCTTTTATGTTCATGTCTAATGCACTTCAAGCAATGAACTTCAAGTCTTGCAAAGGCAATGCACACACAAACACAACAACAAGTTATGGTGCTTTCTAAGTTCTCATGCATAATTTTTTTAACACTACAAGTGTTACAAGATGAACACCACCAATAATAAATTGCATGAAGTTTATTGCAGATTGACAAACTCCCATACTTCTTGAAGTGATGAAGAGTTCCCCCCAGAGACAACACAACCCTTTGACATGGAAGCTTGGTGTTTTTTATTATGTTAAGTTATAGGCAAACCAAATGTTGTTAGAGCTTGTTAGTTCAATGTTCCAAAAACATTAGTGTGCAAGATGGTTTAATGAACATAACAAAAAATGAATTGTTCATTCTAGACGTGTCTATTTGTGATTGTTTAATTGCTATTGAATGTTTTACAAGAAAATATGAACCCATATGACAAAAAAGGAGGCAAAGGTTTAATGGAGCTTATACAAATAATGGTTTAGGGTTTAGGCAATGATGCAAAGAAACCATGATGGGTTTCATTCCACTTTTGTTTGAAAATGGCAAACCAACAATTCCCATGTACCATTGAAAAAAAATTAAATGAAAGGATTCAAAGTAGCCATTTTCTTTTTGCAAAAAACACCTTTGGTTCTTTTAAATGTATTTGCACATGTTGGACCAAAATGGATGTTACAATCGTTAAATTTTTGCAAGTGATGAAATGTAATTGAAGGTTACAAGATAATTGTATTGATTTTTTTTTGTTTGGATTCAAATATGTGCAATAGCTTAGACTAATGTAGCTTATGCCATTGGCCCAAGTGTGAACACATTTTTTATTTTTCACATTTTTAGAATTGAAAATTTCTAAATTCAGCAATGTGAATACATCAAAGGCTTAACTAATTTTTCCTTCCAAACCAGATTTTTTCAATTTGTTTGAATTTCCATCAACAAAATCCACTAAAAAATCAATATCATTCACATCTTAACTAAAAATTGTGAAATAAAATATGACTTGTCAAGGGCTTTCCAACAACACAAAAGACGCCTTCAAATTCCAATATAATTTTCAATTTCAATTTTATTTAATTTTCATTGAAAAAATGGTTCAATAATCAATAGATTCCACAATTGTAGCTCCAAACAATCTCAAACTAGTGCACCCGTACTCATCAAAAGCTTTCCAAAGATACCAAGAATGCAACATGAAACACTATGGTTTGGGAGATCTTAACATGACAAACAAAACAAAACAACCTACCTTGCTTCATACATAGATGTGTAGTGTAATGTATAAAACAATTTTTAGCAATTATAAATAATTACATTATATTTTTTGATTTGTAATTTTATAGATCTATTCTATTGTGCATTACCAAATTCGATTGTGGACTTATTTTGTCAAGGAAAAATATATATATTGTAACTTTTATTCACATGAATTGATCAGACATTTTATAAATGACATGCAAAAATAATAATTCAAAGAAAGAATTCTTTTTTATTTACATGTGCACCTTAAAATGAAATATATTAAAAAGTCCATAATGGCCATTAAAAATGAAGACAATTTTTTTTATCTAAAAACAATATCATGTTAGGTGGTGGTTTGTTGATAGAGACTTGGATTGTGGCTAAGGAGGTGGAGATTCAAACATCATTTTAAACATATTAGCATCATGAACAACATAACAAAACAAGCATGATGATGTGATAAAAAAAAGAATAGTAATAATTACACATACATGAATCACAAATTTGGAAATTCATCACAATCTTGACAATTCATTGTTAATCAACTATAGAATTCTAATTTTTTTTGCATGTGTTGGAATTATGGAAAACATTTTGAAACCATCCACAATATGATTAAAAGTAAAAGGCAAAAAAACAAGTTGTGGGTCCAATGGACTACAATCAATAGCTTAATGTTAAGTGAATGTTAGCTTAATATAAAATGTTTATGGTAAGTAAGAGTAAGTCCTAAATGACTAGCATGGTGTTAGGGGACTCAACACTAAGGTCCCTAACACCAAAGTGTAAATGCACCTTAAGTAGGACAGCCAAGATCCCGAATGATCAGATAACCCTCATCAGCCAGGAAGGACCAATAAACTTGACATCAGGTTCTTGTGCTCTTTTGGGCTGGCCACAAAAATGCCTTGGGCACTCTCTCTCTCTCTCTCTCTCCTCTCTCTCTATGCTCAGATTTCTACATGCTTCACCTTCTGTTTTGACAATTTTGGTAGTTTCAGCAGCTTGATGACAAAACCCACAACTACATCATGAAGTGCAGCACAACTTGCCCTCATCAGTCATCTTGTTCATGTGCATGTGTGCTCTTCATAGACAGATACAATCTTCAAGATCATCTCAAGTTGCTCTAACATTTGTAGGGCAGCCTTTCTCTCTGCATCTGCAATGATCATTGTTGTCACATGCTTCCTTCTCAAGTGTTGTCCAAAATGAACCTTTATTGTGGCTTTCCAGTCCAACCTTTACACCACGTATATGTCGGTGCCAGTTCCTATTTGAGATGTTTGCTGGTGGATTTTAGCTTATACAGAAGCCTAGAATTCATGCCTATATTTCTTCTCTAGGACAAACAAGCATGTGATGCATTCGACTTTACTTCTTTTCTTTTGGTCTAAAAATATTGATTGATTTTTTACAAGTTTGTGCACAAGTCAACCTCACTACTCTTGCTTTTCCCAACCATTCGACCTTTTCCTCATCCATGTTTTGTTTGTTTTGGGTAATGTCTTAAGCTCCAAGTCATCCAAGCTTAGGTGCAAAGTCAAAATAATAATCAAAGGTTGCTCAACTATTTTCCTTATGGTGCAAAGCCTTTGTTTATTGGGTCAATACTGGATACCTCCCCCTCATTTAAGACCCGCATTTTCCTAAATAGTTTGAACATCTCTTTGGATATATAGATTGTTTATCCAATAGTTCTAACTTCCGAGGTTCTAAGTTACTCTATTAATAGTGGAACCATTAATAAAAGTTAAAACCATTACTTTACACTCTCAGAACCTCTATGAAGTACTCTACCATTTGTACTACATGAATGTTTTGAGTCTAGGGCTCAAGATGTTGAGGGTTTTCTTGCTGAATTTGGTCTATTTTGTTTCAGTGCAACCTTATATAATTTTTTCAATTGCACCACTAATTGTACCAATTTGAAAGGTGTGAAAATTGTACACATGTTGAATAAATTTGGGTTTATCCTACCTTTTTACCTTTGTTTGGTAAAGGATAATTTTCACATATTACCATCGTTCACCTTATTTAGATTGATAACCTTTGCAAAACTTATACATCCGTCTTTGGTTGATATTTGAAGTCAAGAGGGGTACCCATGCTGTTGAGAAGGAATATTAATCTAGGTCAAAAATTGTGACAAACAATTTTAAGACAATCTTCCTTAAACCAATGAGATGGCCAACATGCACCCATGAGGACCCTATCTTTTTTCCTTTTAGTTGGAAAGGGGGGGGGGGGGCGGGGTGTTCCATTTCTTTGGATTTTGGAGTTCTTTGCAATGTTGTAATCAGACCACACTTTCACCTCATATCTTTTACTCAAAGTTGAACTTGCATACCCTATCAAGGTGGGCTAAAGGGAAGCACTTTTATACTTATATTTTGGGGACTATTTCCCAGTGTTTTTGTGATGGACCAATCAAAGTGGCTCCTTCAAAGGGGGGAAAAATAAACTTTGGCTGGAAGCACAGCCCCACCTCCACCCATCCTCCATGAATACTCCCTAACGAAAAATAGAAACAACAACTTTGCGTGTACACACACCCCACCCACCAACTATTGGTACCCGATCAATATGCTTGCCGTATGTCCCTCTAACCTCTTGTAGTGATTAGAATACAAATTTATGTATAATGACACTAAATAACTATTCCCATCACAAGAAAGGTATAGGATATTGCAACAACCCTAAATGGTAGGGTAGAAATATATATATATATATATATATATATATATATATATATATAATGTCCCAAAAAATTGTGTATTAAAAAAAAAGACCTCTTGTGCTTCATCTTATTTGTTAGACAACACTCAACATGGCACCATTGAAGTAGGATTGCCTTTTAACACAACCAAGGGTGTGTGACTTGACATTTGATCAATACATTGTCGCAAAAACTTAATTTATAAATAAACTATGTTTGGCCAAAGTTTGTGTCATCAAATATAACTAGGAACCATCCCCAACAGAGATGTTTAATGACCATTTCACTATATTGATGATTATTTAATGAACTATTTTTAAAAATGAAAAATTCACAAATAAATAAATAAATAAATAAAAATGTTGTGTTTTAATAGTCCATATTGTTTCACAAGTTGTTCACGACTGAAGTTCAGTCATGAATTATTCAGTTTCATCCATATTAGATTTAAATGAATTATTTAATCCATTTTCATCTAATTGATGAAATTCATCCATCATTGTATTTAAGAGAAAGTGCCCATGAAAGTCTTTTAGATAATGAGCCTTATGGAAGTTTTAGAGGAAATTTTCTTGAGTTTAAGCTCCCCCAAACCATTTAATTTAGTTTTTTCAATTTTTGTCAAGGAGGTGGACTAGTAGTGATCATCCACAAGAGGAAGGAGTCAAATCTGGCTAAAGGTCAGCCAGCAAAGTAGAATTTTTGTTAAGGATCCTGCTTTGTTCCTGGGACCTCCAGGAACTCATTGTGTAATATGGCAACTTGTGACTATTTTTCCTAAAAATATCGCGACTATTGCACATTGAGTTGCATTTAACTTGTTATATACCTATTACCATAGCCTAGGGTCAATTTTCACATTGACAAAACAAATAATTTTCTTATAAAAAATTTGAAATTATTATTATTTTCATGATCTACTATGATATATTTGTCATATAACTAATGAAATTATTTAGAGTGTAACCTTTCATAATTATTATGATGATTTTCAACATATCAACTTCATATTTTCACAAAAATTCGTTTCACTATTTTGAGGATGATTTAAAGACAAAACTGACCTTCGAGTAAGGTAGTGCTTGCTCACAACAACAGCACTGAGCGGTGGCCGGGCCAGGGAGCAAAATTTGAGTCTTTAGACACCATATCAGCCCTTGATGAGAGCATTCCATTCCCCAATTCCACCCACGCTCTTGTTCTCTCCTCTCCTAGTTGAGACTTTAGCAGAACACTTCATGTTTGGCTTGGGAATTTGTATTGAGAAGCACTAGAACTTTAAATATTTAGCCATGAGATTTTTCAGACTGAAAGGGCTTCCAAGACTTCGAAGCATTATGTCACAGGTTCAATTTTTTCTTTGCTCAGCATTCAGTGGCATTTTGAATGGTGAACCCAATGAAGGCTTCTTGAACAATTTACATGTTGCTGCGCAGTGGCCAGGCTGAGCCAAGCACCCGTGTTGGTAGCTTTCTCTTCTTGAGCAAGGCCTCTTAGTGGCGCCATATTAAGCCCCAATAATGTTAGATTTGAACTCTGAGACCCTGATTTAAGTCTCGGCATGGGATATTTGTAATATTTAGAAATATTTTTAATGGATTTTGAGGTTTTTACCATGTTACAAAAGTGGGTGCTGGTTCACACATGGCCCTGCACAAACAGCTAGAGTCTAGACTAGAGTGTTTGCTTTCAATGTGCACACGAAGAGAAACAAAACAACGCACTAGAGGCTAAATCAAGTACCTATCCTAGGCTCCTGAGCACACGGGCGTGTAATGTCGTCATGTAATGAAAACAGCAGGCGTTGCAACTGGCACCAGAGGGCCCGGCCCGTCATCACCACTAGCACCACCGCCAGGAGTATGGTGCAACTCCCATCTGACACCAAATTCCGTTTTGTCTTACGGAGAAGAAGGAGAGGATGCCAAATGAGAGTGAGTACCTAGCCTGCTGAGGCACTGTTTCATTAATTTTAGGAATGGTCAATTTCTTTGAAAAATACGTGTCTGCGCTGCCAAAAATCTGAATGAAGCTCTTAGTAAAAAAAATGATAGCTTCAGTTTTGAGTATAAAGCTGAACTTTTTACTGCCGCACTTAGGCCTAAACTGATAAATATTTTTTAAAAATTTATCATGCAACCCTGTTGCTGAACCAGCAGCTTCCATGCTATAGTAATCTCCAGGACTTACTGCACAGAGAGAGAGCCCCCACCAGCCCTTCTTCATGTCTTCCTCCACCCGCCAACACTGCTGCTTCCGAGCGCGCGCTACCACCTAGGTACCCTCGTTTTCTCTGGGTGGTGGAGGAGAGAGAGAGAGAGAGAGAGAGCGAGCGAGGGAGGAGAGAACAAAAAGAAGAAACGACATCCCCCGCTACTTAGGAACCAATGAGACTGTGCAGCGAGCGATTGTTAGGAGATCACCACCAGCGACACATGCCTTCCGCGCGGTGACGACAGTCGATGCCGCCCACGCCTGCCACAGGAAGGAATTATTGGTAACCGCGTAAGTCGCCTCCACCGACAGCGTCAGTCTTCGAACATCCAAGTCCCAACGATCCTTCCGGACGGACGTTGCTTATCATTGGCTGTCCAAATTTCCGTCGGTTCTTCCGGTGTACGCACCTGACCAACCGGTTGCACCACCCGGTTTCCGGTCTTCTCGGTTGCGTCTGGAGCAGCGCGCGCCTACGAGCCTTTTTTTGAAAGGTGCATTCACACTTGGTTTTGAGGACTCTAGTATTAATTAAATCCACCCATTTAACAGTGTCTGCCACCTAAGATGCCACCTAGATTTTCACTTACCACTGACTTAATTAGGTGCTTTATTTGCTAGCAGGGGAGTAATTTTTTTGGGGTAAAAAGAATAGTAAATTTCAATTTAACCAAAAAAAAAACCCTCTTGTTTCGTTTCATAACAAGCGCTCTGCTCTACGGGAGTGCTGTCCCGAGTCCCGTTCCGTTCCCAGAATTTGTTATCCACCGGTTAATCAATAGACGAGCGCTTGACTTATCCATTGGTCCGAAGCTTTTGGCAACTCTTTTGACTGACTGACTAGTCACTAGTCGTAATAATAATTGATGGGCGTACTAAAGTCACTATTTTTTTTTTCCCGAGTCATATGAGCGAATTGACGATCCAGCAGTCATTGGGATTATCCGGAGGTTAATGTTCCGCAGTTCGTGGAGGAGACAGTCTACGCTGTCGAGAGCGGGAGGGAGAGCGCTCGCGCGCGTGCGAGAGTGTGTGTGTGTGTGTGTCCTGTTGCGTAATCTCGTACAGTCTTGTCTGCAGCAACGGAGCAGTAGCTCGAAATGGTCATAGCTTTTGTTGTTTCGTTTATTGAACAGTTGTGCAGTTGAAGAGGAGTCTGCAAGTGTGGAGCAGATTGCAGAGAGAACTTGAAGAGAGAAATGCACCAGGTAGACTGGTTACGAATGGGAAGTGAATGCCTTCTTCACTGAGGAGCAAGCTGCGGTCCAAAGAGGTTCCGTTTTTGGGCAGGAGATCAGGGGAGAAGAGGTGGGCGGTTGTTGTTCGCAGAAAGGTTGTCGAGAACTGCAAGTCCACAAATAGCGGGCGGCATGGCTGGTGGCGTCGTTTTGCTCTCCCTGCTCATATATGCACACAACCCGTTTCAGGTGGTATCGGTATACTATCACTCCGACAAACTTGTTATAGCTTTAGCCCACTCTTCCCCAACACTTATTTCTGTCTGGAGGCTGTTTTTTGGGTAGCTGAAACTGCTGGTCTGGAGGAGAAAGCTGAGCTCTTTGAAGCACATTGTTGCTCAACTGCAAATAGTTTTGGGAAAGTTCTGTGATCTATTTTTGGCACCACAAGCGTGGTTTCCAGCGCCATCCACTTTCTCTCTCGAGCCTCAAAATTTCCGAGACAATGGACCAAATGTAAGTTTCATGGGCTGCTCTATCTAAAATAGGGCTATGGCTAATAGTGCAGAGATGGTACGAGAGCTGCAGCAGAGCTTTGAAGCTTAATCTTTCTCATCTCAAGTTTTTTCCTTGTCTATAAACCTACCTTTGAGTTTTGGCCTTGGTTTGTCGTCTGTGATTATCAGAGATTTTGGGGGTCAGGGAATGAAATCAAACAATGTTTGGAAATACTCAAGAACAGCCAAGAATGGCAATGGCCAATGCTCAAAATCTTTTGAATTATGCCACTTATCATCTTACAGCTATCTTCAATGCTTATAATGGCCAAGCTTATATGTGGATCTTAGGGTTGTAAATTGGGGTCAGGAAAAAGAGATCAAGACATGCAGCATCAGTAGTGGCATGGTTCCACAGATTCCGCCTGTGTCATCTCAGGGCCCACATGCTACATGCAAATGAAGGAAATGCGCACTTGAAAGCTGTTGATTGTATTGCATGAGAATCACTTCCTCAACATGATTTGAGCCCACAACTTTGTGACCATTGGGAAAGAAGACACAACCCCTTCTGGTTCTCCAGGGTTCTTCAACCCACATGGAGCAGGAGAGAGGATGTGAGGAGAAAAACCCCAAAAAAGCTGGACAAGGCACTGACTGGAGTCAGAATCCCGATTCTGGTGACAAGAACTTTGTTGGCTCCATGTTTTGTGGGAGGAGAAAGCAATTGCAGGCAGATGTTACCAACATGGAGGAACTTCACATGCAACGGCTTTTTAGTGTTACAAATACCGGTATCAATTCTTCGCAAGACCAGTTTGATTCTCCCATGTGGACGCCAGGGCTACCATTGCAGGCCAACATACTACTGGAGGAAAACTCACGATCTAAGCCAGTTCCACCAGTAATGCCTAGTACAAAGAACAGTACAGGCACTAATGATCCTCAATCCCACCATCAACTTTTTGAAGATACCTCAGGGTTTCAGTTTTCTAGTGCTCCTGGTGTAGGCCAGACGTTGGATGGTCAGCCATGGCACAGCAGATGTGAACCTCCAGCAGTGGCAGAGACACAAACCAAGGTGTTTCAACCTGACATGACTTCTCTTCATGCTTCTGACATACTTTCAGTTGTGGATGTTCCAAGAAGCACGGGTGGGGCACTAAGTGTGACCAACTTGTGTGACACTGCCCTACCTCTGGACAAGCGACCTCGACACACAATGAGACACTTTAGTGAAGCTTCTATACAGTGCTTGAAGCCCACACGTGTAGCCACTGTAGATCATGATCTGCAGAATGTGTTTGTGGGGATAGAGGCCGACAGAGCAGTTTCTGAGCATGTGGAAGTGAAATTTCAGCATCATGACTCTGATCCACTCCTGCTTGTCCATCAACCTAACATTCAACTTCCAGGATCTTTCATCTCTAATAGTGAGGGTCTTGAGAGGTTTGGGATTGTTCCTGAAATTACACCGGTACAGTCACATTTGGAAAGACAACTTGAATGGTCACCTCTAGAAGGATTTGGAGCACGACCTTGTTCACAGGCCTTGAGAGTGCAAGGGTTAGGGAGTTTGATAGGAAGCCGAGAATTGACCACCATGGAGCAGCTGCTTTTACACTGTGCATCAGCTATGGAGGCCAATGATGTAACTTACCCTCAGCAAATCGTGTGGGTTATGAATAATGTTGCATCAATGGAAGGGGATTCTAACCAGAAGCTCCTTGCATACTTTCTCAGATCACTTATTTTGCGAGCTTCAAAAATCACTCCGCATTTTATTCTTCCCACCCTCCAAGGGCCTCTGAGAGGCAGCACCAAGATTGCCACTGCTTTGGAGCTCACGAACTATGTTGATGTTATGCCATGGTACCGCTTTGGATACATAGCTGCAAATGGAGCCATTTTGGAAGCCTTTGAAGGCAAGGATAAGGTGCACATCTTGGACTTGAATACTAGTCATTGCATGCAATGGCCGACTTTGATTGAAGCTCTCAGTGAGAGAAGTGAGGGGCCACCCCATGTTCGTCTCAGTGTGTGCATTGCCAAATCGCCAGTGCCCCCACAACTTGAGGTTGATTACCAAGAACTCATTGTGCGTTTGGCAAAATTTGCACGAATGAGGAATGTCCCATTTGAGTTTCAGTTGTTTCATCAGGAATGTGAAGACCTTCATCCTTCCATGATTGATGTGCGAGAAGATGAAGTCCTTGCAGTAAATTGCTTACTGAGACTGCACTATGTGTCAGATGAAAACCTCAATGATGAGCCCTCATGTCCACGTGACAAAATTCTGAGGCTAATACGAACCTTAAACCCCAAGATCATCACTCTCACTGATGAGGATGTAAATCTCACCTCCCCAAACTTGGTGTCACGACTGAAGTCTGCTTTCAATTATCTCTGGATCCCATTTGATGCCTTGCATACATTGCTTCCACAAGATAGTGAGCAACGGGCTCATTTTGAAGGTGAGTTGGCTGGTCGAATTGAAAACATTGTTGCCTGTGAAGGCCCACAACGCATTGAACGAATGGAGAGCAAAGAGAAGTGGGTCCAGCGTATGAAGAATGAGGGGTTTGAGATGATACCCTTCACAGGAGATGTAGCAACAGAAATCACACACATGCTTAGTGAACATTCTGGTTGCTGGGGCCTCAAGAAAGATGATGATGAAGATGTTCTTTTCCTTACATGGAAAGGTCATAATGTTAGCTTCTCAACAGTGTGGGTGCCTACAGAAGCCATAAGCTTTTAGACACTGTGAACCCAGTTTCATATAACCATTTGTGGAGTAAGATTTACTACTTCGGAGGCTGGGTTACTATGTAATTTTTCTCCTGTGGCAACACTAGTACATGTTTAGATTTTTGAGACATATCAGGGTTTGTTGGTTTGAAATAAAGTACTCAGTTGCTTGTTTGTACTCCCTGCCTAGTCTGGTGTTCTAAAGACTTTTGCACCATAGACTGACAAAATTTGATGCTAAGTGTCATATGCCACTGAAGGTCAAAACTGTAGCTTTGACACCTGGGAGAGGAAATCTAAGCTTTGATCACAACAGATAGAGTAGGCATATAAAGAACAGCCCAGACTGGTATTGTTCGGTGTTTGTAATTGATTGTTACATGTATGGTGTCTCTGCTCTATGCTTTTCTCTGTTTTCTGCAGAATCACTATACATGGTAGTTCTAGCTGCCAAATTCTACAGCTTTTTAAGTTAGTAACTTGATTTGAACTTTTCAAGCACTGTTGCTTTGACTAACCCATTCACAGGAAGAATTCTTAAATCATCTGCAAAGAGGTGATGGACAAATCAGCAGAAGTATGCTATTAACAAATCCTCCATTTTTTTACCTTTGTAATCTGATCATTAGGAGTGGTTCTTCTCTGCTCTGACTCTTTGCATTGCATTACCACATTGTAGGAATGCCTCCACATTCCGCCTGGTTTGGCAATATTTTGCTGTGGTTGCCTTCTTGTCTGCTCAGTAGATCAGCCTCAAAGAATTTTGCTACCTTGTTATTCTGACTTCTTGACAAATATGTATTCACAATTCATGTCACTGAGGCTCTCTTATTATCTGCATAATTAAGTGGGATTCGAACCTGTACATCTGGTATCCACAATTTGTGAACAATGCCAAAGTGATGTCAAAGATCTGTTTTGTGTGCTTTGGTTTCTTCTTTAATTGTTGGAGCTGTTTCTGATTGTGCTCAAATGCACTCTTTGCCTCATGTAGCCCTGATAACCAATGCTCTCTGCATGGAAACATCACCAATGATTGCAGGAAGTTATCCTGGATTGGGCAAGGAAGGTGCCATATTCTTGCTGACAATTGGTCATGGAGGGATCCCTAAAAAAGTTGCAGTCCTCTCTGGCAGGATGGACCACACACACCCACTCAATATTCTTTCATTGATGTCATCCTCCACTACAAACAATTTTTTCCTTTTCTGAACAGATCAAGTTTACAGTCATTGGTGCAAGCTCCTATGAATAAGACAACCATCAGAGTTTTATCTTCAATTTGCAATTGCAACTTCCACCTTCTTCTAAAGTACGGTCAAGAGAGTTTTGCCTTTGCATTGCAACCACCTCCTCAACTTCATTGCCTTTGCATTGCGCCTTCTCCTCAACTTCAGCTGGGGCCCAGGAAAAGACTCTGCTCTCTATGTTAGTCAAATGCCAATGCTGTTTTGTAGTGTACTTGCTAAAGACACACCAGGAAGGAGAAGCAGTTGGTTTTGGTTTGGAGGGGGCACTGCTGGCCAACCAGGGCTTTAGATCAAAGAGAGAAGGGTTCGGGTGCAAGTTTGTGGCAGGTAGAGAGAAGGCATCATGTTTTTGCCCCTTCAACAAGCACCCTCATGACCATTCAATGCAGTCTGGATTCTGTGAGGCCACTTGTGGGCTCAACCTTTGTACTTGGGTTCTTAACTTTTTGCTACTTTAGGGGGCAGGGGGAGAATTTGTATGATGATGGATCTTGGGAGCAGCCAGATAACTGTTCATCACATTCTCCCTACCTATCTTGATAATTCTGACATCTAATCTTGGGGTCTCCAAGTTCCCTCTCCTTTTACTAAAAAAAGGATTTGAATTTTTCATTGTAACATTCAGCTGTATGCACTGTTACAAATTAGGATTTTCAGTCCAATTGACTGTACCCCAAACCTTCACTTTCCTTATGAAAAATGGTTCTGCCACCCTACTCAACGGTCTCTGGTCAAATGTGAGCAAAGAAGTTTGAACTGAATAGCATCCATAATTCCACAGCAATGAAGAAATCTTCCATGGAGGGCACCAAGCAATGGTGGTTGGAGCAATTTGGGGTGGGCATTTTACTCCAGAAAACAGTCTTTCATGATACACATGCAACATCTACCACCAGTTTACATTATATGTAATTGGTATCCTGCAATGAAGTGAATGCTGCCAGGAGTCACATTGGTTTACAAGATTCTATTGTTGTTATTATTGTTTGTTGCTCTTTTCTGAACCTCTTCTTTTCACATGACTCAGTTGGTTTCTGAGATTCTGACATCTATATCCTCTGTATATGCAGGAGATGCTGTACAGCTTCACAATCTTTGTCATTGGAGTCCCATTCCATTACAGTGTGTAAGCCAAGGGACATGAGTAAGTGAGATGGTCCAGAATGCTGCCATTTTTTCAGAACCCACAGCCATGACTGAAGGAAATTGGCCTATGCAGTACCTATTGTGGACCTTTGTGATGTAAAAAGCTTGAGCCTGGTAGCTTTTACATGATGCAAAGCATCCTGAAGTGCTTCCACCTTCCCCTTGAAGAAAACATGAAGAAGCTGCTGAATAGGAGACTGCTAGTAGGGTCTGCAACACATGGAGGGGACTGCACATCCTGTGCTCTGGCTAAGGCAAGCAAAGCTGATTGATAGTCTTCAAATTAATGCAAGCGAGTGGTACTGGCAGATGAAAGAATGAGCTCGTGCAGCTGTTTATGGATGCCATGATATCCCTACTTGGCTACTTCCTGGGGAAACCACAGCACAAGCACACACTACAAAGCCAAACCTTCTGGAATGGTCTCAGAGTCCTATTGAAACTAATCACATTGAAAGAGTTGGAAGCCATGTTGTGCCTACTAAAAGCTGAGAAATCATTAGAAAATATTTTCAGGGACTTGATGGCTTGGCAACACTTGTTCATAAGTAGCACCATGGTTTTCTTATTGGTGCAATGTTACAAGAACTTTGGAACTTGTCAGAACTGGCAATTGGAGGAAAATCAACTGATTTCACAATCTTATGGTGCATTCGCACTTGATGTTGAGTCAGTGTTAAATGAAAATCTACGTGGCATCCTAGGTGGCACCCAATGTTACGTGAATGTTAGCTTAACATAAAAATTTCATGGTAACTAGGTTTAAGTCTTGAATGGCTAGCATGGTGTTAGGGGACTTAGCACTTGAGTTCCTAACATCAAGTGTGAACAGGCTATTAGTTTATGTGGTTGCTCATAGAGTGCCTTCATTTATTTCCACATCAAAGTATATGATGCATAAGTTGCACTACTGAAAGCCTAAGCTTGCCCAGGTTTTTGCAAATAACTAAATCCTTCTTCTTCATACACCTGCTGTCATCCAATTTTTTTGCATTGTATGGATATTGCCCCCAATAGCACTATGTGATGATAAAGTCATCTTGAAGCACAAGTCCCTCAAGTCGTTAACAATACTTTGAGAGGGACTTTGATTGACTTTGAAGGACCTCCCTTCACACTTCATTGATAGAAACGGTTCAAGAGGAACTAACAACCATATTTATGTGATTGTAGAGAAAACTCCACAATAATTTGTTCAAAGTATCTTTTTGTGTCAACAAAACCAAACCCAACATCACGAAAATGAATGCATATCATAACCTTATGAATGCCATTCATGAAGTATCAAACCATGACCTTCATCACAAATGCTAACAACTACCTACCATTACTCCTCACCAACTTCATCAACTCCTAATGGTGGGTGTAGATAAATATATAGTGATATACTCAAAATTCCAAGCAAACATCAAGATAAACATATGTGTCTTAAGTTTCTTTTGAGAAGCAATGGGAATATGTCATCATATCAACAAACACACAAGAAACATCTAATAATGACAGTTAATTTTGAACATTTGATAGTATGTTCATTCAATCTGCAACAAGCTTGTGAAAGTAAGTTTCCTTCCCTTCAACATGCTTATTCCTTCAAGAGGTATTGATAACTAATAGATTGCTAAAGGGATTATGGTAACTTGTAAAGAAAGAGCAGTTGGAAGTAAGGTTGGAATGGATAGGTTGCAAGAATGGGTGTGATAGTAATCGCTAGGTCCTACAAAAGGTTGCCACCACTTTATAGTTCGCATCCTAATTTGTAGGATCTACCATCGCTCATGAAGGGATTTAGGGAATCTTTGGCCAAATGGGGGGGGGGGGCGCGGGTCTCGGAGGTGGACCATATTGCCCATATTAGTTCCAACCACCAATTGCTTTACATGCACTATTGCACATGTTTCAAATCCCTTGGAATACCACCAATGTGTGGTTAGGAATGATCTAAATATACACACTTGCATGTTTTATATCATAATCCCAACTAATGGTGAGACTAATAATGGGCAAATTGTCAAGTGTGTTAGTTTATATATTTGGTTAAGTCCTAGTTAATTAAAGACAGCCCAAAATAGCTAGTTGTTTGGGTTTTTATTTTGAACTAGTTTAAACATGAATATGGTTTGAGATATTATGTGGATGGGATATAATCCCAACACATTTTACTGTTGTATGCAAGTTTTCATGTGTTTTTGTGCATGGTGTTAGTTTTTGCATTTTGTTCTATGGAAGTGTTGAGCTTGGATTTTTACATTGCTATAGGTGAATGACCATTTTGAATCACTAAAAGTGTGGCTAGTTATTTTGTGTTACAATTAGGCTAATTGGTCCTATATTGGGTTTGTAATTTTATGCTTTACACATGGATTAATTGTTGGGAGCTCTGTTTCAATGTTATGTGGTGTGTTGGTTGTGTTTTTGTTTGTGGAATTGCAATTGGTAAAAGTTGAAAATAGGGGCACTTCTTAGAATACTTCTTGAATTGAAGAAATTGCTTGAAGTTTTTTGTGATTTTGTATTTGTTTTCGACTTAAAACTCCATGAGGAGTTGAACATTGGTGAAGGCTAAAACCTTAAAGTTGTGAAAAACAAAATATCAACAAAGGAGGGCCCTTATTTTAATCACGAGCCCCCCCCCTCCCCCCTTTTCTTTTCCTTTCCTTTCTTTCTTTCCTTCTCCTTTCAACAACATTAGCAAGTGGGAGTAGCAGGGAATGCAATAGCTACCATCACGATGAGCTTGAGCTTCTAGTTGGTTGGATTTTTTTGCCACTGGCAACAGTGCGAAGGGAGAAAGGGGCACTTCCCACCTTTCTTCGTGGGGGGGGGGGGGGGTTCGACACCATTGACATCCTTTATTTCATTGTCTTTTCATGTTCATTAAAAATTGGAACGACAACAATAATTCAACTAAAAAAAAGGGAAAAGAAGAAAAGGGGGTTAGCAAGTAGGACAAATTCAAAACTCCATCACCATTGTTAGCACATTTGGAGTTTGCTTGAACCTAGGCTGAATTTGCCAAGTTTGATGGGCTTGGGAACTTCATGTGGTTTGGTGGAAGCTCAGGATAAGGGGCCAAGGAGGTTCCAATACAGACCTCCTTTTGTATTTTTCATTTTTTCACTTTTTTGAACCTAGTGAATATCTTTGACACCAATCCAAACTTACCATGTGTTATTTTGTAAATTATCTTTTTTGAATTTTGAGGTTTTGTTTTGTTTTTTTTCATTTTTTCATTTTTCAACCATGTAAAGGTTTTTTCATCCAAAATTTAGGTGATTGTAAACTTTCACCCATCTTGTTTTCATCCAACATATTAATGAACCCTAGGCTAATGATTGTTTGGGTGGGCTAGTAGGTGGACAACCTTATGACCATTGATTGGACAATTATTGGACATTTTGACCATATAACCATATAATAAAAATTATTTGAACTTTTCATCCACATGGGTATTTTTTATCCATTACTTGGATGTGTGAAAGTTTGTCCATCCACAGATTTTGGAAGGTTATATTTTCTTCATATGATGTTGAATTGAGGCAATTTTTGTGTTGTTAAATTATTTCTAACGAGAATTACATGCATGCAAGTGTGTAGACATTTTGGAAACAAAAATTCGAGAAATAAAAAAGGATATATATTTTATTATGCAATTAAATTCCTTTTTTTTTTGGGAAATTCATATTTCACTCATATGAAGGTGGATCATAATTGTTCTTTGCTAGTGAATTATTGGGGCTGATCATTCAAGTGTGGGAAATTTCGAGGCATTTGGAGATAAAATTTTTTGGAGGCTTGTTCATGGGCTTGGAAAGGTGATGTGTGAAGGTAGTTTTGTCAAGGTTTTTAGTTTCAACTTTTTATGTTAATAACCACCCATCCCCATCACCTGCATGTGGTGGATTGTCACACCATTAACGAACAAGGTGTATTTTTATTTGAATTTATGTTATGAAACTTATGCAAGGATCACAAAAGTGAATATTTGTGTTGCATGATTTGTGCATCTTCACTTGTGTTTTTGGGTTATGTTTGCTTCATATCAATATGTTGGTTAGGTTGTTATTTGACTTCAAGGGATAAAGGGGTTGCCAAAATGTATGCCATGCAACTATGACTTGGGGGTGAACATATGCCTTTAGGTTGACTTTTAGTGATCTATGTTTATTATTCAATGGGAAACCCTAGGTGAAAGGCCATGTGCTTTCCCACGTGACTTTATCACTATAATGAGCCTAGGGGCCATGAATGGTGTGGTTAATGGTTGAGCATGGGACATGACTACCACTCAATCTTGATCATTGAATATGTTTTGTTTGACACCTAGGATGTTTAGACATATTAAGATTTTTATTTAGGGTTAGGTTGTATTGGGATGTGCATTTGCAAATATTCCTAGATTTGATCACCATGATGCCCCATTGTTCACCTTTGCGACGAAATTGGATTGATGACCAATATGTCACTTTATCATGTTCACAATTGTGCCCAAATGTTGTTGGACCTTTGAAACATCTTTGTGGTGAAGGCACCCTAACCATATAAATGCACACAACATAAACCCAAGGACCCATAAACATGGAATAATGTTATTATCACTAATTGTTTTACCAATTCATTATTGTTGGGAGAAGTTATTATTGATAATTTTGGATTGACTTATGTCGATTTCAACCCATGCCCATATTAGTTTTTTGACATAAATTGGTGATTCAAAAATGGCCCAAGGGTTAACCAAGTAAGAGGTTGTGATCTAAATTAATCCTACCAAACCAATGGACTCTAATGCAATATGGGCTCAAACAATGGTCACCCATGTTACATCCTATAACATTAGTTGGAGGTGCATTTTTGCATCCCTTAGGGATTATCATTGATTTTTGGGAAGAAACTACATACTACCACCCAAAATAGAAAACATGAATTATCGCAAGGTTTCATTATTAATGAAGTTCATTAGGGGGCAAGCTAGAAAATCCAATAAATCCATTATGTTGGTTAGAATTTTAATCCTCTGACATGGATGATGATTGTTGGAAAATAGCACTCGTGATTAAGATGTACCTTCAAATAGTGATTTAGTGATGTTAGGGCCACATATATGGGATTCTATTCATTCTAATTTCTACATTGGATCCTAGACCACCATGGGGCACATTGATTGAACTTTGGGCATTAATTAATCATTACATTCATCAAGTTTGGCACACTACCATCATCAAACCCACATTATGAATGTTGGTAATGGGCCACTAGGATTGAGCCCATTAGACACTAGGGTTATTTAATGTGATATTCCCAATCTTGGGATATGTTTAATAAAGTTATTTGGAAACATTAGCTATGGTTTAATTGCACTATTGTAACTTATAGTCAGGGATCCAAGTAAAACAATACCACTATGTGGAGAAATATCCACATGCTAAGTAGGCCTTTATACGTTGTGTTGTGATGTTATAACAACAACATCCCATTTTGTTGCCAATGTCAATTATTCAAGGTTACCAACTTCCCATGCTAAACAACATCACATTGTTGAAGGTGCAAGATTTGGATAGGATTGGGCTAGTAGATCTAGTCACTTTTGGACAGTTGTGTTAGGGTTTTTTACAAGATTAACATAAATCAAGGACTTTCATACCCTAGATCATGATTTTTTAAAAAATTGTTTGTGCTGCAACATTTGCAAACCATGCAAATGCAACCATGTGCATACATATTTGGAAAATGTCCCACCATTGGGAGATTTTCAACCAATTGTTTTGGCCAAATGGCACTAGATCAAGGCTTGCATTGACAAGTTATTGCAAATGGATGTTGTAGCAATTGGTTCACGAACACATTGATTCCACTGGTTGTGGACTAAAACCTAATACCACCAAAGGTGATCTAGTGAACATATTAGTTCATATAGGTCACCCACATGTTTGGTGGATGACATATTGGATTTAGGATGCCATTCATGCGTGGTTTGTCATGATGACCACCTTTGGTTATGGTCAATAAGGTTGGCCTTCCACAAATAATTTTATTGACCTTCCTAAGTTTTCCACATTCTCATGTATTTGGGGATGGAAGCCCCAAGATGATTTGGGGTTGACTCCAATTCAAAGAACCCAATGCGAATGAACAAAAACAAGTCATGGGCTTTTGCATTAACATCGCAACTATGCATAAGGTAGATTTTTGGGGCAAGTTATGGACCTTAATTGTTTCACATGGTTTGTTAATAATTTGTCCTTGCCTACACAAAACACGTTTGGACTGGTCTTTCCCATCCACCCACCTTCCATTTTCATTTGTTACACCAATAGTTGGGACAACCATGTTAGTGCAATGGGGGACGGGGCGGGGGGTTGATGTTGTAATAACACAAGTTACACATCCTTGGCATACATGGGATCAAGATTGCTGAAAATGATTTATGGGTGTTGGGAAGGAGGTTGGTGATATAAGGTTGCCAAGATAATTTGGTACCTTTTAATATTTTGCATAACAATCATAGAATCAAAGTATTCATTAATAAGGTGCGGAATTCCACAAGGATTTTCAAGAGTTGTGTGAAAAGGCATTGATTGATTGTTGCACTATTTCACAAGACCATCATGAGGTAGATAGGTTAGTTGAATGGATAATGTAAATAATGAAATAAGGTTTGTGAAAAATATGTGAGATTAGGACTCAAGTAAGTACCATGCTAATTATGGGGTATAGGTTTAATTGAATTTTTTTAATAAAATATTTTTTTATTATTTGGTCATGAAAGTGGTTATCGACCTCAGATCCATATATTCGAAATAGGGAATTATGTGTTTGACATCATTAACTACTTTGGATGTGACTATAAAATGTGTCATTTTTCATTTGTATATAAGGTTTTACCTTTAGGATTATTATTGTTAGAGGGTTGATATGGTTAGGCATGGAAAAACTACGTGTGTAATTGTGTGCCATGTCATTTTCCCAATGTAAATTGTCGAATCGACCCATCCTTAACAATGGTTTTTGTTGATTTACAATGTATGTCATGTGGGCAATTTTCAAGAGTTTCCACTATGTTTATTGCAATCTTAGCCTTGGGCTTACAACCAAAGCAATGGTTTGCAAAGGTGTGGGCCAAAAGTGAAGTCAGAGAGTCACATTTCTTGCTCCTAGGAGTGTGGGAAAGTGTGAGGGAATGAACCTCCACACTCCCAAGTGAGCTCCCACTTTGGGAGTTGGAGTCCCAATGGACTTCTGAATCTTCAAAGAGCAATTGCAATGGTCAAAACTCATCAAATTCAAAAGTTTCTAATATCATTGGAAAGATCTTGGAAGTTAGATGTCTAAAATGGGCTCTCATGACCCATTTTGACGCACTCCTAAGTCCCAAGTTAGGCCAAGATGGGCCTCGATTTCTAAGACAACGAAATTGTGGGGATTGAGGGCACGTTCCCAACTTTCAGCATTAAAAGGGGTTTAAGGTTTAGGAAGAGAGACAAGTTTTAGTTACTCACTCGAACCTGCATCAAACCAACCAACAAGTTGGTTAGTTAACACCCTTGGTGCTAGGACAAGCCATGGGTAACTCTGGACTCACAAGACTCACCACGGCCCAGACTCGGGGGAAGCCACCACCTTCCCCCATATAGTATTCTTTGCGTTACTCTGCAACACCCACATCCGAATAGCTTTTTGTCCCGAGACTCCCAAAGAGGAATCCCGAAATTGTCTCGGTTTGGACTCTCGGGACTTTGTGAGTTCATAACTCTTTGTTCAGACCTCGGATTAGGATGAGGTCCAAGCAAACTTATAGCTCTCCTTGAGAGCTTTCCAACGGTGTGTCACACTCTATCTGCACACACCGAGGTCGGGTCGATTCCCGACTTTAAATAATCGGGAGTCAAACTACCAGTTTGACTCTCGACCTTTCTTTTTGCCATAACTTTTGTTGTAGATGTCCAAATGGCTTATGTGAGGCCATTTTCGACATCTACAATTCAATAGCTTTCCAATGACATGAAGAGCGCCTCAAGGTGAGGTGTTTTGACCCCTACAATCGAACTTTAAAGTTTTGGGAGTCCAAGAGGACTCCCAAGTCCCCATTTTGGGAATGTGAGTGTCATCCTCACACTCTTCCAAAAAGTGGGGTTGCGACACATTTGGGCACTTAAACATATGTTATGGCCAAAAGAAAGGTCAGGAGTTAAATCGCCAATGTGACTCCCGACCACTAAAAGTCAAGAATCACCCTTATTTCCTTGCGTGTAAGTGGCGTGCCACATACCAATAGAAAGCATTTGATAAACGCTACAACTTTTTTTTAGACCTCACTTCAATCGAAGGTTTTCACATAAAGTTATGGGCTTCCAAATTTGCAAGAATTTTAATTTAGGGAATTTCGAGACTCCAACTTGGGAATCCTGGGACAAAATGACATTTGGCCCCGTGGGTAGGCATAGAAAATATTGTAAGGGAGAAGGTGTTGGTTTCCTCCTAGTCGAGGCCATGGTGAATCTTGTGAGTCTATGTTTACTCGTGGCTCATCCGTGCACCAAAAGTGCTCCAACTATGCACTAATCAACTTATCGTTTGGTTTGTGTAGGTCCATGCGAATAATTAATTTACTTGTCACTATTCTTAGTCCCTATCCTGGAGCTCCAACACACCCTTCTACCCCCAAAGTACTGCGAGCTAAGGAATGTACCCCAACTCTTCATTCTTCTGTTGTGTTCACCTTGGACTCACATTTGAATCTATTAAGGAACTTGGGAGTGCATCAAAAATTCCCATGGGTTGAGTTTGTGGTGGATATAGATAGGAAAATGCATCAAGTTAGATGTAAAGTTTATAGTATAATTGAGGGGAAAGAAAAATTACTAGCCCCTTAATTGGATAATCTTTGGAAACATGACAATAAGAAGAAAGCTCTAACTAATATTTAAGGGGTTTATAAAGCTAGTGAGTACCACATGAACAAAGATTTGGTTCATGTTAAGAATAAATAGTTGTACGTAGTAGTTAAAAAATATTTTGTTGCTAATAAAGTTCCCCATGTTGTTATTAGTGAAAGGAAGAAAAAGCTAGTCCAATTTTCTATTTGTTTTCACTTATTGTTTAAAGGTAGACCCATGACCGATTATGAGAACATGAACAAGTTGTTGCAATTCCTTGACATATAAAATTATACTAGAATGCATTGGTCTAGCAACATTGGTTGGGATATGGCAACCTATATGCATGAGGTTGTTGTCAACAAAACACAAAATTTGGTGCATAGTGTTCAATTTGTTTCCCTTTTTTGTGATGAAATCACAACTATGACCAACAATCATGGGTTTCCATACATGCATATGTGGTTGAAGGTTGGTAACAAATTCCTTTATTATTGCCACAACAAGTGGTTAATGGGGCCACTTGAGATGACTTGAGCATTTTGGTGGATGTTATGGTCTTATATAGTGATCTAACACAAGAAATTTTTACATCCAAGTTGATCACATTTGGAGTTGATGGGGTGAATGTTTTTTAGGGTGTTATAAAAAATGTGATAGCCAACTTAAAGACCAAACTGCACCTTTTCATGATTGGGGTGCATTATTTGAATCATCGCACAAATTTGGCGGTGCAATCACTTTATAAAATGGGCATTGTGGGGAAAATTGAGGATGTTCTACAAAGTTTGTATTCTTATTTCTTTCACAATCCAAAAAAGATTCAAAAGTTTGTTGAACTACTCGACATTGTGGAAATAGGGGGGCAATGGATTTTCAGAAACATCAAAACACGTTGGATTTTAATGCTACTTTTAACCAAGTCATCAGAAATTTACAAGCTTCATGGGTTCGTTCCAAATCCATCTAATTTTTTTTTTCATAGGTTCATATTGGTTAAACATGAATGTCATCCATTATTTAAACACGAAAGTCATGTATAATTTTCATGTGTAAATAACATGAATAAACATACAACATCTATGTTTAAATGATACAAATAAGCATATGACATTCGTGTCTAAACAATGCGCACGATATCAATGTTCAAACAATACAAGTAGTTGAATGACATCTGTGTTTATTCCATATAAACTTATGAAAAACAAATTTCACATTACTACTATTGTTAAATTGTAACCCATTAAGTGTGTGATTTGGAGGGTTTTGTTACAATACCATGCCTTGATTTTAAAGATGCATTGGGATGTTGACATTATCATGTAATTTACCCGCAATTTGGAACTTTTTTGCAACTTGGAAGTAATGTGAGGCCACTCTTGCATCATGCCCATGCTTGAAGGGCATAATGAATTGATCAAAATTTTCTAGTCTCAAGAATGTTTTGTATGTGACTTTGTTGCTATTATGAAATTATGCCAAACAGATTTGTACTATTGGTATAATGACCCCCAAAATACTTATCTGAGTGATGTGTTCCATGGTTATCAAAACAAATTGAATGAGACTTTTGATGTGGTGGGTGTGAATGGGCACTTAACTTGAACATAGGTTGGAAATTTTCAATTTTCAGATTATTGGCATTTTTGTCATGATGCATTATTGTTGTTTTGAAAAAAACATTATGTGCCTATGTTTTGTGCTTTCCTTCCAACAATATGCAAATGAAGTGTTCCCAACTAAAAGCAAAGTTCAGTGATGAATTTGAGATATAGTTTGTTACACAGGATGTGATAGATGCTTTAGGTGTGGTTTATTTGTAGTATTAGTTCAAAAATAAATCTGAATCTAACTTCCCTATTCACATGGATGTTTATAAAAAAAAATATTATCAACCTAGAAAGGTTATATCCTCCCAGAAATGAATTCCAATAGTTCTGGATGCAAATATTCTAGATTTGCAAACCTCCTTCAAGATCACCCTGATGTCAAACGTTGAATGGGCTATGGATTAACCTATGGATCTCAATCTAGGTTTTAATTGTGGAAGAAACTTACCTCCAATGCACTATTATGTGCACGCCTTTTTGAGTTCATGAAGGTGGTAGAATTAACGATGGTCCAAATCATGGGGTGTGTTGAAGATGAAAGAACTTTTCTGACCTTGACCTTCATCAAGATAAGATTGTGGAACAAATTTTGTGAGCATTTGGATCTAATGGTTTGTATGTTTGCACAACCCTTCTACAATGTTGATTCCTTTCCTTACAATGATGCCATCACAACTTGGACCAATGAGAAAGCTAAGAGGGGTCTTCTTGTTTGAATTGTGGACAACACAATGGCATCATCAATTTTGGCTTTAGAATTGTCTTTTGGGTTTTGACTACAACAATTCACTTAACATGTTGTATTATTTAATGCCATGCATCAAATTAGGAGTTCTAGGTTTTTGAAGTAGGCAATTGCTTTACATTGTAGTCCATGAGACATTCTAGAATCCATGTCCATATGGTCACAAACCTTGGTGATGCACATTGTAAATGTTGCGATGCTAATATGCCATTGCTTGGCTCATTTTCTAGCATGTTGTAACTATAACAAGGTTGAATCATGAATGGATTCTACTATTTAAATTATCTGTTTTTTAAAGCCCCTTGCATGTTACATTCTTGCTTGCATGAACTATCAAAATTTGGACCATGAATTATTTTTGTTTAGGATTAGCTTCTTATGAATCATGGACAATATATGTTGAACTTGTGTGTTAAGATAGTGGAGAAATCAAGTTGAGGTTGAATCTTGCAACAAATAATCCCATGTTTCCATGATGCCAACTACCTCAGCCTTAGGGTAACTTTTCCCCCTCCCATTTGAAATTTTTCTTTAAGCACTAAAACTATATGTGTGGGTTGCAGGTAAGACCATGTGTTGTCACTAGGTGGAATGTCCTTTGTGACAAGGGTTTAACTCCTTCACATGAACATTGAGAGTTCCAGTAGTTGGAAGCTAATTGCCAAATTTTGACACTCAAATGCCATTACAATTGCCAAAAGGCTTTTCAAATCTCTCTATTGTTGCCTAAATGTAGACACTATTAGAATTGTGTTAGCCAATATAACCCCACAACCTTGTTGTAGCCAAAAACCTTGTTGTAGCCAAATTGGTGACCCTGCTACAAGGAGAAAATCGCCACCTTGCTATTTCTTTTCTTCTCCATGTATAGCCAATTTTAGGACAGCTCAGCATGTGCTTGTAGCCACTTAGGCTACTAACTCAAGGTTAGAATAGCCACATATGCCTCTTCTGGGAATCTTTAAAAAATACACTGTTGCAAATTGGCTTCCCAAATTTGATTGTATCCTTATTTCAGCCTTGGGGCCGCTACAAGGCAATAAAGTTCAGCATTTATTCAAGTTAGTAGTAGCTTGGGGCAGATTGAAAATATTTTTTTCTATTTCAGCCTTGACTCCTAGTGCAAGGCCTTGGGGGCTGATTTCAAAAATCTGCCCCCCAAGAAAAAAAAAAGGTAAACCCATCAAAATGCACCATTGCCCATGCCTATCTCTCACGAGTAACCAAGGGGAGACCATAATCGTGTAGGTACTACCACCTACTTGAGACATTTTCTATAGGAACGTGTAAAAGAAGCATTAGTAGGCATGTGTTGGGGTTTTTCCTGTTTTTGGGGCCAAGAAATGCGCTTTTAGATAACAACAAGCATTTGTACTGTTGCTCTTTCCCGTGGGAGCCAAAAACGCTGCCAGCTTAGCTCATCCACTGGGTGCCAAGTGTTGAATTCTTTGCGATTCGTCGAGTCACATCCTGCCGCGTGGAGAATGTATGAGCTGTCCCTAGTTGCCCTGAAAAAGCCTGGGAGTATACACACTCCAATCGTTTCTTTGTCCTGCGCTGACACGTCGCTTCCACAGGTCCTGCTTTGAAAAAACCGCACCCGGGTAAAGAGCGAGAGCAGCCAGGGAAAATTGTCTTCAGGCCGTGTGAACAGGTCGAAAATTGCAGAAGGGCCTGTACTCAGGTCCTTTTCCTTTGTAAAGCAGAGCTGGGATTTTTTCACTTTTTAGAAATAGTGACAGGCTGGCCGGTACCTTCCGTTGGTCAGAAGATCCCAGTACAGCCTGGCTGGTACCTTCCACCACATAATATCCCGCTTGCTGGAAACAGGTTTCTTCAGGCAGGGAATGATGGTCCAGGGAGCTGAAAATACAAAGGAAAAATCCAGGCAATGCTTTACCGCCTAGTATTGGCCCCAAGGCTGGAAAAAGGATACCATAAAATCTGGGATGCCAATTTGCAACCCTTGGGGCAAATGTTCCAGTATTTATTAATATCCTCATGTCAATAATCTAGCACTTATTAGTACCTTAGGGCCAATTTGCAATCCAAAAATGCTCAAAGTTGGCCCCAAGTTTTTTTGACCCTGACTCCTAGTGTAAAACGGGCCTAATGATGTCTAATTTGGTCAAGAAATGAAAGAATCCCCACTGTTGCCAGTGCAATTTTATGAGACATGGGCATTTTTCAAATTTTGGTATTTTTGGAATATTTGATTTAACTACCATAGTTCAAATGATACAAATACTTTTATACTAGATGGAAGGTGGGCATATGAGCTTGGTGGAAAAAGAAATTCAACATTTGGACTTGATATGAGGTAAAAATGAATGGTCAAAGTTGCACATACAATCATCATTTACACAAGCAATTTTTTAATAAAAGCAAGCTATTTTTACTGTTCTAGGGCATATTGCACCTCCTTGAACCCTGCCAACTTCACCTTCAAAATTGGACATTTCATAGCATGGGGAGATTGAAAAACTTGAAGATTTCTCTCCATTTTCAAGCTCAAGTGGTTTTTAAAAATTAGCTTGAGAGACAAATGGCATGGAAGAAAGACCAAGGAAGGTGTCTCTATAACATAGAGATGTCAATTTTTTACATAGGATACTATAGGTAGGAGTACTAGGGAGGAGGGGGACCATTGTGGTCCGCACTGACCCTTAAGGGTTAATTAATAGCTGCTCTGAAAGAACTTAGCATTGGCCATCCGCGGCCTTCCTCTTTCGGTTTATTGCAGAATTGTTCTCTTTAAGATATCATTGCGTGGAACGAGTGAGTCTCCCCTGAACATTTATACAAAATAAGACTAACAAGAGCCACATCTGAAGTTCTCTGGAGATTCATATAAAGCATCTTTAGGCAAAATGGCCACAACAGGTTTGCATTTACAGGCTTGTGGGATAGCCATTTTATGGCTACTAGCTGGACCCATTTCATAAGAATAGGTTGCATTGTTGTAAGTACACTAATATTTGTTTGTAAACCCTAGAGTGTACAAGTCTTATGCAAGAACCCCGGCTGTAAATAGCTCTTATAGGGTATAACAGCCCATCACCGAACACTATCCTATCACCGAACACTGTGGCAGATCCTTCTCAATTCTTCTCCATTTTGAGTGATTTAAAATATTATGGGAATGCTAACTTGGGCTTTTCAATTTCGTCTTTGAACAGCAGAGGCAAAGGAGTAATTATAGAAGAGCAAGAAGAGAAATAAGCCTTTCCAAGTTATAAAACATGTTTTTCTCTTCTACCCCTCTTATTTTCAATGCTCGTAACTTTCTCATTTCTTGTTCAATTTAATTGATTTAAAGTGAAATAAGAGCGCAGCCTTATGATCTACAAATCATCTTTCAATCATAAAGGCAATAGAGCGACTTTCAAGGACTTTTTTGGGTGTTCGGTAATAGTCTTTGAAGTGTGCGGTGGTATTTTGTTTCCACCGTTGGACACCCACCCTACTTTGGAGGGTCACATCTGACTCATTTCTTCATCTTATTCAACGATTCAACTTTCTGTGGGCGCACAAATAGTAAGGCTACAATTCCTCTTTGGGCATGAAATTCAAAGGAGCACTCTCCAGAAATTCGTAGACCTCTGAGACACTAAGTGTTCGGTGACCGGACTGGCTACCCTACATTGAACTGAGAGTTCACTCGAGACAATTAAGAAAAGAAATTCACTCAAATCCTCCTCCCAAGTCCTCACTCTCATTTAGAGAGGGGGGGGGAAGCAACAGTCCCCTCACTTCAACTGGCGTATAAATCCTCTTAGGAGACCTATTTCTAAACACGGTACAAGTACCTTAGTACCTTGGCCAATTCGACACTAATTATATTATTTTCAGAAATGTTGAAAATTTCAAAAATTATGTCTTCCAAATTAAAATAGTGAATATTTAAGAATATTTAATTTGTTGAAATGAATGTTTCAAATTAATTATTTATTTGATGGACAAGGTACATCATTAGAGGTATTTTTGAATGCCCTTTTTGTTAGGTAGTTCTTGATGATTTTGTCAGCATTCTTGTGTCGGGCTTCAGCCCCCTCTGGCCTTGGGTGGCTTTGTATTCTTTCTTTTTTTTTAAAACCCCGATGAGGCTTTTAAGAAAACCACCAAATCCAGCAATTTCATTGATCACAACAATTTTTTCTTCATGTCTACACACAAACATATTCAACACCCTCTATAATCAATTAATATTATAACCTTGTGTGTGTATACAGACATTTTATAAAGAATTCTAAAATTTTCTAAATTCAGGATTTCTCTGCTTATTCTCAACAAAGTTCCCATTTGATCTTTAAACAAAATGATTGGTATGCTTGTAACTTATGTGGGTGATTAAATTTTGCAGATAATTAATAAGTCAGTTATGTAAGCTTTGATCAAGCTATTATTCAAGTTTGTTTAGGTCATAGCAAAGTTTTGGGCTTGTCGAAGGTTTACTCCTCAAGCTTCTATGGAGGTGGCCCTATGTACATAGGTTTTTGAGAGACCAATAAAAATAAATTTCAACAACCCAAGTTCTATTTTAAGCCTGGAGAACGTCAGCTGGGGCAAAGTATTGAGTTGGCAAAAGGTGCCAGATGAACTCACTATGGCAAGCTGGGTGACCCACCCAGGATAATGGACTGGCTGAGGCCATTCCATGATATCAAGGCCTTGGGTGGAAGATTCAACACATTTTGGTCTGTCACTACTATGAGTGTATGATCATCACTAGAAGATTATGTCATATAATTTGATTAAGCAAATGGCATAATCTGCCACCCCAGACTTGCTTGTTAAATATTTTAGTTTACTTTTTAAAAATTAGGTTATGTAGTTTCCATTTAAAAATTTGACATTTCAGCATATGAGGAAAAACTATGCAAAGTACACATTTTGTTAATGTATTTGAAATAATAATTCAATAGTTGAGACAATAATTTTATTTTTTTTGACAATTGGGAGTTTGATGATCAACAATTTCAACAAATATCAATAAAAATTTCCCTTTCTTTCAACTGGAGCTTTCACTAAGTACATTGCCAAAACATTGGTGAAAATTATGAGTGCAAATTATTGTGCCAAACAATTTGACCTATGTTTGCCCCTTCCAATGAAAGGGGACTCGCATTGGAATTTGGGATAATTAATATTATTTATTACATTCATTAAGGATAGAGATTAAATAATAATGAAAAAAAGGGGTTCATATTGGAATTTGAGTAGTTAATATTAACAAATACATGCATTAGAGGTTGAAATTAAGTAGTAATCACGTGAAATAGTTAGGAGTCCAATCAATGAAAGTTTTTAAATATAATTACAGTTCTCTAGCCCTACCTATTAAATATCTAGGAAAACAATTGAATATATTTATTTATTTTTACATTAGTCTTTTTTACATGATACTTGAAATTCATTTATTTATTTTTCAAAAGCACCTTGATCCTATTTTTGAAAGATTCATGTTGGCCAAGTCATATTGCCACTTGCACACATTTTAGAGTCTATAAAAAAAAAACCCCCTAGCTAAGGGGCCTCACTCAAAGAGGTAAAAAGGTAACCAACATGGGTGCTGGTTTACCCTGGAGTAGAGTAGGCATAATGGATGGCCTACGGAACAGGTACCAAAACGGACAGTGAATTCTTTTACGTTATCATTTTGAACTTTGTACCCTACCTAAACCTCAACGGTTGGTTTTGTACATTTAATAAATGAGATGAATGTAAGTACATTCATCATAAGTGAGAATTGAATGAATGGACGAAATAAAATTTCTTCTCTGACAATTTTCAAGTACATTTACTTGCCAGTTATTATTCGTTTAAATTCAAATCCTGTTTTTGAACGTTACGAAGTAAAGACTCGGGCATAGAAATTCTTGGCAACCAAATGAGTTGAGCCAGCATACAATCAAGTTGCCCAGGTTTTTTTTAATTTTTAAAGAATCAAACTCTCAACTTGTGTGAAAAACTATTTATTGTACCAACCATTGAGTTACTATTATTAACAAATACACTGCACAAGGTGTACTTCACATGCTTATTCCACAATTGTTGAAATTATGAAAAACTAAATTTGAAACCCCCAAACCTTGTAATTATTAAATATTTGGCAAAGATGTCCCTTGTTATTCATAGGGACAATATCTATATTGGATTATCCAAAGTTTTCTTTTCTTTCTTTTTTTTTTCATGGGCTAATCAAAGATACAAATTAAAAATAAATTGAACTTTATTATTATGATTCGCACTTTAGATGGGGTCGAAGGTTGAGAGTCCAATGACATAGAGCAATCCTATTGGTGGAGAGTCATAAATTAGACCCATGGCCTTTAGAAGAGGATTCAAGAACAAAATGTGGCAAAACAAGGCTAAACCTACATGGCACCATTTTGGAGGAAAGTCAATTCGTTCAGATTAAAAAATAGAGCTCAAAGGAGAGTTAAAGGTTTGGAGAACCAAGATGCAAGCTAGGGTCCAAGGCACGGTCCAACTCAAAGATTCGATTTGCTTCAAATGAGTTCGAATTGGTTCTTAGGAATTTGGACCCCAGACCGGGGCCTTACTATAGGACTCTGTTTAGGCCTGAGAAGCAAAAAACTCCCCCCAGTTGTAAGTGCATTGTGAAGGGACTTCACCCCTTCACCCCTTCGTGAAGGCTCCTATCCTCCCCTGGCCCACAAAAAAGCAAAGAATACATACTTACGTCTTTTAACAAATGTAGTGTGTAAGAGCATCTCCAACGGTGCTCAGTATGCTCAACCCTGCACAAATATTTTCCACATCCAAGTTGAGGTCTTATACTATTTCGCAACCCCACCCAAAAAACTGACAGCAAATAGGTGGGGGACTACTAATAGCAAACCACCTGGACCAATTAGTATGATGGGCCAATCAGAAACACCGACCACCAGTCAGATCATATTTATTAGACTGTTTTCTGTTGGTGCACAGCTTGGCTGCGCCTTTTACCAGCCACCGTACACTGTATCATTATGCTGAGCCAAAACCATTTTCCTGAGCGAAACTAGCACATTTTGACTTTTCTTCATCCAATTTTACCGTCTAGGATCACATCCTAAACACCGCTGGAGATGCTCTAACATCAATGATTTCCATCCCTCCCCCCCCCCCCCCCGCCCCAAGGGATCATCACCATGGCCAGCTCGACTCCTCGCATCCTGGATGTGTGCACAACTCATGTGCTGACAGCTGCACTGACTCTACTGCCACCTGGCAGGCTCTCGACGGCTCTCCAAAACCGCGGATGAATACAAATACACCCATTGCAACTTCGACCTCTCATCCAGCCAGTTTCCACTGCTCTCGCAAGTCGTCTGCTTTCTTGTCTTCTGAGCTCTGCAGCGGGAGGTAACCGCGCTGCTTGCCTGCTTGCTTGCTTTGTCTGATTTAATAGATGTATGTCGTTGCGGCTTGCTGCCGGTTCTTGCTGCTTTGAAATCTGTGAGACAGCTAATTAGTCGCGGTTAACGTATGTCTAAGAGATATGCATTTGTTTCAACTGTGGGTGAGGAAAAATATCAGCCCGTTTATGCTGTGGTTGTTGGTAGTGTTTCTTGACTATCGTGTACCTCAGATTTTACACTAACGTTGTTCTTTTAAAGAACGTCTAAGAGATTGGATTTGGTTTTGGTAACAGTCAATGTTGGTAGTGGCGGTGACCCCTAAATATTTGTGCAGTGTGTATGTTTGTGGTTGGGTAATTGCAGTTATAGTTGTGACTTCAAAGCTTCTCGACTCGATTCGTTTGGTAAAGATTATCAGCAATGGCGTTCGGACTTGGGAGAGGGTTGTCTACCCCGTTAATGGTCATCAATTTCATTCTGTACTTGATAGCTGCCGCACTCGCAGGCTGGGCTCTCAACCGCAACATCGATAGCGCATCCGGCACGGCCGGCTATGTTGGTAATACCCTGAAGCGGGCCATCTCCTGACTCGTGCTCTTTTGACAGCTTAAAATCTTGGGAACATCATGTGCTAAAATTCGATTCGTAAAGTGCTCCCAATCTGATTGTCTCCTAAGTACCAGCTTCAGAGGAGGTACTGTTCAAAGTGTGAATGTGGGTAGGGTGTGTGTGGTGAAGCAAGAAAGCTGCATTGAGCGTTTAGCGTTGTTTGTTGCTGCAGGCAATGGAGTGACCCAATGGTTTTTGCCAATTGCACTGATAGCGAGCGTAGTTGGACTTGCCTCCGTTTTGACGGGCGTTCACCATGTGCGCGTCTATCGTAACGACAGCCTTGCTGCCGCACATGCTGCCTCACTTATCGCGTGGCTCCTCACCCTCCTTGCCATGGGGTGAGGGTCCCTACTATGCTCTTGCACCCTCATGTGCATTTGTCATATCCTTTCATGCAACTTTGGTACTGAAACATCAGAATTAATGAGACCCTAAGCAACTCTTCCACATTCTCTCCACCCCCAAGTATGCTTTCTCGATCCGGGTATATTAATCTTCAGTGCTACATTGCGTGCAGGTTGGCTTGCAAGGAGATACACATTGGCGGCCCCCGTCCCAAGAGACTGGTAAGATTACCTACACCTACATTTCAGCGCTTTGAGACTAGCCTCACTAGTATTTGCAAATTGTTTTTGGAGCGAACCAGTACTCAATCAGACTGTGGAGATAGGGATGTTTCCTTTTCGTGCCATAAGTTCCCAATCTGCTCTCGAAACTGGCAGCTAGATGTCTCACGGAGCTCTCATCAAACATACTTTTTGTAATTGCAGAAAACATTGGAAGCCTTAATGATCATTCTGGCCTTTTTCGAGCTGTTGTATCTACTGTCGCTTCACGCTGGTCTCGTGGCAGACAACAGCATGGCTGCCAACAACAGGACAGGCCCGAAGGCCGGCAACTACGGCACTCCTGCTGCTTCCGCTGTCTGAAGTATCTGTTTATCCAGACGAACAACAGTAGGCTCTAATGAAGATTTGTTTGTTGGTGGTTGGGTTTTTTTGAAAGCATTCAAACCAAGTAGGTAATGAATTCATGTGTGTTGCTTCCCCGGGAGAGGGGTGGGGGTGGGGTGGGATGATTGGGTTGTCGCGGAGGTTATGTATAGTGGGTGTTATGGCTGGAAAATTGATTTGTGGAATAATAGTTAGTGTATGAGATACTATTCTTCGTAAGAGGAGTCGACTGAGTGTGTACCATGTTTCTTCATACAATATTAAGTTCTTTCAAATATGCGCTTATCAAGCTGGTTCTTGCAATCTGCTTTTACAAGCTGTAAACCCTACCAATCCTCCAGAATCTGGAAATTATGAACAATTTGTCACTTATGTTTGAGTGTAACCGAACATTGCAAAGTATCCAGAAGGCAATGCATCAATATTTCATGTCATAAGCAGCATACAAAAATTCTATCTAAGCGAAATCTCAACAATCGCTTAACATGAAAGTATAATTAATCTTCCAATAAGTGACGAAACTCCTAATATTTGAACATGTTAGGAACCTTTACTCTGTTCCATAATTTCAGAATTTAAAAAATACAAAGTGTCAAAAAGGAAACTTTAAATGTTAATTAATTATTTGACAGTTTGTTGTTGAAGTTAGTCATATACTACAATAATATTAAAATAATCTGTAAAGTCAGGAAAAGATGGCGTTGGAGCTACCTGTTTGGTCACATAAGAGATATGATTTCATAAAACAGGAAAAAAGAGAAAAGTACACTGACCTTCAACTGGCCCTGAAATTCACTTTAGCAGCAAATTTGGTGACAATTTTGAGTTTGCCGTGTCCTTTCTTTTCCTGAGCATCTTCCACCAATCACTGCTGTGCAATTGTGTACCCTTAATAAAAATGGTCAGGAGCTACGTGTAATTAATCCTCAGCCTCAGTACTTCACGCCCTTATCTTATATATAAATTCACTGTGACAAAGCTCGACGTTCAGGCCGACCGGGCCAGACGCTAATCAGAGGGCGGAATTTTCTGTTCCCAGTCTGTGGGCAAAGCTATTGGAGGAAATTAGGTCAGGACATTTTAGCGCGGAACGGAGACCCGGGATAGCCGACGTCGAGAACGGGGTCACCAGGCCTATTGGTGCACGGCGAGAGAAAGGCCGCGCAAAAACGAGCGCACATTGAAGCGCACACGAAGCTCCGAATCTTGTGTTCAGCAATGTATTATTGCCGCGTTTTGATTCTTCGTCTTGCATTTGTGAGCACTACCCATCGTGTAATTTGTACCTCTTCATTTGCGCAAGTGATAAGTTTTTGTGCTTGAAAGAAAGGAATTCGTCTTGTCAGTTGTTTGTTGTAGTTGGCTTCGTCTTTTTCCATCGCCATCGCTGGCAGGAGTGTTCCAGGGTTCGACAGTAGAAGAGCGTGTCCTTTGCTGGTTTTCTTTTTGTGTGCGTGTTTCCTGTGGCTACTACTGTGTTGGGGGCTTGTGTGCATTCTCTTTCTGCAGTTTCGGTTTCGGGTTATTGTAGTTTTGAGTGTGGCGTGAATGAGGGCTGGTTGTTTTTTGAGCCGTTCGAGTTTTTCTTTTGCCGCCGGGATGCTGTGAGGAGTGACGAGCTAGGGTTTGAGGGGTGTGAAGGTCTGTAGGGTTTTCTCGCCTTTGGTGTGAATATACTTCGTGAAGGATTTTCGTAGAGCTCTCAATGTTTCTAATCTGCTGTCAAAGGCTCAGTCTTGAGCAATCTTTGACTTTTATGTGGCTTCCAAGCGCTCCGGTTTTCTCCCAGCATCATCGCGTGATTGCGTGTCGCAGAAATCACTGATCTCGTCAATCTCAGTATATATACACGACTACTCCAAGAATTTGAGCATTTGGAGCGTGATTATTTCCATGCTTTTGTTTCATCTTTTTGCCAGTTCCAAAGGTTTAGGGTTTGTACCAATTCGAAGCAAGAAGATTTTGGCCGCCTTCCATCTGTCGCTCAAGAAACAAGAAACAAGGCTGGATAAACATAAAAATAAAAAAGTTAAAAGTTAAAAGTTTTTTAAAAAAACTAAAACATGAACCAAGTTTAAAGAAACCGGGGGACTTCACAGTGACTAAAGGTCACGGGCACCCACTAGTTTAATAAAATTTCATGAATTTTGCGGATAATTTGTCAGAGGAGACAAAGCATCAAATGAGGGGTGCTCTACTCAAGCCAACAGGGCATGACTTTATGAATAACTCAATATATGTAGTAGGGGTGGATTTGCCATTGTGAAGTGTGGTCATTTAAAAATATTTCAATGTTATATAAAATAAATAAATGAATAAGTACCCCCAGTTTAGTTAGCCCATGCTAAAAATGGCGACGAACAGTTTTGGAAATAGAAATTTCATGCAACCAATGGGAAGGATTAGCATGCATTCAAAGTGCCTTGATTTTTTCCTTTTAAGTTTTGGGGGTGGGGTGAAGGGGGGGGGGTGGGTGGGTGGCGGAATTTTTTTCCTTTGTTCCCAATATGTTCCCTATGTTCTCAATTATGTTCCCAAAGGTGTGCCCAATAGCACCTTGCTATAGTCCAATATGTTTTTCTCAGGGTTCTCCCCTTCTCTTAGCTATATAGCTGAACCAAAGGGGGAGGCATTCCATCTTTCCATAGAATCTTCTATTTTGGGGAGCTCCATAGTTTCAACTTTTTTTTGTGAGGGGCTAATCAAATTGGCTCAATGCAAAAAATAAAAAATAAAAAGAAAAAAATAAAGAAGGTTAAATGTGTGAGCAACTCCAACTAATTAATATGAAACATAATAAGCACCCCCAAATCAACTATGTCCTCAAAATTCTACTCCTGCCATTAACCCAGGCCAAAAATGATGACCAACAGTTTTGGAAAGAGAAATTTCATACAGCCAATGGGAACGCTCAACATGCACATGGGGCTGTATTTTCCTTTTGTGGGTGGGGTGGGGTAGGGTGGGGAGTTATTTTTCGTTTTTCTTCCTGGTTCCCAATATGTTCCTAACATGTTTCATCACGTTCCCTAAAGGTTCCCCAAGTTTTCAAGTTGTTCCTTAAAATGTTCCCAGTAGCACCTCATTTGTCCATATGATTTGCCCAAAGTTCAACTCTCATATGTATAAACTGAAAATGAAGGCTGTTGGGGGATGCATTTGTTTCTATTTTGCAATGAGGTCCAAAGAAATGCTTCCATTGGGGAAGGCTTTAATGTTCCAAAAATTTGTTGATAGGCCAATGAATATGATTCTTTCAAAAAAAATAAAAATAAATTATGAAATTAATATGAATCACACTCACATGGAAAACCACCACTTACAGTGGTTGGGTAGGAAGAGAAAAACAAGGTGTATAATCTTGGAAAAGTCATCCACGTTCCATCCTTGCATGTATCTCGTTGCATGTATTGATATCCTTTGGGATATGCACTTTTTTTTTGAAAGTCTGGGAGTTACGAACGCCTAGGTCTACATGCATCTTTGATGGACTTTCATGATAACACATTTTTTAGGTCTATCTTGGAGGATGATATCATTTTTTCAACATATAAACTCGCATTCATTTTTGTTCGGGTTAAAGGACAGGGCTATGGTTGGTTGTGAGGCCATTTATGTGTTTGTTTTGCATTTCACATTTTATTTTTATTTTAGCATTGTGTTTTTGTCTCAATTTGATTCAACCTTCAACATTTAGTCTTTTCATGTGTGAATGTGGACACATGTTGGATGCATATGGCACACATTTAGATGTTGCCCATTTGGAGGTCAACAAATAGTCACACATGACCCCATCTAAGACATCATATATGCCCTCATTCAAAAACATGGGCACGTTATATGAAAAAAATGATGATACACCCTTACATTAAGAGTTTGATTATGAATCAATCTCTACATAACTCGAGAAGACCAAATCTTCATTGGCAATGTGGTGGTTATTGACTTGACATAGGAGACGGTCGCTTTGAATGTCATTATTCGACCAATAGGTACCATTACAAAACTGAATGTCATTGCTAAAATTCGTAAATATAAAGAGCTTCATGAAGGACACCATTTTATTCCAATGATTGTGAAGGTGCACAATGTACCCAAGTGTGATATGAATCGTTTCATCACAAAGTGTGCCCATATTTTTCACGATAGACAATCAGGAGATAATTTATTCTTATATTTTTGCATTCAATTTTTCAAGTTTCCCATGTGATGGTTCCCCCTGATCTTTTATTCTACTTTTTATTCGTTCTCCATGCTTTTTACAGTATGTTTTACGTTTTGTGCTTTTTATAGTAAGTTTTATGTCATAAGTTTCAACATTTTGCAAGGGTATCCGTCAGCAGTGACCAACTGAGCCAAATCACTCTAAATACTGCCAAATCCTGCTGTGGAATGGAAACATATTATAGATTAAAGTCAATGAGATGTATCATAGGTTCATTTAAGCTAGGCGTCTGTTCACGAGGTCTTCTCTTTTCATTATTTGATATGCTTTTCGTGACTGGAAGGAGTTCAAAAACTTGATGTTCCCCTTGCAATTCATCCTCTTGGAGGTTCATTTCTTTTCTTGTATGTGGGTCCTTCCATTTTGTTCATTGCTTTCCCCTTTTTTGGGTGCTTTGGTTGACACACCACTGATTTTGAAAATGTACAAAAGTCACATTATTTCATGGAAACTCTTACAACTGTAGCCAATACGCATAAATGTGAAGACACCTTAACCCCCAAAAATGATTTTTTTGCCCATTTTTAAAAAATCATTTGCTGATTTTTTTTTTTCAAAAATGGGCAAATTTTAGAGCTTTAAAGTCTAGGGTTTTCTTTTTTATTATTTTTAAATTGACAAAAGTGCTTAATCCTCAAAAAATGATTTTCAAAGAGTGCCTGATTTTCAAATTTTTCTAACATGTTTCCTCAACCTGAGACCACCCAAAAACAAGAAAACAAAAAAAGGAAAAAAAGCCTTCAACCTCACGCCCACACAAAACATCAAGTTGAATAAAATTGGTTCCACCTTGATTTTCTGGAACTCCTCCAAAAGCCATCTCCACCTAAGAGAAAAGAAAATCCTTTCATGCACAATGGCCTTTTAAAATCTCTGTCTCCCTTTCAGCTTCACTCTAGCCTTTTTCCCTAGGTTCCTCCATCTACTCTTTCCCTTCCCAAATGAGCCCAAATGAACCTTCATTTTATCCATCCTAACCTAGGTCTTTACAAAAGCTTCCTCGTCGACCATAAGTAGGCTCCATGGTTGCCTAAGTTACTACTACTCATAAATAAACAATCACAAATGAGTGCAATCATCCTTTACTGCCTATCCACCAACAAATCTTCTTTACTTGGTACTAGTGGCACCATTTTTCGTTCAATTTATGTATTTTCTTAATGTTTAAAAATTAAACCTTCAATGTGTTTGATATTTAAAAATTCAATCAAAAGTGCCTATTGGGAATATTCTAGTGAAATAATTATTACCCAAGAATTGTCTAACTGGCTACCTACCTACAGTAATATTCCACCAACTTTTTTTGTGTGTTAACTATGGTTGGGGTTTTATACTTTGTAAATTAAGTGGTGTAAATTAAGTAATTCTCTTTTTCTTTTCCTCTCCCTTTCTTGGGTGCTTTCTTTTTATAAAGTTTGGCAGGGTTTCATCAGGGGTGTGGGATAGTTGTTGATCATTCCAACTCTAAGTGGGAGAACTTGGGTTCAAATTTTTTACAATGGAGATCTTCATCATGGACGGCTTTCATCGAAAAATAATAATAATCATTCATGAGAATGGTTGTGTAATTCTTCGAACATGATTCCATGGTGACAAATGGGTTCAGAACATTGTTCCCCATGGCAAATGGTTCAAAATCCTTGGGGAAACATGGTTGTGTAAGGTAAATGGGCCTAAGTTCCCAAAGAAACATGACCTTGGTCCAAGTTCCTTGTGGCAACATGGTTGCATGGGCAAATGGGCCCAAGTTTTCCTAAACATGATATCCCCATGTTCCTTCATTGTTCAAGGCAAACCCTGGTCCTTGGGGAATGTTGGGCCCTATTTGCAAGTTCCCCAAGGAAGACATTGAACTCCAATTCCCCTTCTCCAACTTGAAGACCTTATCTCAACCAATATTTTTCTTTGGCCAACTAGGTTGAAGAAGTGAGGACAAATTGCACAAGAGTTCAAGAACTTTCTCCTTGGAAGTGTAACCAAGTTCCCCGAGGAAAGCATTAGGCTTGATTCCTATTTTCTTGGGAGAATTTTTTTCTTTGAACAATTGGCTCAAAAGGTAGGGCCAATTGCATGTCACAACACCATCCTCTTCCATGGATGGCTTCTTTGCAGCTTTCTTCTAAGGAAGTCATCTAGATAATATATAGGTTGTGAGGAAAAAGATTTGTACCCTTGACCTTAGGCTCATATCCTCTTCCTCGTATGACTTCTTTGAAGCTTTCATTTGAGGAAGTCATCCAAATAAAATAATGGTTTATCAAGAAGAGTGTTTTTTGAACATGTAACCTTAAACCAATATCTTGATTCTTAGCCACTACATCTTGCATCTTTGTTTTAAAACTATGAGATACCAATGATAGTTAAAATCTTTGCCATAATTCAAGTTGAATAAAAACATTTTTTGATTGGGCACTTGTCCTACAACAACATCAAACCGAATGTTACATTTAATTTGTTGTTCATGTTTAGTACTTGCCATGCAAATGGTTGAATGAAGGATGATGGAATTAATTTAGGTGCCATTTCATAATGTCAATTTTTATTGAATACTACTAGTTTAATAAGCAATACAAATAGACATTTTTGGGTTGGAATTGATATTTTTTTACAAAACCATGTTCTTTATGCTTGTAACATTTGAATAAAATGACTAATGTGAATAAATTTTCTTGTTTGAAATGACTAAAAGGAATTTTTTTATTCATGTTGCCCACTCTTCCAAAACATAAGCAAGTTTTGTTTGACTAAGTCAACTAAAATTTTTTAGTCGAATCAAATAATGTTAATTACATGTGAACCAAGTTACCTTATTATGTGGTGCTAATGTTTAATATTATAAATGAAATCTTCGACATCATGTCCAATACCATTGCCAACATCACTACTAGCTGCATAATCATCAACATCACCAACAACATTATCATGGATGGAGTTCATCTATAAATGTCCCACCTTTCATCTATTGTACATTCATAATGTAATAAAAACTTGTTCAAGAATTTTTTTGAGATATTTTGGAATATTTTGATTTAGTTTGAAACATCTTAAATAAGTGTGAAATATTTTGAGATATTATCCTTGAGTTAGGTCCCTAATAGTGTATAAATGGAGCTCTTCAAAATAGTTCCCTTGCCATGGTTACATAAAATGGGTGGGATACCCAAATCAAATAATAATATTTCATAAATAAATTTAATGACATTTTTAGCTATATTATCCCAAAGTGCCTTAACTTCTACCCATTTTGTAATACATTTCATGGCTATTATAATAGATTAATTATTGGTATATTCAATTGTTGGTTTGACCCATCCCATAAAATCTAAACCCCATTTCATAAAAGGTCCAAAAATTAATATTGGTTTCAACGGACCTTTGTCGTTTCACCACATGGGTGTTAACCATTGACATACATCACATGTTTTACACAAATTGGTAGCATATTTATTTATAATGGGCCACTGACAACCAAAGCTAATTTTTTTAAAAACAATAATGTTACTACCAAAATGCCTTCCAATTGGTCTTTCATGGAATTCCTTTAACACCTTCGATCCCTCAATTAGTAGTAAACACTAGTTTAGGACCCTATATGGACCTACTTTAAACAAGTAACCATCATACAAAGTATATGGCCTAGCTTTTATTATTATTTTTTCAAAATAATTGTTTTTGAAATAGTTAATAATTTGGCTACACCATTTGACTTTTACATTAAATGGTTGAAAATCAAGTAGTTGATCATTTACTCCAATAGTTGATTCCCCATGGTTAATTCGACATAAATGGTTCGATAAGACATGTATTCAAGTCTTGGTTTGTATATTATTTTTAAATCAAATAATAATAATAATAATAACCATTTGGCAATTCAAGTCATTACTATTGGCTTATTTACCAAGTATAATAATGCTTGATGATATGCAAAGAAAATAATATTATTACCCAATAAATAATGTTTGAATTTCTTCATAAGGTAAATCATGGCCAAGGTTTTTATTGCCATATACACTAAAATCATTAAGAAACATTTGCATAATTTTCTTACAATATGCCCTAAATGTTTTAATTCCTACTTTTTGAAAACTGGCTGAAGCATTACATCAACCAAATGGCACGACATTGTACACATAAACACCTCATCCAAAGATGAATGTTGTCTTATTTTTATTTTCTTTCGCCATTTTGACTTGGTTGTACTCATTATGGCCATCCATAAAATAACATTTCATGTCCAACCACATGATCTTTCTTAAGTTGAGCATTTAATTTTTTGTAGTCTACACATATATGTAAGTTGCCATTCTTTTTAGGTATTGTCACTAAAAGTGATAGCCATTGAATGGTTTCCATGGGATAAATATATCCAAGATCCAATAATTATCCAAATCTTCTTTTAACTCTTAATGCATAATTTAGATTCATCCTATATTGTCTTTGTTTAACAAGCTAAACATTAGCCATAAGTTCTATTTTATGCTCACAAATTTCCATTGTAATTCCCTTCAACTTTTTATAACTCCATGCAAAGACATATCTAAAATTAACAAGTAATTCTTTAATTTGTGCTTGAGAGGGAATCGGCAAAATTGCATTGATTAATACCTCCTTTGGATCTTCTTCATTACCTAAATTAAGTTTCTTCAATTGTTCTTTAATTATAACTATCCATCCAACAATTTTCTTATATTTGATAGTGATATTGACAATGTCATCCAATATTAAAGTCTCTCCTGGTTGATGTTCAAAAGAATACACAAAATATTCATTTTTATCCTCTAGTTACAACATTCCATAATCTATTTTTTTCAAGAAACACAAATCCTTGAGTGTTACTTCCACCTATAGGCCATAATTTTGGCACTACATTATTTATTTATTTTCTTCTTGTTTTGATAGTCTTTCTTCCCAACTAAATCCAAGTGCTTTAACATTCATTTGTTTAATATTACTCAAAGGTACATTTGTTTCTCCTAAAGTAATAGTAAAGGTGGTAACACCCCAAATATGATGAGTTTTGACATGTTTTAGCCATGGCCTTCCAAAAAGCATGGAATATGCTTCAATTCCATTGTCTATATTCAATACTATGACTCAAATTTTATATTCACATCCTACTAAATCAATTTTTAGGTTTCTAACTTACCCAATGGGTCGCACCTTTCTTTGGTCAACCATATGCACCACGAAGGGAGCCAATTGAAGTTTCCTTAATCTTAGTTTCCTCCTCAAACTTTTGAATATGATGTTTACATTAGACCCACCATTTAGCAATCTTTTACTCCATACTTTCCCACATGAACATGAACAATTGGCACTGCTTCATCAAAATCTTCAATTTTTGTTACTATCACTTTACATACATTAGTGACTTGGGGTTTTATCCATTTATGTCTTGATGATTTCAGCATCATTTCTTTCAATTGAGAACAATAATTGTCCCAATTTCACTTCAATTTTTGAATTCATTATGTATTCAGATAACTCACCAAAGTTTTCCATTAATCTACTATCAACAACTTTTCTTTCCAATTAAATCTTTTCCTACTAACATCTCACTTTGTGTTGCCATAATATTTTCATTAATTATTATTATTATATTATCTAGACCAGTCACCTTATTCTTTTCTACTATTACATCAACTTTTTCAATTTTATCATTGACTATCATATCAACATGAATGGTTAACGGAAGAATGAAATGGTTAATGTGAATAGCCGTGTTACGACTATGAGAAAGAAAATTGGAACTTGAAATGAAATCTTGATAATCTTTTGAATAGTTGTAATATCTAGTAACAAAGTTAGTATGCATCTTTTGAAATTGAAAAATGCCCCAATTATTTTGACATACGGTGTTTGAAATAATAGAATGGGAAAGAACCTTGTAGCAATAAGCACTTAAGGTTACTTGTACAAAGTTATTACTACCAAGAAGGTCATTACATAAGTTAATGACTTCACCCCCTTGTGACCAAGTTTGAACCTCGTGGAGATTCAAATCAAAATGGTCACCTTAAATTCCAACCACAATATAAGTTCTCTAACTAATACTCATATGAATCATAATTTCCTTCATTGACTTTTCCTATTTTTCAATTGTATCATGCATAAACAACCAATGGTGATACAAGAAATCAAAAACATATTGTATGATTCAAAGTTGACCTTTCTTTGAGCTAATATACTAACCTTATCAAAACAAAAACATAAAAATGCAAAAGTTATAAAAGTTTACAAATGTTAAAAGTGTTTGTTGAAATTCATTGCCAAAATTGAATTAAATCTCCACAAATACTTACCACCTTCATATCCTACAAGCTAATCATTCTCATTTTTAAAACATTAGGTTTCTTTTTACATTCCTAATGACTCAATGATTTTGTGACTCTCAACATTGTGTGCATGTAGAGGAGCCACATGACCTTCTTAAGAATATGTTAGTGTTTCAAAATTCCCCCCCAAAAAGCAATTTTTTTCTAGTTTCTTAAAAGCATAAAAAACATGCCTTTTTTTGCTCAATTCCATGATAATAAGACATTAAGGTTTTGGAATGGAAAACTAAGGGCCTAGCTAATGCATCCAATCCAAATCACCACACTTTTGAATGGCATTTGTTGAACACCATCCAAGCATCCTACATGTTCCCATATTTTGCATGTACATGTCAACCAAACTATTTGCCACAACATTTAAATAATCTACTCACAAACAACACACTGCCCTCTTCAAATGTAATGACACCAACACATGCATTCAATATTCCAGCATGAAATATTTCAACAAGAAATAGATTTGTTTGCACACCTTTTTGCAACAATTGAAATAGTTCCAATGCCTCTTACCCTTGATCACATTTCACATGTCCCAAATAATGGCACTCCAAGTGACCACATCACATCATAACATGAATCTCCCAACATCCCTTCCCATTCCCACATTTTGTGTACATGTTAACCAAATTATTTTTCACAAAGCAATCAAATCCATAACCATTGCAAAATATTTGCTAATCAAAAACACACTTGTCCTCTTCAAGTACAAAAGCAACAAAGTTTGGTTGCACACCTTCCACTTGTTAAAATCTTTTTAATGCATGTTGTTCCTATTTCACATATCATGGTGGTCGCAATGACCACATCTCAAGATGGCATCTTGTTAACACACTCCCAATATCCTCCATGCTCCCACAAGTTGTATACATATGAATGCAACCATGATAACCCTAACCCTAACTACATAATAAATTGGTTTAATTACATGTAGTGGCTAAAGGTACTTACTAGAAAATGAATAGGAAAAGGTAATGACAATAGTAGGTGTTGTTTCAAGTTTGAATTCACACACATTTGCTTCAATGTCCTTCACATTACTCCACCCACATTACTTCACATTCCTTCTTGCCTTCTCACAAAAGGACCATAGATGTCAACTACATTTCTTTTAAAAAACTGAGAAATGTCAAAAAACCTTTTTATGGTTACCACATTTTGTCTAGTTCCCCCTCCAAGGTCAACTCAAAAGGATTTAGGACCTTGATCTAATTGTAACAATGACAAAGCTGATGTTAGTAACATGCACAACTTTTTGCACACGGCTTCCATCTTCATATCCTTCTAAGCTCTTTGTACAACAACATGGTTGCTCAAGTCGCTTAAGAGAGACATTCCATCCACACATTTCTAGATCCCTAAATAATTAGCCTAGTGAACCAATTGGAGTGGCTATGATTATCAAATGTAAGATATACCATGCAAGTACTTGCTAGATTTGGTCAAGATTGTTTATCAATCATCATTAACAAAACATACTATTGCCCAATTGACAAAAGAAAAATAAAATGCAAAACAAATTTTTGCACCACAAAGGTATATATCTACACGAGTGCAAAGGTGGCAATTCTAAACCCTAAACCTCTAACCCCCGAAGAAACAAGAGAGAAATGTGCAAATTGTTTTTGGGAAAGTCATAGATAAGTAAAAGAAAAGCTTTCACGCATGAGCTTGAGGACCATAGAAGCATTCAATGTGCTCCTTGTGAGTGTCACCAGCTAACTTTGAGAACCACATGGTAATGTAGCACTTTTATATTGTTAGACACATTGCGCACATACCTCTATCTCTACAACTAGATACCAAGTTCTTTGCCCCATAATCCTGTGACTAAGAGACAAGGACAAATGGTGGCCACTTCATGGGAGCAGTGATAGCAACAACAGCTGAGGCCAGAGAAAGACAAAGCACAGTGATAGATACCAACAGCTTTCTCTGATTCCAGAAACCAAGTCCCTACAAAAGTGGGCACACATCAAGTTTCAAGTCTTGACGTCTCCTTCAAGACTCTATATACAGACTGAACGATGTGAATGCATGAGAAGACAATATTTCTTGCAGATGACATAAGCCTCCTCCTCAAAAATTGGAAGTGGAGGTTCTCTAATTTCTAAATTCACAAGAATGTTGGAACCCAAGTTTACCAAGAAAATCAAATAACTGCCCAAACACTAGCATGACCTTGGTGTATCCTTTGATCTCATCAAACACAATGCAATAACAACAAGATGGCAACCCAGGATAGGTTTACTGGCCTAAGAATTACAAAAACTAAACAATAACAACTATGGATGAGGAAGTTTGCAACTTCTTTGATCCATGTTGCAGGAGCAAAAACAATGACGATTTGTTTTGGAACAAAAGCTACTCAAAAGCTTTCCAAAACCTGCAATCAGAATTTTGGGATCAGAATCTGGAATGTTGAAAGTTGACCAAATAGCACAAAGAAATCCTAAACCCTAAACCCTAAACCCTAAACCACAACCAGCTTTTCAACTCCAGCTGCTGCCACTGGATCCATATTTCACACACGGTTAGATTTATTTCAAACAGAAACATTGCAGCAGAAATAGGGAATTCTTAAAACTTTGTCAGGCGTATTCATGAATGAAGTATGTTTACTGGAAGTGATTGCATTATCAAGAACAAAGCTCTGTAGAAATCCGTAGTTACTTTGATTGAGTAAACACAACAGATATGCAAAGGAGCCTGTACAATAGGATCCAAAAATGAGATGGGGAACTCCAGGAACAACCTGCTCTCTTAGTTTGGTGGCCACAATCCTTTGAAAAGTGCCATTTGCAATGGCACTTTGCAATGATTTGACAACGATTTTGTTGGGCAGTTGAGAATGTCTTTAATGGGCCATAGGTAGACATTCCTCCCAAAGTGCCTGGACTTTCCATGACTACAAAACATGCACTTTGTCAAAAGAAAACAGGAGTCTTACCTCTCTACAAATCCTGCACTTGATTTGATATCACTACAAGAGTATGTGATTTTTCTCACACAAAAAGTCATGGGTCATGACACATGTGAGGTAAACTTTGTGGTTTCATCCATTACAATGTGCAATACATGGTGTTTATTGTAACATATATTACATTAAAATTACAACTTGACATCAAGTTATGGCACATATTACTATTGCAAAAAAAAATTTGCTGAGCTTCATGTCTTGCCTGAGGAATTCCTTTGAACCCTAAACCCTTCTCATCCTCAAGGGGCACGACAGGTCTCTGATTTCAACCATCCCCATCTTCCCAGATGTTCTTCAGCTCTTCAGCAAAACAAAAATAGCATCTTGATTAGCTTCCTAAAGATCTCGATGCTCATATAGGTATATGTATCCCTGGTTAACGTGCTTCTTCTTCTCTAGGGTTTTGATTCCTCTTCTGTAGCATCTTGTCATCGTATTTGATTCTTGCGTGTGTGTGGGGAAGACATATGCAAGGATCCTTGGCCCAACGGATCTCATTGCCCGCCTGTTGTCACCCACTACTGTCGCCGCTTCTCCTATCATCATCATCTTCATCATCATCCTCCTCTCGGAGACTTTTTCCATTGTCTGCAGGAGCTTCTTCTGTGTTCAGCTCCTGCTGTATCTTCTTCTTCCGAAGACGACGACAAAAACGGTGTTTGCAGTTTTCTAGCTGCAGCAGCAGCTCGTTGTGGTGCTCATTATTGCCAGTTTGTTCCAGAGCCCAGCGGCGGTGTGTTGTGTAAGGGTGCAGTATTCATACGGCGAGAGATTGTTGGTACACGAGTGCTGCTTTGGAGATGATGGAGCTGGAGGACAAAGATCTTCTGCGGAAACAGGCGGCCTTGTTCCCTTTGCCTAAAGGTGAATTTTGATCCCTTTGTTGCATCCAGCTTCTGCAGATTGTGATGAAATAATTGTCAATCATTAGAGCAGAGTACCTCACTGTCCCAAGTGTGTCTGAAGCAATTTGATGGAGCGACCGGATGATTATGTGGATGATGTTATGTTCTCATTATCAACTTCACAGATATGTACTGACCAAGTTCCTGTATTTCAAGCTCTAGTTACACTTGTTACACATCTGATTGATGTCGGTTTGAGGAGAGCTCAATTGATATCCCAACATGTGTAGCCAACCCTAGCAATTGGGAAGGTAACCAAAAATGCCGAAGTTGTGATGCCCTGCAGGTGTGAAGTTCTCCTATGGAACTGCGGGCTTTCGCACAGATGCAGCATTGTTACCCTCAACAGTGTTCCGGATGGGTGTGCTGGCTGCATTGCGGTCCCTGTGTACAAAACGTGCTACAGGGTTGATGATTACAGCCTCACACAACCCTGTTCATGAAAACGGTGTGAAGCTGGCTGATCCAAGTGGTGGTATGCTAAATGTTGCCTGGGAGCCATACTCGGACATGTTGGCTAATGCTCCAGATGTGGAGAACTTCCTGCAGGTGCTTGCTTGTCTCTGGCAACCCATGGCCCTTTCAGCTTCTTAGATTTGGGGCTCAGGGTTTTAATGACCTGATATTCTGAACTGGCTTCAGGTTTAGGGTATGAGGGTTTATGCAGCCACAAGGAGAAAGAGAGAAAATTTGAGGTATGATGTATCTAGTAGATCTAACTTATATGTACTTTGGAGCCCAGATTGTTGAACATATTGTGAAGAGGGAAAACATTCAATCTGGAAATGCTGCAAGCGGTGAGGTCCTACTGGCTAGGGACACACGACCAAGTGGAGAGGCTCTGGTTTCAGCTGCTCGTCAAGTAAGCATACACTTTCAATGTTTCCCATGCAGAGGTGGTGCAAAGATGAACAGACAACTGATCTGTAGTCCCTCAGCTTTGTCAAACCAACATCCCTGTGCTCTTGCAATACTCTGCACCATTACCCACGATTTGAAGTGCATGATTGTGTGCCAATCTTTTTTGATGGCTTGGTCATTCCTTTGAGATTCTTGGGTGCAAACGTTGGTGAGAGTAGTCCTTTTTGGACATCAATGCATGATAATGAGAATGGACTTGGACATGACTGTGCATAAAAAGGGTGTAGAAGCGGTCAGAGGCACTGTGGCTCATGACATGGGTGTTTTGACTACTCCACAACTGCACTGGGTGGTTCGATCATTCAACAATGGTGTTCCTGCATCTGAGTCAGATTACTTCCATCAACTATCTGACTCCTTTAGGTGCTGCTCTCTCTCTCTCTCTTCTCTCTATTACCATCTTGACCTTGATTCTAAGGTTTCCTGGTCTGAACTGGGTTTGGAGTTTACAGCCACAAGGTTACCTAATGGTCACTCTCATCCAGAGGACTGGAGAAACTACCGTACTCCAGAACTGATCCCCATCTATCATTGACCTTGTAACAGATGCAAAAGATCCAAAAGCAACCTTTCACTGTTTGCTTTTTGGTTAAAAAGAGACAATTCTTTCTTGAAGCAGTTCATGCAGTCACTCTCTGGATGTTAACTGTCCTCTTTGACATGGTTTTCTTTCCAAACTTGTTGCACTCTTCAATTAATGTGGTATTTGTGTTCCTGATTTTATTGGTATTGCTGTTGTTTCATCTCTTAGCTCCATGACTTTAGGGATATATTTTAGTATCTAATTTCATAAACTGCTTCCCTGTGTAAAATTTACATTCATCAATCCGCTGTTCACTGTGGATGGGACTAGTAAACCTAGAAACATAGTGCATGCAGTTTGGATTTCCGAGAATTTACTCCAAGCTCTTCAGTGTGAATGTGTCTTGACAGGATGCTGGTAGAACTATGGCATGCAAACACAGGAGACTTGACACACTCTGAGGAGCTGATTGTGGATGCAGCTAATGGTGTGGGTGCCAGCAAATTGACCAGGCTACAGCATCTCACCACTAGCTTGGGCCTGCAAGTTTGAAATTCTGGAAATGAAGGAGAGGGATTGCTCAATGATGGTGTTGGGGCTGACTTTGTGCAGAAGGAAAAGGTCTTGCCCCATGGGTTCCAGTTGCCTGCAGATGTTGGAAAAAGGTATAGGGTTACAGGAGAAGTTCTACTAAAACTTAACCAAATATCTGCTTAAGAAAGAAAGATTTGTGTATGATGTTTCTGCCTTTGGAATCTCCAAGATGATTAGTTCAAGGATTTCTGAACCATTAGTGGTGGACTTCTCAGAGCCCACTCTGTCCTGAAAAGATCATGCTCTTGAAGTTCTCCAGCTTGTTTCTGTCTTTCTTCCTCTTTCCGTGTTTTGTTCTTCTTTTGGGATTTTGTTGTATTTTTCTTTGTCTGCCACTTTGTTCAGGTTTTTGGTCATCTCCTCATTTAAGTTTTGTTGAGCTAGCTAGCATCATGGCTGAGTCCTCCCAATTCTAAGTTCTGAAAGTTGAAGACACTCAGTGTTCAATTGCAAAAGCAAGAATGGTTTTCAGTCAAGCTTTTGCTGAATGATGCTTTTCAGATGTGCAAGCATCGATGGAGATGCAGACCGACTTGTCTACTTCTATATACCTGAAAAGCATGAAGACGGATACTCTGGCCCTGTGTGTACTCTACATCTCTTGGATGGAGATAAAATTGCTGCTATTTTTGGCTTGTTCATCATAGGTCAGCTACACATATTGGCAGGGTCTAAGAGCTCAGTCAGTGATGCTACCACTGCACACAAGGCTGTTGTTCCTGGGTATGGTGAGGTGAAATTTGCTGTTGTGCAAACAGCATATGCTAATGGGGCCTCAACTAATTACATCAAACAAGTGCTTGGCTTGGAAGTTGCTACAACCCCAACTGGTGTCAAACATCTTCATAAGAAGGCAGAACAGTATGATATTGGGATCTACTTTGAGGCAAATGGTCATGGCACCATTCTGTTTAATGAGATCTTTTCACAGTGGTTACAGGATGCTTCAGTGCAGCAGAAAGGTTTGATCAACTTTCTCTACCTTTCTGAATTGTATTTTGATGGACGCATACCAAATGGATATTCTGTAGTTACCTGAAATTGAGGTTGGGATGTTAGTCCCTGAACATTTTTTTGGGGAATAAATTATGTTGTCCTAATTGGTGGGTAAATGTTGAGATAGGAGTCCTTTTCTGATGCTGTGTAGTGGATAGATATACCACTTGAAGATTTTCTTGCACATAAAAGCAAAAAGAGTTTTCCAAAGGCAAAATACCATTTGCCAGCTAGGTTTGATTTAGGGTTTTCCCTGCATCCTTCAATCATGAGTATGGGACTATCTTGATACTAATGAGAGTTAATTTTTCTTGAATTCTTGTGTCTTGCGTTATTTTGCAGAAGCTGAGCACCGTCAGGCAGCTAAAAGGTTGGTAGCTGTGAATGAGATGGTGAATCAAGCAGTTGGAGATGCACTCAGTGGGATTCTGATGGTGGAGGTTGTGCTACGATATCAGGGTTGGTCAGTTGAGCAATGGGACTCCATGTACAAAGACTTGCCAAGCCGACAACTTAAGGTTAGAAAGTAGCCTGTTTCCCTGATTTGTGCCAGTGGTTTGAGGACACATGAGAAGAACAAGAACCATATTGTGGTCCAGCTTCTGGGTAGCCTTTCCCATTGGGTGAGGGTTTGTAATGTACAGTCTGCTTTGATGTTGGGTCCTCAGGAGGGTGTTTACATTGGAACTATACTTTTTGGCTGTCAATGTACCTTCATAACAGTATAATTTCTGTGTTGGTTTTGGTCGTGACCACCTTTCTTTTCTTTACTTGCTCTTCTGATGATTGCAAACACATTTGAGTCCAAGTAGGTGAAGGTGAAGGATCGGGCAGTCATCATCACAACACCTGATGAGACTCGTGTTGCCTCACCATCCTCATTACAAGAAGCAATTGACACAGAAGTTGGTAAGCTTTTCTTTGTTTTCATAGTCTTAAGGACTTCATCAGACTCTGTCAACAGCCTTGACTGACAGAAGAAAAGAAAGAGCTTCTTGCATTCCATTGTGATAATAGTTTGAACTTTCAGTTCTTCTAGATTACAACTCAAGTTAAAGTGCATCTCATTTGTATACCATCAACAGAAGAGGTTCCCTTTACTCTCTTAAACTTGATATAAACTGTATGGTTCATTTTTCTCTTGCAGGGAAATACAAAGGTGGGCGGGCATTTGTTAGGCCTTCAGGAACAGAGGACGTGGTACGCGTGTATGCTGAGGCATCATCACAGCAATCTGCAGATGCTTTAGCTCAAGCTGTTTGTGTCCTAGTTTACCATCTAGCAGGAGGCGTTGGCCCTGAACCATGAGTGTAACAGGAAGTTAGCAAATTTGCAGAAAGTGCTTGTCAGCCCTGAACCATGAGTGTGACAGGAAATTAGCAAATTTGTAGAAAGTTCTTTTATCTTTGCCACTCACATGTTCTGGTGTCTCTACATCTTGTGTAGACTCTTTATCTTTGCCACTCACATGTTCTGGTGTTTCTACATCTTGTGTAGACTGAGATTCATAACCTTACCATCCTTGCTTTCAGATTCTCCACACAAAACATGTTGGGATATCAATTGAGCTCTCCTCAAACCGACATCAATCAGATGTGTAACAAGTGTAACTAGAGCTTGAAATACAGGAACTTGGTCAGTACATAACTGTGAAGTTGATAATGAGAACATAACATCATCCACATAATCATCCGGTCGCTCCATCAAATTGCTTCAGACACACTTGGGACAGTGAGGTACTCTGCTCTAATGATTGACAATTATTTCATCACAATCTGCAGAAGCTGGATGCAACAAAGGGATCAAAATTCACCTCTAGGCAAAGGGAACAAGGCCGCCTGTTTCCGCAGAAGATCTTTGTCCTCCAGCTCCATCATCTCCAAAGCAGCACTCGTGTACCAACAATCTCTCGCCGTATGAATACTGCACCCTTACACAACACACTGCCGCTGGGCTCTGGAACAAACTGGCAATAATGAGCACCACAAGGAGCTGCTGCTGCAGCTAGAAAATTGCAAACACCGTTTTTGTTGTCGTCTTCGGAAGAAGAAGATACAGTAGGAGCTGAACACAGAAGAAGCTCCTGCAGACAATGGAAAAAGTCTCCGAGAGGAGGATGATGATGAAGATGATGATGATAGGAGAAGCGGCGACAGTAGTGGGTGACAACAGGCGGGCAATGAGATGCGCTGGGCCAAGGATCCTTGCATATGTCTTCCCCACACACACGCAAGAATCAAATACGATGACAAGATGCTACAGAAGAGGAATCAAAACCCTAGAGAAGAAGAAGCACGTTAACAGGGATACATATACCTATATGAGCATCGAGATCTTTAGGAAGCTAATCAAGATGCTATTTTTGTTTTGCTGAAGAGCTGAAGAACATCTGGGAAGATGGGGATGGTTGAAATCAGAGACCTGTCGTGCCCCTTGAGGATGAGAAGGGTTTAGGGTTCAAAGGAATTCCTCAGGCAAGACATGAAGCTCAGCAAATTTTTTTTTGCAATAGTAATATGTGCCATAACTTAAAGTCAAGTTGTAATTTTAATGTAATATATGTTACAATAAACACCATGTATTGCACATTGTAATGGATGAAACCACAAAGTTTACCTCACATGTGTCATGACCCATGACTTTTTGTGTGAGAAAAATCACATTCTCTTGTAGTGATATCAAATCAAGTGCAGGATTTGTAGAGAGGTAAGACTCCTGTTTTCTTTTGACAAAGTGCATGTTTTGTAGTCATGGAAAGTCCAGGCACTTTGGGAGGAATGTCTACCTATGGCCCATTAAAGACGTTCTTAAAGACTGCCCAACAAAATCGTTGTCAAATCATTGCAAAGTGCCATTGCAAATGGCACTTTTCAAAGGATTGTGGCCACCAAACTAAGAGAGCAGGTTGTTCCTGGAGTTCCCCATCTCATTTTTGGATCCTATTGTACAGGCTCCTTTGCATATCTGTTGTGTTTACTCAATCTAAGTAACTACGGATTTCTACAGAGCTTTGTTCTTGATAATGCAATCACTTCCAGTAAACATACTTCATTCATGAATACGCCTGACAAAGTTTTAAGAATTCCCTATTTCTGCTGCAATGTTTCTGTTTGAAATAAATCTAACCATGTGTGAAATATGGATCCAGTGGCAGCAGCTGGAGTTGAAAAGCTGGTTGTGGTTTAGGGTTTAGGGTTTAGGATTTCTTTATGCTTGGTCAACTTTCAACATTCCAGATTCTGATCCCAAAATTCTGATTGCAGGTTTTGAAAAGCTTTTGAGCAAAAATGATGTTGCAGAAGGGTTTGCAACATATCCTTGACATTATGTGAACATGATGTTTCTTGAAAACTTTCTCGATTGATGTCATATTCAGCATACAATTGAGTTATGACTACTGTTCAGAAGCATTGCACTTGAACATAGACTCCAAACTGTGGGTTTAGATGCAGTTGAGGAGTTGGTTCATGTGAAGACTGTCCACATCTGGCAGAGTAAGGAGACTCTAGCAGTGAGCTTTATCACCATCTCTTTGAGCTTCAAGATTTCTACCTCCATTTCTCAAAAGTGGCTACAAGGATCTCTGCTTCATGCCCTCAGGTATCTGTACTTTTTGTTTGCTACCAAGCTGCCTTGAAACAGTTTGATATGTAGGTACTGTTGAAACTTTGGGTTCCTCGTTCCTACACATGTATCCTGCCTGTGTATTTCCTCATCTTACATCCTTCACAAAACAACAAAAAAACATTGCAGTGTCTTCTACAACAAATGGACAGACAAACCACAGACCCAGGACCATAGGGTGTGAAAAGACTAGAAATGGAGGTGGGTCAGGTGGGGTGCTGGAAGCAGCAGATGACACTTGTCCTCAATTTCCTCAAATTCTGGATCATTAAATGCCAGCTTTTTCTCTACTTTTAGTTCCATCTATAATGCAGATTGCATCTCCTACTTTTCCTTTCCTCTTCTTTCTGCAAGATCCCAATGCACTTTCATACAAATTTGTGATGTAACATGACATCCCATTACACTAAAAGAAAAGCTAGGTCTCTGCATCTTCAAGGGACCTTCAAGGGTTCAGACTTGAATTCATGTAAGGGCCAAATATATCTCTAAAGCTTACAAGAACCAACTACTACGTGAATGCGTCCATGGTTAGACATAGCACTTAAAGAGCGCTTCCAACCACAATTGAGAGAGAAGTGTCTTGCTAACATTGCCACTTCTAAAAGATATCAGCAGTCAAGACATCAAGTGTTCCCATCTTACTCCAATCAAGCTGCATGACATTAGCCTCTAGTCACTCAGCAGAGTTATATTGTAGAAGGACAAAAATTTATGGTAAATGTATTTATCAGCAATTCATCATGCAAACCACCACAACTTTGTAGAAAACATCAGAATCACACTGTGTTGTATTGGAATTCAGCCCTCACAAGTTCTCTGTGAAACTAGCCTTCATTCCATACTTCCAACACCAACAAGAAAGAAGCACTCAATAGAAGGCCTGCAACCATTGTCCAGCTGAACAACATCAAATCCACAAGGCATACTCATGACTTTCATTACCTCTGTACCACATGGTACAGTCCAAATCCCATTAATATGCCATTCATTTCTCAGAACAAAATAAAGTTCCTTGATATAATTATAGAACAAATTGTGAGAATAAAGACGGACAGAAAAAGTAGTACATACATGCCACCTGCCCAAACTCCTTACTTCCCTGATCTACATTGGCCCTTATGCTGCTATCAGCCTGCAGACAATTGAAACCCTTGTTGTCAAAAACAAATAACACTACATGAGTGAACAAGTGACAATGGACATCGCTAGAAACCCTCTTTGATGCTCCACCTTCCCTTTTGAGTCTCGTATCCAACAAGCACAAGGACAGAGATTTTCATGGGCATCAAAACTTGCTCACTGATATAATATCAACAGTGCAACTGTCCCCCCTGCAGGCACTACCAACACTAGAGTTGTTCAGAGCAAAAAGGAATTTGAAGGTGACATAAATTAGACCTTGATTTAGCAGATGCACATTGGTGCACTATTTCATTACCAGGAAGCTAAAAGAATTTTGTATTTGTGCCTCATCTGTACAAATGAGATTCCACCAAAGTCCGCATTGCCTTGATGGATGTCAAAATAATGAATTGATAATTTCGATCCACCAACCCTTTAATGTTTCCTTCTCATGCTGTTCTCCACACCTGCACCACCTACTTAATAGTTCTCTTCAGTCCATTGAACATTGAACAACTTCCTACTTTCTCCAAGGTTTCACAAACTTATGTAAGACAACATTAAAGCTGGACAACACAACCATAATGAACCACCAGAAATAAATAGAATAGGCCCTCACCCACCTTATCTATCTGCCGCCCACCCCACTCATTCATTGCTCATTGAGTTCATCTACATTCATTACTATCTTCTCTCCACTCAAGCTGGCAGGCAGACTCAGTGTAATCAGAAACTAGAGTAAGGTCCTGCTCACCATCTCACATGAGAAGAGTACCATCACACTGTCATCACCGTGCAGTTGTATATGAACCCAGTGGTGAAAAACAAACGGCAAACTCTGCGCCACTTTGGCTCACCTCCACTTGACTCCAGATTGCAGGCATGAATTTCATTGCACAAATGGCCACTGCCTCTATCACTGGAACCCCCAATGACAAATATATCCTTGCCAACAGCCTTGAATCCCATACCCCAGCCACTGGAGTCAACACTCCTGTCTGGCACACGACCTAGGGTTTTCCATGTATTGGTACCCTTTTGGTAGCTCTTAAGTTCCATAGTGGTTGCATCCACAGCATACAATTCATTGTCTACCACAGCTAGTAATGGTGGTGCTGGGCTCACTAGAGGAGCATTTTCACTTGCTGGCCACATGTTTTCTATCAGCACCCACTGATTCTTAATCTCATCATAATACTCGGCAGATGTCAGAACTCTATCTTGATCCTGCCCTCCAACAACCAAGAAATGCCCATCCAATATACACCCTGAGCATAACTTCCGGCGGCTATGCAGATCAGGGAGGGCCTCCCACTCTTGGGTCTCTGAATTATAGCGCTCTGCCAATTGCAGAGTGACCTGCTGTGCTGACCCTCCAGCAAAGTAGGCATACTTTCCAGTGTTTGCTGAAGCAAATAGGCAACGATCATGCAGCATCTTAGGAGCTTGAGACCAGTTATTGCTTTGAAGGTCATACCTCCAAATAGTAAAGCCCATGGCACTTTGCCCACACACAAGCAACTGCATTCCAGCCACGGCTGATTCCTTGTCACACATATCAAAGGCAGGGTCACATGGACATACTGGCAGCTTCCTCCACTTAGTCCCCACTGGATCGAAAGCACGCCAAATGGCCCCCTTATGCCCTCCACCCCCTAGCATGTACACCCATTCTTCCTTAATTCCATCCCTTTTCCGGGCCTCAGTCACCTCGTTCCGCCCTTCCCCATCTACCCCTGCTACCACGCTCCACCACTTCTTGCATACTGACTTAAGTGATCCATGGTCGGACCGTGGTACACGCGAGAAGCACTGCAGCGAAAGGTCATATGCAAGCCCCGGTATCAGAAACTCATCCTGCCCTGTATCCTCCCTTGTCGCCCCCCCTGCTGCAACATCCGATCTCGTGTCATGAACGAACACCCCTGTTGCCTCAGTTCTAGCGTCAACGGAAGTAGTCGGCCCTTGAAAAGTCGCAAGTACTCCGTTGGCAACACCCCCTCCTCTGAGAGCCCTTTTCCTCCCTCTCCCAGACCTGCCCGCCCCGTCCTCGGCCCCGCGCCCTTTTCTCTCCTTCGTACCATTCGACACTCCCTTGCTAGAAGATGATGCCGCAGCGGCCGTACTCGACGGCCCGGGCTCGCACCCGTTCCGAGACGAACCCTTCCTCTTCTTCGTCCCTGCAGGAACAACCGCCAAATCACCCCCCCACCCCTCTCCACTCGCCCTTCCCTGTCGACACTCTCCGTTCTGCCTCTCTTCCACCGCGCCCTCGCTTTGAGTGCGCATTCCAATCCCTCCCACCGGCGGTCACTCGCCGTGTCGGGTCTCTTCCGAAATGCCCTCGATTTGCTTGCACATGGGTTGCAGCTGCATCCATGAGCACAAAGAATCACCAGAGAAGGCATGAGAAAGCCGAAGCCCTCTTCCTCCTCCTTCCAACCAAACACTCCATCTCTCTCTCTCTCTGTCTCTCTCTCAACCTAGGTACCCAAAACCACCTCACCACCCTTGCGCGCCGCTGCCCTCACACCCAAAGGACACGAAGAGATGCTGGATTACAACGGCCTGAAGAGCAGCCTTCTCTATTTCAACCAGACACTCCATCCCTAAACTTCCAACAACCAGTTTTCACGCTAGCAGCAGCAGCCGAATCAACCTAGAAAAACGGGTGCACGAGAAAACATATTTTAACAAAAGAAATCAAAATAAGCAAGGCCGTAAACCACCCACGCCTTAGCTGGTCTCGTCAATTGCGTGCATGAAAAGAGCGACGAAGTGTCATTAAGGCACGCAACACACATTCACGCCAACCAGCAAAGCCAGCGAAGGAACGGGTGGTGGCGCGCCAGGAAAAAGCGTGCAGCGGTTTTCAGGCTTCTGGCAGCGCAAGGTTCCCGACAAATATTGTGCTTTTTTTGGGTTCTCTATTTGGGCCCATACAAATTTTAGCTTGTTAGCCGATGGGCCTTGTTTCCATTAATAAGCTTAACACCCATGTGTCCCCACATGGCTCTCACCTCATTTCAACTCATTCCAGTTATTTTATTTCTTTTCTCCTGGCACCTTCATTAGTGACCATTTCCTTCTTCCAAGTTCCTATGGTGTCAGAAATAACTAAACTCAACCCCACCCAATCTAACCCCTAACCTAAACCCACTTTTCAATTTCTCAACCCATCCTCTAAAACTAAACTCAAACTCCACCCAATCTAACCCCTAACTTTAACCCACTTTTCAATTTCTCAACCCATCCTCTAAAACTCAACTCAACTCCACCCAATCTAACCCCTAACCTTAACCCACTTTTCAATTTCTCAACCCATCCTCTAAAACTAAACTCAACTCCACCCAATCTAACCCCTAACCTTAACCCACTTTTCAATTTCTCAACCCATCCTCTAAAACTAAACTCAACTCCACCCAATCTAACCCCTAACCTTAACCCACTTTTCAAACTCTCAACCCATCCTCTAAAACTAAACTCCCATTTCATTTTAATTGAATCCCCATCATTAACTTAGGTATTGGTAATAATAAGTACCCCTAGTGTATCGTGGGGGTATTATTAGTCCATGTTGGAAATAGTGTGATAAACTATTTTGGAAATAGAAATTTTGTGTCATTGTTAAGGGCACAATTAAGACAATTACTACGTAGGATCTTAATAATGTTTTGAAGGGAGGATTTGAAAAAAAAAAAAAAAAAAAAACTCTTGAGTTTTTCTCACATTGTGTAACAGAGTTTATACTTCGTATAGATATGGAGTTGTAGGAAAGAAAAAAAAGAGTAACTCAATGATGGAGTATGAATTTATTTATTATTTCGAACATGTATTTTTTTTTGAAACATGAATGCACATTGATGCAATTTATGTGGTTTGATCAGAAATTTGTGCAAGAAATACATAATAGTTGTAGTAGTATGAATTGTAAAAAGGTTTTGTATATTTGTTTAGAATTCAAAATATAAGCTCTTGAGCATAGATTTTGTTGCAAAAATATTCTAGTATTGAAGTTTTTGTAAAATTTAGTGCTTACTATTTGACAACTCTCCCCAAGATGAATTTGAGATAAGAAATCAAGATTTTTATGTTTTGTTGTTAATTTTATTACTTTAGAAAGCAAATAGGATAATGTGAGAGAAAATTTGGTAAATTTTTCATTGAATGGATTTCTTTTAGGACAAGAATCTAAGTGAGGTAGTTGTTATAAAAGTTTGAGTCTAAAAAAAAGGTTTGAAAAGAGGAACATTGGACATAGAAAAAAAAAACATGTTTCGAACGGTGATCCAAAGTTTGCAAAGGCAATTGGATCAAATTGTGAATAAGCATAATTGTAGAATTAAAAGATGAAAGCAACATGTGCATAAGAAACGATGCAGTTTTTCACTCCAAAGCAAATGCAATATATAGTGTAATGCATAAAGAATGACATGCATTGTACATATACCTTTAGAAGAAAATTTGGAACCATAAAAACATTTACTAGCATAGCATAAAGGCAACATGGTCACCAAGATCATCAATCCTTGAGGGAAATGCAATTAGTAGTTGACTTGAAATTTTGGAAAAAAATTACAATAGGGACACACTTGTAGTTTTGAAATAATGGGTGCAAAGGAAAACAAAAGTGAATATGTAATCCTATGAACATTAGAATGCACATAATTCATAATATGTTTAGCACAATTCTAAAAAGGAACAAGGATGGCAAGCACTAAAATTAGAGGGCAAAATGTTTACCTCACAATTTGTTTTGCTTCCATGCAATCAACCACTTACAAAATGGGAGGAAAACTTTGACAATGACATGAAGTTGGACAAGCAATACTACAAGTTGTAAAAGTTGAACCACATGGATAATACTTGGATGACCAAAAATATGTAATTAAAATAGTGTATCAACTTAAAAATTGGAACCGCATCTAAAAACGTGTTATACAAGTTATACTTATTTATGAAATACATTAACAACTACAGTAATTAGTGTTAGTGTGAATTTCTATCACGTTGAAACTCAAAGATACATGTTTCTTAATTTATTGCATTAAATGAATCAAATATTACAAGGAAGATTTATATAGTGCTCATATTTTGCTAGTCACTTATACTAGTAATCTAACACTAATCAATGATAAATAATCATGTCTTGTAGAGATAATTTTAACTCAAATACAATCTAATTAATAATTTAGAAAAAATATGTGAAAAATTACTAACCAATATAATGTAACCAATAACTAACTAGTATATAATTTTAATTGATATTAATCCACATTTGATCTACAAACAATCATAAAAACACGGGTTAATAATTAGTGAGAACATATCGTAAAACAATCAACAAATTGATGAGGTGGGATTAGCAAAGTATAGTTCAAGATGGAAATGGGTTTGGAACAAAGGAATATAACCATGGTTTTTTTTCCCTTCAATATTTTGTTTGTGCTTCCTTTCTCCTAATCAATCTTTTGATGGGACATTCCATCTTTCCGACAGGCTTTGGATTGAGCATAACCATCATAAGCATGTGGTTTGATATGCCACATTGTATTCCTATTTAGATGAACCTTTGTATGTATGAATCTTTGATTTGAAACTATTCATATTTTATGTCCATCCATATATCAAACTTGGATTATCCCCTATGGTCATTAAGAAGCATAAGGACATTTCCACTTCTCTTATTTCATATGAATTTATTTAGGTTTTTGTTTTAAAAACATTTTTTTTCCTTTTACTACTCATATGCCATGGCCAAGCCATTTATCTTTCCTAAATAGTCCCCTATGGTTTATGCCAACCATAAATATGTTTCTAGGTCTTTGATTTCACATGAATACTTATGTTGAATTTGTTCTACTTGGGGCTAGCTCCTTCCACATGTAATTACTCCCATTCTATGGGCAAACTAACTATCTATAAAGGGTTATCACTTATGGTCAACCATACGGAATTTGCCATGTTTTTTATTTCACTTGAACATTTGAATTGAAATATTTGTTTGATGTTAGTTTTTGAACTCCCAATTCCACAATTTATTCCTAAAACCAATCAACAACCCCTTTGAAATGTTGTAATTCCAAAACTTGATTTCATTTAAATCTTTTTTTCCTTCCTCATGCTTTATGGTCAATGCCAACAATAGGGGTTGTGCCATGTGTTTTACACTATTTTGCAATACTAGATTTGAATTCCAATTTTTTGGTGAAAATTTTAATGGAATTTTCTAATTGTCTACTAAGGTATGGAATGAATGCAACCATGATAACCCTATTTTGCAATGCCATGATGTAGACCTATTTAAAAGCTCTCTTCTATGAATCAATCTTGGACCTATAACTAACTTAATTTTGTTTTCAAGCCATATATCAACATTGGATTCATTACTCCAAAATGTGGGTGCAATTCACTGATCCTTATTCAATGAACTAATGAATCCACTAGGGATTCACTAGTCTTCATTCAATGGGACCAGTTACTCAAAACCCAATGAAAACATTCAATGAACAAGGATGCATTTTGTTGAAGTGATTGCCTACTATGGTCGATGTCGACCATTGGGATGTTGCCACATTTTATTTTTAATATCAATATTTAAATTTAATAGTTCTTTGCCTTTACCAATTCTTTTTGCTTGTAACTACTCACATTTTATGGCCAAATCAATTGTCAATCCTCCTTCATCGCTTATGTTCAACATTAATTGTAAAGGTGTTTCCATGGATTTTCACATGTGCTTATTTAGCATGTGTTTATTTTCAATGCCTTTTGGTCTTTATAATCCCATATGTTTATGAATGTGTGCAAAATATTTCTAAACATCTTTCAATTCCCAACTTAACACCAAAGAAAATTTGAACTTTTTATTTAATCAACTTGGTTTTTAAGGAAATGTTGGGATTCATGGTACTTTCAGAAGTATTAAAAGGAAGAACAAGTTCAATTATAATTGAGGTTTGGGTAGGTAAAAGATCCTCCCAAAGAGCAAGGCAAGGATGATTATCCCCCTTTTTTGCATGATCTTGATGCCCATCGTGCACCTTATTTTTAAAATTGACATGTTCAAAATGGAACAAGCTTTTATGGTGGCATACAGGGAGGGAGAAAGCGCTTTCTATGTTTCATTGGAAAATCGGCATGGGGAAGAGGAGCCAATATCCTAACATGAGATATCATGGAATATTTTGTGATGAGAAACAAATGCAAGATTTGAAACATATTTGTAGGTAGATCTTGACCTATCCTCGTTGTCAAGGAAAATATTTCATGTTTGGGATGGTAATCATACGCTTTAAGCCCAATTGCCTTACATTGACTAGTTTCACTTTCATGAACATGACTAGTGTATATGTGTTGATAGTTTTGTCCTTGACACATCCAAAGGGCTTGTTGAGCTTTTAACTACAATGACTTGAATAAGTGATAATATTTCCCTTTCCCTTTTATTTTGAAAATCTTATTTGACATGTTTTAGTTTATGATTCTTATATTATGTTTGTTTCATTATAGGTCAATAGAGATGGTCCATGTGAAACCATCTTTGGTCCACAATCTCTTTTGTATTTAATCTATTGAATTGATACCTTTTCATTAATTAAGGATGTCATCCCAAAAGAACAATTTAAAAAATGTTTTAATAAAATAAAAAAGACATGGTAAAACTTCATTCAAGAAGTTTTTTTTTATTACATGTATAATGTAAGAGTTCAACTTTCAAGCATAATTTTTTGTCTAATAATTATTTGGTGCATTTTTGTGGCTCTACTTATTTGTCTACATTAGTTTACAAAATTTCCATTTTAGTGGTTGTCTTGGAATGCATGTAATAACAAGATTTGGCATTAGCAATGGATGCCACATATCACATGTACTATGCGGATGTCTTCAACCTTCATTTGCAATATCTTGAACATTTGGAAACGTTCAACATCAAGGTGATGGATGTGATGATAAAGGAATGCATGACTTTTTTCCACAAGCGGTTGAAATCAAATTGTAGTTTTGCAAGAGGGCAAATTTTTTCCAAAGTTTGGATTTTAGATGCCTTTTTTGATAAATGACTCCACAAGGCTATTTTTTGGTTTTAAATATTCAATTCAATCTTTCACCATTAGATATAGTTCAATATTTCAATTCCACATGTTTAGAAATTTGGGATTGAACAACCATTGTTTTTTTTATGTAGCTTGAGGTTGAAGCCACCAAGTTATATGATTCCACTTTGCATGACCTTGGTGTGTTTTTGAATGTTGTTGTGGAGGTTTAAAGCTTTTATGACTACATCAAACATTGCAAGCTTGAAATGTGGGAAATCACCTTTTATTGCGAGTTCAAGCAAAAGGGAGGGATCCTAAGGAATAAAACATTTGATTTGCAATATAGTGGGAAAAAGGCTACAAAACATGTTGTATATAGATGTGCAAACATTATGTTTCATTCATTCACCATGGGCTTTAACATTGTATTTCTTTCTTGGTTTCACTTATATTTGCACAAATGTCATGAGAATATCACCTCTTTATCCTATCTCTCAAAAATTGGCAAAACAAAAATTGAATCGAAAAAAATGCATGACAAATAATGTTATATAATTCCTTAAGTTCCTCACATGGTTTCATTCAAGTCATGGAAACCACATGTAAAAAGATTAATTTGTAGTTTAAAGTTAATTAAAAAGGAAAAAAACCTTCATCAACAATAGATTATCTTTATATTTAGACAATTTGGGGTGTACATACCAATGTTGGGCATGTATCATTTTTTTGATACTTATCGGATTTGGTTTTCACAAAATAGATTACAAAAGGTTTTGGTTCTCATTTTTTATTTTTTAAAAAAGATTTCTACATTAGGTCAAAGTATTAATATTTTTATGAAACAAATTTAACTAATTCTCATGATGCCCATTTTCATAAATTTGAGAACAACCAATTGTCATTTGGTGGTTCTCACCAACTAGTAATTTTTTTCAAATAAAAAATAAAATCAAAATTATAAATGAATTATTGAATTTTTTCTTTTCCTTAAAAATTAAAAAAATCATAGTTGTCCATAAACTAAGGAAAACACAACCCCTGAACCTTGAGTTTGGTCATACATGGGGTGAAATTCAAAAAACCTTGCAAAAAGAAAACCATTGACATTAAAGGGGGGGGGGGGGTTTGAAACATGCAAAATTGAGTTTCATCTTATATTTGCCTTTTCATAAACACCTCCATTGTTGCTACATATATTTTCAATGCTTTCAGTAGTATAATCATTATAATTAATTCAGACGTTTTGCATTAATTGCACAACCTTGTTTAACAATTGTGCATTAAACCTTATACATTGTACTTTAAGAACTTGACATAAGTAAGGGGTTTTACTTCACTTGGATCATAGTATTTCTATTTTATTTTGGATTCAATTTTCATTCATTTGGTTTTCATACGAGTGAAAACATGTGATCACGGCTTCAATCAAAGTATCACTAAAAATGATATCTTGAAAGTTTCAAATAGGGATAATTGGGTGACAATTGAGTGATACCCAAAGGCATTTTTGATACCCAGCCAACACTAGTACATACTATTATAGTAAGTTGTCAAGGTTGATTAATAATAAATGTTTTTTGTGGAGCATATATTAAAGAAGGTATTTTTATTGAAATTGTTCCTCCTTGCTTTTGATTATGGCCTCTTTATGATGCTATTCTTTAGTAGCATGCTTAAATTCCACAAATGTTTGTAAAAATAAACAAGGCATGAACACCAAGCAAATTAGAGATACAATATTTGGGATCCTTTGTATAAAAGTTTCAAATTTACCAACCTCTAACAAGAGCCCTTAATAGATACATGTGCACAACGAACATATGTTAAACCTTATGTCATTTTTTATGTCGTTATCACATTCCCATACACCTTCTAGTACATCATTAAAAAAAACAATTAAATGATGACACCTTAATGCTTTGCTTTTGGACTCATTTGACATGAGTTTATTGGCTTTTCAGTCTTGCATCAAATGATGTTATGCCCACATGGAAACCTTGCACAACAATGGAACCATGAATTTCATATCAATTGGCAAGTAGGTCATTAAAAATGTTATCAATTCTATAATTCTACTATGAGCTATCACAATTGGGAATGTTTCAAGAGGTTTCATGAATTATATTATCTTGAATGGAATTTGGATTTATGATTTTATGGTGATAATATGATATATCAAAAGGCAATTCAACAAAACATAGACTTATGTGGCCCTTAGCTCACCAACAATAAAATCTTCAAGAAGTGGTTCTTTAGGCGGGGGAAATTCCATATTTTGAAAACACCTTTTATGTTCATAGTGGAAAAAGCGAAGTCTAATTTTTGTCCATTTTATTCACACATGAAAACAACCTTAATTAAATTCAAAAGAAAAGAAAATTTCATTTAACATGCTTTCCCAATTTAGGCATCCTTCTATTTGAAAATAATACATCAAAATTACCCACAACATATTCCCTATGATGAATGACATGGTCAACTTGTTATGTGAAAGAACAGCCCAACACACCATAGTAATATTTTCCATGATGTGATAGTGCATAACCAACTCCAAGCACACCAAAGTTTTAAGCTTATTAATGATATTAACATTGTTAAAAGCTTGATATATTTTTAAAATATAAAATAGGCAAATAACCTAAGTATGAATGGACAAATGAATTTATTGAAAGAGGCATAACAATTCCTTCACATGAAGAGATACGTCCATCATGGAAAAGCAATCATGTTCCACTCCATATCACTTAAACTCATATAATTGGATGTATCACACGTGTAATTTTTTAGGTTTTGAACCTAATTGTCAATTTTGATTATGATATGGTATTATTCCTATGAATGAATGACCCGTTGTCATCTATTGAGTGCTATAGTTAGAGGGAAAATTGAAAACACAAACACAATTGCACATACCAAAGTTTCAATTGTTATTTATAGATAAAATTGTTTTTCAAACAAAATTTCCTCAATTATTTTTCAACTTTGGGTGAATTTCTTTTAACAAACATCAAAAGGTCTAATTTCCAAACATTCCAAAAATTGTACGCCTTCAAGCAATAAATTCCACATTGTTATTAAACAAACAATTTTTTTTCCAATTTTTATTTTTAGAACTGTTTTTGGAGTTAATATCCAATGCTAATCAATTACATATTTTCCAAGTCCAAACCTTTTAGTGTTGTTCCTTCACGATTCATGGGGAGAATACAAGATCTACCATAAGCAAATCACACACCAACATTCTTTTACAATTGTTTTTTTTTGTTGGGCTTTTAGGGCATGTTTGTGTCAAGCATAACAAATTCCAATTGAGGATTTTCATTTGTATTGTTCTCCATAAAAAAAATCACAACTTCATGGATGTATCTTGTGAAACAAAGTGAAGGAAGTGAGGTCAACCACAAGAGAGTTAAATAGTTTGAGGCACCATGGTCAAAAATGAATTTTGTGACCATATTTGTAGCTTCAAATTTGTCATGGAGAGAGAAGGGTAGGTCAAAAACACACCTTAGGTAGGAAGCTCAAGTGCATTCTTATAAGTTTGTAATAAAATCAAATTTTTTGGTCACTTATACAATCAAAGTAGCAATAGACATGTTTGGATTTGGAGTTACATTTTTGAAGAAAAATTATAAAAATGTCCGATTAATTAATTACAGAAAGCATGTGAAGGTAAGTCTCGTGGTGAGACTTTTGACTTTGGCATTTGCGAACTAATCGTTGAACACTAAACTAACTATTGAACATTCCAAAATTCAATTTCTTCAAGCATCTTGGTTACATAGGTATGATGACAATGATAATAAGCAAAGGGGTCCGAAGAAGAAGAAGAAGAAGTCATGATAATGTCTTCATTGATTTGTTGACAATTCTAAGCAACCAAATTGACTATCATGCTCTTTAGTCTAATAATCAAACACACAAAGTTTTTTTTTCCTCACTTTCCATGAATGTAATAAATATGTACAATAAATAGTACACACTTCTGTAAGAAGCCCAACTCTAGAAATCCTAAAACTTTGGAAGTCAAGAAAACAAAGTGCCAGGAGCAATGCTATGTCACCACCCCCTGTGTTAGCAAACGTTCCCCTCCCCGTTCCCTTGCGTGTTCTCCTTGAAAAAACCCCCAAAAACAAAAAACCCTAAAGAAAGGGCAGACCGTGAAGACTTAAAAATAACGGTCTGCATCGGCACCTCACCTGACCGCGCGCGCGCGCGCGCCTATCGACCATGTGCTCACCTAACCCCGCGCTCATCGACCGCGTGCTCGAGTCAGACCGGCGGGGGAGGGGCGGGTCCCAAAACCTTGCGCTGAGTTTAAGAAAACCCTATGACCGGGATTTCGCGAAGCTCTTGCAAGAACGGGAATCTTCCCTGAGGTACTGGAATCTTTTTTCCTCGGGGCAAGGGGTGCGGGGTTTCGTTGGAGAATGGGCTTTTTTTGTTTGGGTATTTCCATAGGCTTGAATGTGGTGTTGTTGCGTGCGTGATACTCTTCATCGCTCCTTTCATTCACGCAATTGACGAGATGACCTAAGAAGGCGTGGGTGGTTAACAGCCTCGCTTATTTTATAGTTGTGGTATGTGTTTCGTGTGCCCGCCTTTTTAGTCCTATTCGGCTGCTGCTAGCGTGAAAATTTGTCGCAAGTTTAGGGTTGGAGTGTCTGGTTGAGATAGAGAGAAGCGTGCTCTTCTGGTTGTTGTAATCCAGCATCTCGTGTCCTCTGGGTCTAACGTTGCCGGCGCGCAAGGGTGCTGAGGTGGTTTTGGGTACCTAGGTTTTAGGGTTTAGGGTGTGTGTGTGTGTGTGTTTGGTTGAAAGGAGGAGGAATAGGGCTTCGGCTTTCTTAGGCCTTCTCCGGTGATTCCTTGTGCTCATGGATGCAGTTGCAACTCATGTGCAAGCAAATGGAGGGCATTTCGGAAGAGACCCATACGGCCAGTGGCCACCGGGGGGAGTGATTGGAATGCGCACTCAAACCGAGGGCGCGGTGGAAGAGAGGCGGAACGGAAAGTGTCGACAGGGAAGGGCGAGTGGAGGAGGGTGAGGGGGTGCTGTGGCGGTTGCCCCTGCAGGGAAGAAGAGGAAGGGTTCGTCTCGGAACGGGTGCGAGCCCGGGCCGTCGAGTACGGCTCCTGCGGCATCATCTTCAAGCAAGGGAGTATTGAGTGGTGTGAAGGAGAGGAAGGGCGCGGGGATGAGGACGGGGCAGGAAGTTCTGGGAGAGGGAGGAAAAGGCTTCTCAGACGAGGGGGTGTTTTCAACGGAGTACTTGCGACTCCACTTATTCCCGACTGGATCGAAAGCACGCCAAATGGCACCCTCTCCACCCCCCAGCATGTACACCCATTCTTCCTTAATTCCATCCCTTTTACGGGCCTCAGTCACCTCGTTCCGCCCTTCCCCATCTACCCCTGGTGCCTCAGTTCTAGCGTCAACAGAGGTAGTCGACCCTACCAATACATGGAAAACCCTAGGTCGTGTGCCAAACAGAAGTGTTGACTCCAGTGGCTGGGGTATGGGATTCAAGGCTGTTGGCAAGGACATATTTCTCATTGGGGGTTCCAGAGGCAATGGCCATTTCTGCAATAAAATTCATGCCTGCAATCTGGAGTCCAATGCAATTTATTGTGAATTCTGATGTTTTCTACAAAGTTGTGGTGGTTTGCATGATCGAATTGCTGATACATACATTTACAATGAATTTTTGTCCTTCTACATTATAACTTTGCTGAGTGACTAGAGGCTAATGTCATGCAGCTTGTTTGTAGTAAGATGGGAACAATTGGTGTCTTGACTGCTGATATCCTTTCGAAGTGGGAACTTTAGCAAGTCACTTCTGTCTCAATTGTGGTTGGAAGGTCTCTTTAAGTGCTATGTCTAACCATGGACTTATCAACATAGTAGTTGATTCTTCATAAGCTTTAGAGATATACTTGGCTCTTATATGAATGCAAGTCTGAACCCTTGAAGGTGTGTTGGAATGCCATGTTATGGGACCAAAAAATATTGTCTATTTCTTGTGTGGACTTTTGTAATTTCCATAAAGCCCACTTCCTGTCTTGTTGCTGCCACAACACTGTGGCTACTGTCTGTAGGCACAGTAACGCCCTTTGCTGCAGGCTTCACCCGAATATGGGGTTGGACTCAGCTCCACCTCACTCAGGTCTTACTTACTGCAACAAGATGAACAGAATCCTTGGAGTACTTGACAATGTGAATGTAAATTATGAAAGTGCATAAGGATCTTGCAGAAAGAAGAGGAAAGGTAAATGTTGGAGACACAATGTGCATTATAGATGGAACTAAAAGCAAAGAAGAAGCTCAGCATTTAATGGTCCAGAATTTGAGCAAGTTGAAAACAAGGGCCATCTGCTGTTTCCAGCACCCCACCTGACCCACCTCCCTTTCTAGTCTTTGCATACCACATGGCCCTGGGTCTGTGGTTTGCATGTCTGTCCATTTGTTGTAGAAGACACTGGATGAGCATTATCTGCAATGCTTTTTTGTGGTTTGGTGAAGGATGTAAGAAGAGGATACACACAGGCAGGATACATGGGTAGAAACTAGCAACCAGAAGTTTCAGCAGCACCTACATATCAAAATTTTTCAAGGCCGCTGGGTAGCAAATAAAAATGACAGGTACCTCAGGGCATGAAGCAGAGATCCTCAGAGTCACTTTGAGGTAGCAATCTTGAAGCTCAAAGAGATGGTCATAAAGCTCACTGCTAGAGTCTGCTCATTCTGCAGTAATGGCCAAACTGATGAGGAGTTGAGGAACCAACTCTTCAACTGCATCTATACCCACAGTTTGGAGTCTACGTCCAAGTACAATGCTGCTTAACAGTACTCATAATTCAATTGTATGCTGCATATGACATCAATGGAGAGAGTTTTCAATAAGCATCATGTTCAAGGATATATTGCAAACAAATAAGTAAATAAAGGAAAAGCACCCAGCAAGTGAACAAGAGAAGAGAAAAGAAAGGACCCAAGCCCAAACAAAAGACAACCCTAAAGTGCAAAAAGCACAATGGGGAGCCTGAGAGGAGAAACCAAATAATCTAGGACTTAAACCCATCACCATTAGCATGAAGCGAGTTGTGCAAGGAAATGGGTGAAAAACTTGGAAGAATATGAAGCCTAGAAGAGGCCTCTCTTGTTGCAACAACTACCCATCACAAGATAGTGGAATGGGTGAAAAACTTGGAAGAATATGAAGCCTAGAAGAGGCCTCTCTTGTTGCAACAACTACCAATCACAAGATAGAGGTGGCTCGAACTCTCTGAAGAGCCACAAACGCCCTTTACCTATAAAATGAATGTAAAATTGAAGGAGGAGGTCCTCCATAGCCCTTTGCCAACCATGCCATGTTGGCACATCGATGAAGGAAATTGTCAACTCGCTGGTGTAAACATCCAAATATCTATACTACAAGAGGGATAAAATCATCCTTTGGGTGTCAATTGTGATATGACACAACCTTTGCAAAAGTTAATTGTCACTGTCACTCCCCAAGAAAAAGCTAGTTGTGAAACAAGATTTGCAAAAATCGGGTCAATAATGACTACATCTACCAAAGTGTGAATACCATCTGTTGTCAGCACAATGTCCATTCATTGCCATGATGATTAGAAAGATGGTGCCAAAAGAACATGAATTTACTTGTGCGAAACATGGAACCCAACATCCCTAGCAATGGGGCAAAAAAATCCTGAACTACATCATGTGTGGTAATGTGCTCTCCCTATGAACATAATGAAGTAAATGTATCCATGTTGAATCTATGGGTTGGCCACATATGCATCAAGAAAAATCACAAGCCATATGATGGGGGAAGCCCGATCTAATGCATAGTGCCAAGGAGAAGATGTTAGAAGCCATTCAAAAATCTAAGATAATTGGGCAAGTATAAAACCAAACATTCAACCTTGGGCTTGTGTAAGATCTTGGTCAAATGCAATGAAAATCAAAAGACAATTCTGAGATGATGCTATAAAAGGAGTTTCATGCACACTTTTCAAGGTTTTATTTTGAAAACAATATGTTTTTCTCTTTGATAATTGTTCGCATGGAAGGATACAAGCCTGAATAGCTGGGGTAAAAGGTCACAAGCTCATCTAAGGTGAACCTAGAATGGAAATGGACCTAAACTACTAGCCCCTATAACCCCCAATAAAAATGGATGACCATTTTGCAAAAATCTACAAATGATGATTGGGGCCAAAAACCCTTAACTCCCCAAGTATCTTGTTAAGGCGATAACCTTTGTAAAGACAATACCTATCCCACCTTTGGAGATGAGAAGAAAAGCTTATCAATGAATTAAAGGAACCTTCGGACGTTCCAAAGAACTTGGCCCTCTCCCAAATACACAAATCAAACGAGGTTAATTGGCAATAAAAATTCAGGAATAAGGGGTAAGAATGACAAAACTAATAAAATCTTTGGGTGAAACAACAAATGAAACTCCCAAATGCCACCTCCACATCCCCTAACCTAGGAAAGGCATCTATATGTTGAACACCATTGTTTAACGTGTCTTGAAGAAAAGAAGGATGTGAAGGAGGGATCCCAAGTAGTGAAACGTATGTATAGAACGTGCATATAATACACTCGTATTATACATCGTATAATACTAACGGCTACTTTTCAAGTATACAGAAGTATTGAATCGAATGTATAAAACGTGCGTATAATACATGCATATAATACTAACGGCTACTTTTCAAGTATACATCACCCTCATCACCCAAACGCGGTCACGGACTTCACGAATTGCGTGACTCGTGACTGACGAGCCCAACGCAGGCTGGTGAATAGCCTGCCGAGCATTCCGAGCTTCGACGGATTGCACAATTGTCATGGGTCCTAAGAAAGATAGTGTGTGGGATCAATTCCACGAGCCATACATTCCAGAAGGGGGCAAAGCCCAGAAAGCCGTCTGCAAGCTATGCCAAGCAGTTGTAGGCGTGGCAGTAGCGCATCTACGACAGCACTACATCGCGTGCCCAAAGCGCCCTCGATCGATCGGTCAACTGGAGCTTGGTGTCCAAGCGCCGCCTCGGAAGAAGGTGACCACGTCCACCTAGAGCTCGCATGTGACAACCGCCAGTGCGAGGTCTTCTAAACCAACGCCCTGTTCCGAATGTGGCGCACTCGCCTTGTCGTCAACGTTCAGCAACGGGCGTGTTCATTTCGACTACCTGACGAAAGAGGAACACCAACACATGGTCGAGCTATTCGGACGAGCGATTCATTAGACCGCCATGGCGTTTCACGCATTTGAACATCCTGCTTGGGATGAGTTTTTCCACACGATCCGTGGCTCATTCAAGCACCCGACGACTAAAGCGATTGGCGGTGATCTGATGCAACTAGAATACAAAAACATCATGTTCGAGGTTATGCGCTCTCTGAAGCAGCTTGTGATGATCTGCTTGACCCTAGATGGTGCCACTAACATCCAAGGCAAGCAAGTCATTAACATGATGGCATGCGGTCCGATGGGGTTCTTTCTCGAGCACTTCATGATGGAGCTTCGCCGCGAATCCGCCGACAACCTGTACTGCAAGCTGATGGACTACAAGCATCGCCTGCTCCTAACAATCCGCAACCTGGCACCCGAGTTCTAGCCCGCCCTCAACTTGATCGGTGATTTTGACTCGGATGACAACGTGCTAGCCGCCATGCGCAACAAGCACTTTGTCAATGCGCGGATGTTTAGTTTCTGCTCGGACTCGCCGTCTGTCATGGTGAAGCTGCGCCGCATGTGCATCCAAGACGACGAGTTCATCTTCGCGTTTGGTTGCGCGTTGCACAACCTGTGCATGGACCTGGTCAAAGAGTTCCCGGGCATAAAGAAGATCGTTAAGCACATGGTATTTTTGGTCAAGACGATTCGAAAGACGCACCTTATCCAACAGCTGTTCGACAAAATATCCAAAGAGAATTATGGCCAAACACTGGTGCTGATCCTGTTCACCAAGACACGTTGGAGAACCGTATGTGACGCCGCCAAGTGCCTCAACCGTGTGCAGACGGCAATTTGCCAACTACCGACCGAGATTTTGTCCAACGAGCTCAACATTGACTTGGCGCCCAAGCTGCGCGATGTCATTTTGGATGCCGCTTTTTGGAAAAGCCTTGTGGCGCTGGAAGTCCTCTTCAGCACGATCTGCGCGTGCCTCACATACCTCGAGGGCGACGAGTCCACATTGTCGAGCGTGTATGCGTGCTTCCTGGCCATCGCGCACCACCTGCGAACGCTGCCACCGAATGTCTTGACCGCCCTGCAAATTGTTGCCGCCGATTTCGACAAGATGCAATCCTTGGTCGTCAATCGCTTGCGGACCATCTACTCGGCGGCACACGCCCTCTCTTTTCGCACCGACCCGCTGTTTAACCAGATGCGCACCAACCTGACCGTTATGTACGGCAAGGACTTCTTCAAGCTCGGCGGCACGTCGATTTTGCAGCAATGCAAAAAGGCATTGAAGCGCCTAGCCGGCGAAGGCAACATCGAGCTCAACAAGAAGCTTCAGGCAGAATTTGGCCACTACATCGTCCGTGTAATCCAAGACGACGACGATTTTGCTGATGTGTTGGCCAAGTCGCAGGACCTGTGGGCATTGGCGGACGACTCGACATACCCGAATATGAAGAACTTGCTGTCAGCGATGCACAAGAACCCAATCGGCGCGAGCGCAGGAGAGCGCAACCACAAGTCGGCAAAGCGCGTCCACAATCGCAATCGGGCGCGTCTGGGTGCCAGCAAGGTCGAGATAGGCACAGCCATCGTGTTCAACGCGAAGCAGCTGCATCGACGACAGAACGTCATGCGCAACAGTCGGTTCCTGCGATGGTTGAGCAAGATCGGCACTACCGAAAACAATTTACAGGCCTTCGACGAAGAGGACGAGGAAGACGAGGAGGATGAGCAAGAGGATGAACAAGAGGGTGATCTGGAGGACTTTCTAGACGAATTTGTCGATCTGAACATTTTGGCTGGCATCGAGCAGGTTCAGGACGACATGTTGTTCGATGTCGAGGAAGAGGTCATTGACCAAGGTTTTGCTGAGTGCGCCTTTTGATAAACACCATGCCACGGATGTCACAACATTTTATTTTTGTATCGATATGAACATTTTACATGCGTATTATACGTGTTATACGTCAAAAAAATTGAAATGTGTTAAAAACGATGCTGTTGTAACATTTTCTTTTTTTTGTATTGATATAGATGTTTTATATGCGTATTATATGTATTATAGGTAAAAAAAATCGAAATGTGAAAAACACGGTTCAATAATCCCAAGGGAACAACCAAAACCATAATGTTTCAATAGGGGTATAAAAACCAAATAGAGGCGAAGACCTTGAAGGAAACCAATTAATACACTTGTGGGGTTAAAGCACAATGCTTACCAATTTTAATTAGGAAGAGAAGTGATGAAAAACCTATGAAACAATTGAAGTAGGCCTAATGATGTGGGTGTCATTTGCAATAGAAGGAAATAAACAAGATGGGAAAATTCCAACCAAGCAACAAAGGCCACAAAAAATGATCTAAGGCAAAAATAGGACCACTCAAAATATCCTTTGAATTGTTGCCAATGGAGGATTAAATTTTTAAAAAATCATTTTGAGGGGAATGGTCATTAGAAATAAAATAAAATTGAGGGGCATAAAAAGAACGAACAAAATGTATGTTCTTAAATAATTGACCACTTGTAACATGTAACTCCTAGAATATAACCTTATTGGAAACAATGTTGAAGGCATTTGTAATGTCTACCTGCAACACCACCCAATCAATGTGAACATCTAAAATTGCACAAATGTCATGCACCACTACCTTATAACCTCCCCTGACTATAACCCCAAATTAATAGGAGGACATGTGGGTTAAAAATGCATCACAAAACTCGAGACAAAGGGTCATGTTCACTAATCGATATAAAACCTCACCTATTGTAATCGACCAAATGCCACCAAAAGGCTTAACCAAAGTTAATAACCTCACATCACCAAGGGCCTTAATTATATTATCAAGGATATGCTTTATAACAACATAAAAACATACCAAGAATAATTGGGAAAAACCACTAGTTGAATCTTCGAATCAAATAAATTTCAAAACGTTCACCAACTAAAAGGTGACACAAATGGATGAATGTTGAACTAAACGCATTTAAAGATAAATTCAAATCTTTTTATGGCTAGAACTCCATCAAAGAATTTGAGCATGGCAAGATGAATCCAAAGGATGAAAGACTTGCAAAGAAAAAATAATCTCTAAAGAAGCAAAGCCTAGGGCAAGGGGGGTGAGGGCCTTCACAACATGAGCATACTCGCCTATTCATTCTAGAGTTAGACTGAAGATGATGGGGCCCCAAGTGGCAAAAAAGGATGGGGCTTTTAGAGGAAAGGCACCATTTGAATAGGGAGGGACCAAAGGAAAAGTGGCTACGAAGGCTTGTGCGCACAACAAATGTTCAGTTTGAAGTTTTTTTTAATTGTTAAAATGAAACCTCTATAACCAAGTCCTAGCCTCTTTATGCCCAGCCTTCCACCTTGAATAAGGAGGAAAAGGCATCACTAAAAGGGGAAAAAATGCCATGTAACAACATCACTTGAATCTTGCACTATGCAGTTTAAAGAAAATCTAAAGGTCAACTACACCTTTTGCGTCAAAGCAACTAAGATGCATAAATACAACCCCAAACAAAAAAGTTTCAAGGGGATCTAAATACAATATCCATACCCAAGTTCCTAGAAGGGGTATTGGGGTTTTGAGGGGTGGGGCATCATCATCACCATGAAGAACTAGCTTAAATTTTTTGACATCCCTTTAAAAGGTGCACTAAACTAATAGTTGTAAATAAGGTGCCACAACTAGAACATTGGGTTCATGCTAAGAGGGTTTGATTCATACTCTGGACATGTAATGAAGGTACAATTGACCCCCAAGTTTGAACACTTTAACCTAACAAAACAAGATCAAAATAAAAGTCGAAATGACACAAAGGAAAAAAAAAGGCCAAAACTACATAATGAAAACCATGTGAAAAGGCAATAAGTTGAAGGGCTTATACTAGGGGCATGAGTGGGGGAAAGAAGTTAGGGGACATGTCTCTTATAGGTGGAAGAACTTCCACTAAATAAACTAACATTCACATATCACAAGAAGAAAGGAAAAAAAGGCTCAAAACCACCTATCACATAAGGACAAACCATTAAAAGAAAAAGAAAAAGAAAGTCCCTTGTCCCATGTATTTAAACAACCTCCAAAATGCAAGTCTTAAACACCACTATGATATGTGAATAGACAAATGATGATGTTCTTTGAAGTTATGTCAACACTCGTAAATGATTTGTTAAAATTCCTAAATGCTCTGATAATGTTCCTAAATGTTCCATCGACCCTCCTCCATGCTCTTCCCTTGCCCCTTAAAAGTTCGCTAACATTTTATGACACTCCATTGACACACTTGAAAACCCTACTTGGTTTTGATCACTAACCCTAGGCTCTTCACCTTTAAAACATCAAAATTCTCAAGTAGGGCCCCAAACCTTTAGGACTTCAAAAACCAAAATCCCCCAAGTAAAGCACTAACCCTTTAGAACCTCAAAACTCACAACTCAATGCTCCAAACCCCAAGACCCCCAAATATGGCCCCTTGTCCCTTGGGACCTCAAAACCCTAAGGGCCTAATACAGGTCCCAATATCTAGGGCCCTTCATAATCCTTCAAGAGCCCAAAAATCCAGGGGCGGCTTGCAAAAACTTCATCTCTGGTCTTTGGCTCTGGTGCAAAGGCTCACAGGTGCTTCTGACGATGATGGGTTGGAAAAATTCCCGGTCATTTTACCACCAGACAAGCTCCAAGAGCAGCAACTTCAGGAGGTATCAGACCGTGTAGCTAACTGGGATCAAGGAAAGACGACGCCTGGAAGAGGAGGCAGAGAATTGAGGGCGATACTTGCACAAACTTGTTCGATGAGTAGAACTTCTCAATAGCAGCAGCGATTCAAGGTGCACCGCTGAATGATGCAGCCGACGACGACTAGTAGTAGATGGGGTGCTGTCTCCTCCATCGCTCTTCTGTGCACACCTTCTTCTTGTGTGCGTCTTGTCCACTGTCCATTTTCACAAAACGTATATCTCTTCTCTCTCGTCTTGTGTCGCTTTAATTCCTGTCTGCCAACAAACACCGCAAGTGTTGCTGCACATCACAGTAGCAGTAGCAGCAATGAAGCTGCTGCAGGGAGTAGAAGCGCTACGACTCACGACAAGAGATGGTGTTTGTTGTTGTAGATGGTTGTCGCTAGTGAAGTTTTGCAAGCAAAATGACTGGACTGGTGAGTTGGTGTTGAAGAATCGTGGCAATTCAAGTCACTGTGGCAGTCAGTAGATGTGAGTTGAAGATGTGCATGAAATTGAGGCACACACAAAAATCTGTCTGTCGCAAATCTTAGCAGCCGATATTGGTTGGCTACTATTGCAGCTAGCAAATGCTTCATTCCTTCTTTCTAGGACGCATTTCCTCTTGTCAAAACTAGTGTTGGGTGTTAAGAAATTACATCACCAGAATAGACGATAACTAAAGATGGACTACCGAAGACCTAGTACCAAAGACTGACTATTGAATAGCGCTACCGAAATAGGCCTACATGGATAGAAAATAGTTGAACCCATCTTACCAAATTAAATATACCGCGTGTCACCGAACACTTTGTGGCAGATCTCTCTCAAGTCTTCTCCATTTTGAGCAATTTAAAATGTTATAAGAACACGTTCTCAAGCTCAACAAATCATCTTACAAATGCAAAGCCAAGTGAGCAGCCAAAAAAGAGCAGGAAAGAAAATACGTTTTTTCAAATTGCAAAACATGATTTTTTTCATTTTGACCCCTCCTACTTCATCAGCGAATAATTTTCTTATTTTTTTTGTTCAAATTGAGCAATTTAAACTGCTCTAAAATCGTCATCTTAAGCTTTACAAATCATCTTGTAACTCTAAAGGCAACAGAGTAATATTTAAGGATTTTTTGAGGGGTTCAGAAATAAGCTAGGAAATTTTTGATCAAGAACTTTCTGTAAAAACAACCCCCCTACTTTGGGGGGCCGTAGTTGTGTCACCTCTAGTTCGTTTTTGCCAATTTGTAGTGCGTCACATGCGGCAAGTGGAGGGCTCCATCTATCTTTGGGGCAATGGGGTCCTCCTGCAAAAATGGTGAGCAAACCTTACCTTAAGTGTTTGGACACCAACCTGCCTACCCTAGCTGAAGATAGTTCCTATTGGAAATAGTTATAGTAGACATGATTGATTTGTGTTTGTAGAATATCAAAGGAAAGAAAATTGATGAAGAAAGGAGAGATCATAATGTAATCTTGTTATTATCTAAGAAAATTGTCTTTCGTAAAAGGAGTATATTTGTGTGTGTGAAGAATATGAATGCTTGATACTAGCATTGATCATTTATAAGACATCTTGGTAGAATGATGTGAGGATGTAATTTAGAATGTAGAGTAGAAGCAACATGATGATGGAAGAATAAAGGTTTGTACTTGAATGAAGTCTTATTAGAAAAATGAATAGCCATAGTATAGTACAAAGGTTCAGAAAATATCCCCCAATTGAACATTGCCTTGTTTACCCCAACACATGGGGTTAGGTGTAATAGAAGGGCAAAAATTCAGTAGTAATATATTTCAAATGACCTCATTAAACATATCAGTAACATTTGGTGATCATATTGGGGAATATATTTTAGAAATATTCAACGTAGTGGAAAATGTAGAGGTGCATGTATCAAAATTCGGATTTTGCCACATATTTATTTTAATGCATGGATTGATTAAACAAAATGTCATGACTACCTTGGGGTTATTCATATTGAACAATTAGAAACTAACATAATAAAAGACTTGACAAACATAATCATAGATGTAGTTTCTGCTTTTCCTAATTTATTTTCCCATTGGGAACAATTGATTACAAAGAAATTTAGGCAAAGAAAACACCAAAATGCTAGATTTTGTAATCGTTGTAGCTTTGCAATTTTGTTGTGTCACATCATGGTAACATTTAATTCTTCTAGCGAATAAAAGGGATGAATAATTTGAAAAATACTATGAACATGGGTGGACATTTAAAGGATTTTTATCAACACCCAAAAGCTAGCCAAATGACAAGGGTTGGCATTACTTTGTTGATCAATTCAAAGCATTTTTAAAAAGTATTCAAGGAATTCTTTTGAAAAAACTATGGTAACACAATGACATGGACATTGAAAAATTATATTCTACCCATTGATTTGTCACAATTGGCAAATGGCTTCTAGTACTAATGTGTTTATTGACACTTCCTAAAGTTGATTGAATATTAACAATCTATCATTTCATTTGTATGGATGATAAATTGAATGTGAAATTTTTGATATTAATGGGCTTGTTAAAATATGGATGTTGAAGGATCTTTTTGAGTATAATGCCATAACTTGTGTTTTAGGTACTCAAATGGGTGATGCGAACCCATTTTAAATATCTACATTCCAAGAGTTTTTTGATGATATAAAGAACTATTCAATTCAATGAGTTTAGACCTTTGAAGTTGTTTTTTGAAAATTTGAAACTCCATCGAAACTCCAACTCACAATGTGAGAACTCACTTTGGAATGTGAAAGTTCTTTCTTTCACATTTCCCTACACTCCCAAAACCATGACATGTGACTTTCAGGTTTTCTTCTTGACCCGCACCTTTGCAAGCCCTTACCTTGGTGATGAGCTCAAAGTTAGGGTTGTGATAATTATAATTAAAAATTATTAGTATTTGCTATAATAGGCAATACCTACATGTTACCCATACAATAGATGCTAGTTCTGGGAATTCCAAACCATTATAAACATGGCGTCAAAACTTAAAATTGAAACAAATATTGTAATGCCTAAACCCTCAACCTCTATTTGTAAATTTATCCCTCTTTTAAAAACCATATGTTTTATATTGATTTTCTTATGATTTAAGTGATTGAATTAGATAATCACTGAAAATACAACAATGTTTTTTTTTCTTACTTCCTTAATTATTTGTTCTAATTAAAATCAACATTATTTTTTTATGTCCTTGATTGATTTCTATAAAAAAATTTATTGAATTTCATTTTACACCTTGTGGATTCCATTATTATTTTTTCCTTTTAAAAAAGTAGAGGTTTAACTATGAAATAGAGAGGTTTACCCAAAATATTAAAAAAAAATTGTTGAAAGGTAAAGGTTTACATAATATGTAAAAAAATTGTGTTGAGAAGTAAGGTTTAGCCAAAAAGAAATAAAGGTTTTGTTGAAAGGTATAGGTTTAACCAAAAAAACGTAAAGGTTTTGTTGAAAGGTGTAGGTTTAGTCAAAAAGATATAAAAGAATTATTAAGAGGTAAAATTTTAGCCAATAAATAGAAATGTTTTGTTGAGAGGTTGAGGTTTAGCCAAAAAAAGATATAGGTTTTGTCAAGAGTTAAAAGTTTAACCAAGAAGATATATAAGTTTAACCCATAAGAGATATAAATTTTGCCAAGAATATATATAGGTTTTGCCAAAAATAGAATAATTTAGTTAAGAAGAAATATAAATTTTGCCAAGAGAAAAAAAATTTAACCAAGAAAAGGTATAGGTTTTGCCAAGAAAAAAAAATTAGCCAAAAAGATATGTAAGTTTTGCCAAAAGATAAAAATTTAGTTGAGAAAATAATAGTTTTTGCAAAGAGATAAAAAATTTAGTCAAGGGATATAGGTTTTGGTAAGAGAGAAAATTTTAGCCAAAATGATATATAAATTTTGCCAAGAGAGAAAAATTTAGCTAAGAAAATATATAAGTTTTTCCAAAAAAGAAAAGTTTAGCCGAAAAAAAAGTATTGCCAAAAGAAAAAAATTAGTCAAGAAACGTATAAGTTTTTCCAATAAAAAAAATGCAAAAAAAAAAATGCAAGTTTTGCCAATAGAAAAAAGTTTAGCCAAGAAAATATATAGGTTTTGTCAAGAGATAAAATTTTAGCCAAGAAGAAATATAGTTTTTGCCAAGAAAAGAAAGTTTAGCAAAGAAGAGATATAAGTTTTGCCAAGAAAAGATAGAAAGGGTAGGTAAGGGATTGGTTGTTAGTTGGTTGGGTTCAAGGTATAGGCTAAGAGATAGGTCAGTAGAGTAGGTAGGTTAATAGGGTAACTAGGTGGGAGGGTGTTATGGAGGGTCGGGGTTGGGAAAAAATTGGCCCAAAAAAAAAGGGTCAACGGTCAGCAGGCAAAAAAAAATGACTGTGGTAGAATGTTGATGAATGTAGGGTGAAGAAGCAGATGAAAAACACAGCCCATCCTGTGGACAGAAAGGCCAACTGGTGCGAAGTCATGGAGGCTGGTTCACTCTGGCCCCTAAGACGATCCAACAATAATTGGAGACAACTGTTCAAACTGTAGATTTTTTTCAGGTATGCTTGTTTTTTCAGTAAAAACAAATTGACAAAATGAATAAATGTTTTTTTTTTCAAAAAATGAATTCATTTAGTTTTTTTGAAATTATTTATATTTTCCATCATATACTGTAATATTGTGATATAAGTAGTGAAATTATTCAGAATGTAGGCTATGATAATTATGATGATTTTCAACATGTCATATTTTCACAAAATTTCATTTCACTATTTTGAGGATTATTTAATGATGAAACTGACCTTAGGGTAAGGTACTGATGATTAAAATGCAAGCATTTGGGGGTCATAAGACGCTAATTGCACTCAATAGCAGTTCCTTGAGGCAATAAGTTTTTGTTGCAATGAGGTTTGGCAGATTTAAGAGAGAAAAAAAAAGGTTTTTACTGTAAATACAAATTGGCTGGTTTTTCATTTTTTAAAAGCACGTTTGATTAGATGCATCATGGATGGTTAAGAACATTATTTTATTGCAATAAAGCGTGGCAGGTTTACATCAAACAGGAGAAACAAATTATTTACATTAAAAATGAGAAAATGTATAATTTTTTGGAAAAACTTGTTACGATCATATTTTTCTATGATTACCCAGTCAAAGTACAAAGAAATTCCATTCAATTAGCAATGGCAATGTCATTGTTGCAATAAAATTTGAAAGGTTTACATTTTTGTTTTTTTCATTTTTATTAGATGCATGATGGTGCATGTTAGAAAAAATATTGATTGCAAATAAAATTTGATAGGAATACTTAGGAAAAGGGGAAAAAAAGGGTTTTTATTGCAATAATGTTTGACAGGTTTACATTAAAAGAAGGACATAGAAGTCATTGCAACCAGTTTGGCAGGTTTACGGTGCGCAACTTGTTTTGGTGACTTTATTCAAGTACTGTTGTGGTGGGTTTCTTCATTAGATGCATGGATGGATATCAAGCCCCCCCCCCCTTCTCACTCATTTAGAGCAACCGTAGAAAATTTCTAGTGTGTATGGACGGCATGATTCTTAAACATAATAGTTCCTGTACAGAAGGGGCATGTATTGTTTGTCTTTAGGAAAAGAAAAAGCAATAAGTTTATAGTAATTTCATCAAAGCAATATGCCTATTTCTTGCTTCGCATTGCCCCAAGTTTTAGTCTTGCAACCTATACAAGCAGTCCAAAAGAGAAAACTACCATATACCTATTTTGGGACTATCCAAAGCTTAAGTAGTAATTTCATCAAAGATGCCTATACAAAAGAAAAATAATTGAACATTGTGGGTCCTCACAACTAATTAGCATGAGATATTAAATGAGTGTGCAAGTGCATAATATAAATTTTACTAATATATATAGGGGGTGTCAAATAAGCTTTGTGTAAATGTGAAGAAATTATTCTATGGCCAATGAAATTATTGAATTTGGTGGTCTGAGTAATAATTATTTATTATCTTGAGTGAACTAATAGTTAAATGTGTAATGGGGTTTGATAAGTTTGTGAGAATTTTAGAGGATCAATGGCAATGGTAAAAATGTATCATTATTTTCAAACTTTCAGCGAAATAAGGCTCTCTGTAAGTCTGAAGATTTGATTTTGAAGACAATGGCATTGTTGGATTCTGATGGGCTAAATTTGTTTTCTTAGTTGTCTGGAGTGAACTATCAGGTCAATGTGGAATAGCTATTGATAGACGGAGCTACAAGTTCAATCCGTAATAGTTATTTATAGACAGGGTTCTTGCACATTTCTTGTGCAATTTGTTTTTTTTCTGGTGAGTGGAGTTGAGTAATGGAACCAGGGTGGAGAGATTCTCGAAATAAGCGCTGCCTTGGCGATGCATTATGCAGTTATTTTGGGAACACCCTGCTCTGCTCCTCAGTGATTAGTGATTACCCTACTAATATCCTCCTTTTCACCACTGTTTTTCTTCATTTTTTTTTTTCATATTGAAAAAATTGGAAAAATATTTTAAAAGAGAAAATTTAGTCGGATTTACCCTTGAAAATCAAAATTTTCCCAAAATTTTCCCAATTTCTTTGTCCAGAAAAGGTGAAACTTCGCCAGAAAATAAGGAAAAGCTGCTTTCCACACCCATGATAATGCATGGGTGAAGAAGTTACAAGTGAGACAATCCTTCCAAAGGCCAAAGTGGGTACAACCCTCCCTTCCTTAGGTAGAGAGTAAAATAGTCATTAAAAAAAACTAAGAAAGCGGGGTGAGGAGATCGTGGCAGGATTCCAGCACAAGAAGAAGAAGAAGAAGAAAAATCCCAAGAAAAAAAAAGTCTCGACTTTGGCTGAGATCGATCGGGCTTGCAGACGATCTGCAGCTTTTTTCAGGTATGCGAAGAAATGCTGACAACTCTCATTTTGATGTAGCTCTTCTCGCTGTGAACAATGGTGAATGCTTAAAACTATCATATTTGATAATGCTCCTGCTGGGGGCTGGGAAGAATGATTGGTGAAATGCTTTAAAATTCACAATTCTTCATGATGCATTCTCCTGGGAAGAGTGATTGGTGAAATGCTTAACAAAACTCTCACTTTGGTGATGAATGATGCTCCTGCTGGGAAACAATGGTGAATGCTGAAATCTCTCATTTTTTATGCTGCTGCTCCTGGGAAGAATGGTGAAATGCTGAATAAAACTCTCGTTTCGCTCTTAATCTTCAGGTACTCCTTTGTCTTTTTCCTGCTGCTGCTGCTGCTACTGCCGATATTATTAGGATACCCAAATTATTTTACACCTGCTGCAATGCTTGCTCATGTGCTGTTTGTGCTCAGTTTGCTTCACTGTATCTCTGAGTATCTCTGAGCATTGTGGTACACTAGCATCGGGTGCTTGGTGGAAGAAGAAGAAGATATGGACGAAAGAATATATAGCAACTGTATCTGTTGTGGAGTTTAGAAGTCCCCCTTTCTTTGGAAAAGAAGGATGCAGTAACCCTAAAGATGGAAGAGACATTCTTGGGGTTGTTGAGGATTCTTGTTTCTCTTGTTTGTTTGTTTCTTTTTTGCACTCCCCCTGAAAGCTCTACACTTATGTGTCCAAAAAAGTCATACTCTTCTGCTTCCTGGGATTTGTGTTCTTCTGTATGTCCTTGAAGAACTTTCAGTGATGATCTGCAGTTTAAGGTGTCATTCATTTGACTTCAGGAGTTTTGTGCAGGGATTGCCATACTAGGGTTTGCAAGGCTTTTGTTTAGAAGTGGTTTTTGAGAGTGAGGGAAAGTGGCATTCCTTGAAGGTGATTGGTAAAGATTGTGTGGATCTAGCAGAGGAAGGCTTGACAAAAGGAACAACACACAGAGAGAGAGAGAGAGAGAGAGAGCATCATTGTCTGTCTATGTAAAGAAAGGAAGGGATTGCATGAAGTTGAGTGAGTTCCATGTCACATGTCAATAATTCAGATTTGTGCAATGCAGGGTTTGGAAGTGGGATTTCTGGACACCAAGGAAGAAAAGGCAAGAACAATGATGGAGTTGTACCATCAGACCTTGAGGTTTGAGTTTCTGATAGCTTCTGTTTCTGCATGAGGTTTTCTGAGGAATTCGACACACAAATAGAGACACGTGTGCACACGCACACACACACTCTACAAGAGACAATTTGAGATTTTGAAGAGAGGGGAGATAATGAAGGGAAAGAAAGATGGAGTAGGGATACGGGCAGGGCAGGCACTCTGGGCTCGAGACTACAGAGTAGCAGCAGCTGTGCTGTTGGGGATCACGTGTGGTGTCATTTGGGCTTCTTTACACCCTCATGGCTTCTTTACATCTTCAAAAACAGCATCACAGACCAATTTCCAAGGCAGGGGATCACAAGGGCAGGTCAATTTTCTTCTTATAGCTTTTGTGCTCATTTGAACAAGAGGATGAATGTCTCATATGTGTCTGCTTCTGTATGCTGTCCTTCAGGGACCAAACCCTAGAAGCAAAGAGATGAGTGGATATATTCATCATCACACAGGATTCTGAGATTAGCTCCAGCAAGAGTATACCAAGGTTCATGCTTCCTTGACAGTCCAAGAAATCATTCCTGGTTACAACCATGAATGTGCAGCAAGGAGATTCAGTCTGGAGTATGCAAATAAATTACAGAATTTGTCCAATTTTGTGCAGCCTTCGGATGGGCATGTCTTACTATTGGAGGCGAAGGTGTCAGTACTCCAAAGTGAGCTTGTGAAGTTGAAGACAGAGAACAAGAATTTGTTGTTGATCAAACAGCAAATGCAAGTTGCAGAGCAAGAGAGAGATGCTGCAAGGAAACAACTGTTAGAGCTGGGACCTCCACGTAAGGCAGGTCCATGGGGCACTGCGAAAAGTCTGCGCACCAATCAAGCTGTGCTGCCAGACGAAAGCGTGAACCCTGATCTTGCTAAACTTTTGCAAGATGTTGCTATTAACAAAGAGCTCATTGTTGGCATCTCCAACAACAATGTGCGCAGCATGCTGCAGGTATATTATCACGTATTTCCAACATGCCCCCACAATTGGTTATGCCTGCTTCTTGATGCTTGAGCTCCTCATACTGAACCTTTTGGAAAACATTGCTTTGCAGGTGTGGTTTGAGAGCATTCAAAGAGTTGGTGTGACAAACTATTTGGTGGTTGCATTGGATGATGAAATTGCTCAGTTTTGCAAGGATCACAAGGTGCCAGTGTACAGGCGCGATGCTACAATTTCCAAGGCACAGGCAAACACTGGTGATAACCATGCGATTTCAGGCCTCAAGTTCCATCTACTTCGTGAATTTCTCGTGCTGGGGTACAGCGTGCTCCTCTCAGATGTGGATATATTGTATTTCCAAAACCCATTCTCATATCTCCAGAGGGACTGTGATGTAGAGAGTATGACTGATGGGTATGACAATGCTACAGCTTATGGCTATGATGATGTTTCAGATGACCAATCTATGGGTTGGGCTCGTTACGCACATACGATGCGCATTTGGGTGTTCAATTCTGGCCTTTTCTACATCCGACCTACAGTGCCATCCATTGAGTTGCTTGATCGTGTTACTGACAGACTCTCCAAAGAGAAGGCTTGGGACCAAGCAGTTTTCAACGAAGAACTTTTCTATCCTTCACACCCAGGCTATGAAGGTCTTCATGCATCACGCCGTGTGCTTGACTACCTCCTCTTTTTGAACAGCAAGATGGTGTTCAAAATCCTACGTAAACAGGGGAACTTTGCACAATACAAACCCGTAACCATTCATGTCAACTATCATCCTGACAAGTATGATCGCATGGTTGCGCTCATAGATTACTTTGTCAATGGAAAGACTGATGCGCTGGATCGGTTTCCAGATGGTTCTGAGTGGCCTTCCAATGCTTCAAGATGAGTTATATTTATCTATATCAATTCAAAAGTGACCCCTTTTGGTTGTCAATATCCAAACATACACGTTCCCTTTGAACAGGAGGAAGCCTCATTAAAGTTTTTCAACTTATGTGATTATATGTAATAGTCCTGTTGAATTGCTACTGTATGAGTGTGCTTCTTCCTCTTTCTAAACTTAAAAAGGTTGTCACTGGGATGTTCATATATTGGAACCTAAAATCAGCAAACAAAGGTCTAGAGCGATTCTTTTGTTGACACATTGTGATTGTAGACCTAATTTTCTACTCATCCAGAATGGTTATATCTATTTGAACAAGCTGCACAGTGGGTAGCAGTTTTGCCAGTTGTGGCAAGTTCAAACCAGCAAAAGTTAAAATAGGAAATGTTGCATGGAGGCCTGATTTTTTCACTTAATCTAGATGTTTCTATCAAACTGTTTGAAAAACCTGCTCATTGTGCAATAGTTCTGCCAGTTATGGCAGACTCAAACCAGCACCAGTTAGAAGGGGAGACATGTCATGAAGACCTAATTTTTTGCTCAATCCAAATGGATATATGAAAACATTTGAAGAAGCTGCACATTGCATAACGGATTTTGAGAGGATGTTATGTCACTTTTGCGGGTTCCTTAAATTGCATGAATATTATCCAAGGTCTTCACTAATTACATGTACCTACCTCATGCCCATAATTTAAAATCGTAATTAGATGTCCTTGTCACTGGTCATAATTTAACACAATCTTCCTACTAAAAAATGTAAACCTCTTTTCTCAAAAATGTACCATGTTGCCTTTTTTTCATAGTGTATTTTTTGGACCCTTTGTCAACTAAAAAAGGGGTGGGCATACAAAGATTTGTAGCCACTCTAACCATCAACATAGATGGAATAGAATTTTATTCACACAGAGTCCAAACGAAATTGATAATTAGCATAGATATCGGTTAAACTCAATCTTGAGGCAATGCCCAACAGAATACAAGCACAACATGATACAAGCAACAGTAAAACTATAGACATTGATGGATCAGCACACTCCAGACCTCCTCTAAAATTGGGCTATCATGATCTTTAGTTGTGATCATTCTAACAACACACTCAAACAATTCAAACACTATGTCCCCTTATTCTTTTATTGAACCCTAATTGACTTATTAACTTGAACCAGAGGTGGAGATTGATACTGATAAGCAAGTACTCAACTTCATTGGCTGAACACTTCATAGTCTTCAAATTTCCCAAGTTTTCCCAACTATCATGAATTATCCCTATCGAGTCTCTGCAGACTGGAATTCTGCTTCTTAACTCCAGTGTAGTGGAAATCATGAAGAAAACTAACAGAACAACAAACACCAATCTCGGGCATTCTTCCCAAAAATTGGCACCTCGCATCCAAATCTTACAACAATCACAATCACAAAAAGATGAATCAGAATACTCAGTTTCCTTCCTTGTCATCCATATGAAACGCCCCATCTTACTTGTGGCAACATTGATGCATCTCCATCACACAACCGGAAAAAAACCACGAAAACCACGCTCCATCACCGAAACATGTCTGAATGTCGTCAAACATGAAGAGCCGAAAGCTCATAACCTGCAAACAACAAAACTTCACAAAAACAAATGAGGAATTACAGCTTCCTCAAACTCTCATGATCACCGTCTCCAATTTTGGCACTTCCTGCCAATCACATTCTACACAACATTTCATACATTATGGCAACTTTTCATTCCACTTTCCAATTAGGTCATATTCACATAGTCAAAAACCTAGACACAGGTCCACATCACACCTCATTGTCTTAAAGATGGTGTGGATTTTGCAATGGCTTGTCAGAGCGCCTTACGATCAGTAGAAGGTGCTTCTCAAGCTGGCAATGGAACTTCCACCCATTGGATGTTATTCTCTAGGCTATCATTGATTTTTTTTCTTTTTTCTTCTTTTCATTTTCTCTTCAATTTTTTCATTTTTTTTTCAGGCTCTGATTTTTTTTAAACAAAAGATTTATTCAAGATTATGATAATACATTTAAGGCAGATTCCTACAAGAAGGAAAATCAGAAATCCTATTATTTTTAAAATGGAAAAAATTACAGAATTAAATAAAACCCAAGGTTAAAAAATAAAAAGAATTAATCTTGCTATTTTCCAAAGTACTCCTATGCTTGCACAAAAAGGATTCAAAGAGAAAGGATGTGGATCTAAACACTGAATGTTCTTTGTCTAGACTGCACCCAATCCAAAATCCCAACAACAAATACCAAAAATCCAAAACCCCCCATTTGATGTATGCAAATCAAGGCAATGCTCCCAAAAGGCCTCCCATTGATCAACCATCATGAGTACAATATTGCAAACAACCCCACACTTATCTTTCAACAATCCAAACCCAAACCCTTGACATCTTTATGAAATTAAAATTTTTATCTCATGTTATCATCCTATCCACATTCCCCCAAAACTTTTATTATGCAAGTGTTATAGCAAGCAAAGACGCTCTTGCATAACAATTTTTTTCCAAAAGTAGTCTACAAAACAAAGATGAAACAAAAACTATCCCTATTTATTAATTACTTTTGGCGGGATTAAACTAGGGATAGATTTTGGATCAATAACATAGTTGTGGCAATAGTACAATTGTGAAGCTAGTAGAAAACATGGCCAAACACTTCGTTGACATTGATAATATCAAACAAAGGATGAGAATGGATGGCTTGTAATACGTCCTTGTATTTTGGTAGTTCCTATTGGAACAAATTATTTTAGAATTGTTGTCAAGGTCAATGTCAAATCCATTCAATTTTCGTACATGTATCATGACCTTCTTTCAATCTATGGAAGTAACAATTTAAAAACTATGGTTATAACCTTCTTTTGATCAACAAAAGTAGCAATGATGAAAATTCCTATGCTAAAAGGAGCACCATCCTTGACATCACCAATTGCACCAGTATTTCAAAAAGTCAAGATAACACCAACAAAGCCATCATGGTTGGCATTAATATAAACTCTCACACAACTAGAAACCATCACTAAAGAAAAAGCCACATCACATGATCTTCTCAAACATGAAAACTCTACAACATAAAACTTAAATAACTAAAAAAAAAGACAAATATATTTGCAAAAATTAAAAGTCATTCACATTTCACATAACAATGTAAATGAAATTATCTTAGGTTTTCAAATGTAGCTTTCTCTTTGTAAAATGCTTCTTCATATTGTAACAAATAATCATTCTTTAATTCATCATTTATAATCATTTGTTACATTGCCGTCATGTAAATGCTTATTTGTCACAGGCACAAAATCAACCAAGACTACAAGATCTTCTAACCAAAATGAAAATGAAGTAGGCTTAGTTTTAAATTCAGATCATGAAACAAAACAAAACAAGAATAAGAACACAACACATGAAATAATAATCCAACAAGATTTCATTGCAAAGAATAAACAAAAATAGAACAAGGTTATGATAAAAAAAAATGTACCCAAAATTGATGTTGAACTGATTAAAAGTAATGGTGAATTCTACCTCTATTTATGCCCCTTAGGCACCTAGTTTTAGGAAGTTTTTCAAAAAGCTTCCAATCTACATCTGGCCCATATTTATCTATGTGCACTAATGTACACCCATGTGTGAATTATGAGTGGATTAGAATTTAACTAAGAGTGAACTCAAATTTAACTAAAAATGAACTAAAAATAAATTAAAAGTGAACTAAAAATTAACTAGGAATGAACTAAGAGTCAATTAAAAGTGAACTATGAGTTAAGTGGAAATGAACTAGAACATAATTGCAAGTTTACTAAAAGTGAGCTAAAACTAAATACAAAATTAAATACAAATTTATTACAAATCATGTTATGAGTGAACATTCAAATGAATGAACCCCATGACATTAACATCTATGACATTATCAATCTAGTTGAACTTATGTCACATAATGAAAAAAATAACAAACCAAATTTCAAAAACCAAAAGGCACATTGGTAAATTTTTTTTAAAAAAATCAAACAAAAAAAATATTAAAAATAAAACTAAAACATCTTAACTTCCCATGTGAGATTGGGTTTTTGTGACTAATTCCAATCACAATCAAATGAACCAATGGTGACAAAAGATTTGACCAAAAATGGGCCTTTTACGATCATTTTGATTTTTTCATAGAAGGATTTTAGGAAGGATTTTTTTTTGCAACACATTTCTTAAAATATTTACAATTCTCCCAATAGATTACATGATTTGTGTTATGCATTTAAAAATAAATATGAATTGTTTAAAAGTGTACAAATATTATTAGATTCTATGTTTCGTTTTTAAAAATGATCAAAATTCCAAATTGTATTAAAATATTTTAATTATTGTAATTTTTTGTATTATAAGCCACAACTATGTTCATATCTCATACACATTATGACCCATTTACATCTAACAAATGATTATTGAAATTTGAAGATTTTAAAATTATATTTTGAATTTCCAAAAATTTCAAATCTGAAATATTTAAATTATGCGTGTTTTTTGAATGTGGATGGTAGGTTATCATCATTTCAATTTTTTTCCATCACTTTTTATATATTAAAAAATCTTAAAATTTTTGCTTTATAAAAGTGAGTTTTTAGAGTTAAAATTCAAAAGTCATTTATTAAAATCAAAATTCAATTTATTAAATTAAATGATTAAAAAAAATTCAACACTCATATAAATCATTTGGCACCAATTTCCTTGATCAACATGAGATTAAAGTGGCATTACACAAATATGTGTGACAAAGTTAACAATTTTTTGATTGTCCAACATGATTTTTGGCCCATTTGACTATGATTGCACTCATAACCTTTTCCATACAAGTGATGCTAACACTTTTACCCATTTTATTGGACAAAATTTTATCCTTCAATTCAAGAATTTTTATAAAAAGTTCATAATAAAGCTAATTATGATTAATTATAGACATCATAAACCATACCTAATTTGATGTTTTCCACTTAGGCTTAACATTTAAGAATAATGGATGCAACCTAGGATTGCTATAAAACCACTTGGTAGGATGGCATTGAGCTAACTTTTAAAACAATTTTTTGTAAGTAAAAATGATGTCATCAACAAGACAACTAACCATAGGAAAGTGGCAATTTGTGGAACATCTAATGATATTGATGCATCGAATCTTTGAACCTCCCTAACAAAACCTAAAAACAACATTAATAGGTAATGACCATAAAACAAACTTTTTAAAATCAACATTGTGGAGTTTAAAACACTCTTGATAAAAAATTATGAATATAAAAAAATCTCAATTTGAGATTCAAACTAGATGGAGAAATAGGTTGAAATATAACTTGTGTTAATATTCTGGGTTGTTGGAAAATATGGTGTCACTTTTTGCTTATTTATGGACTTTTTGCAAAATGTACTTTATTCAAATGTCACAAACGCATTGTGAAATTATCAATTTGACAAAAATATTTATGAATAAAGATTTTCAACTTGAATAAAAATATTTATTGAAAGGTGAAACTCAATAAACATACACCAATCATATAGTAGTGGACTTTTAAAATGAACATTTGGACTATATTTTTGGTTTTGCATTAACATTCAAATGCGTTTTTTTATTATGATTTCATCTCAATATTTTTTATAATGACTCAATGTATGATACATGATGGAAACTAATAATGAATGGAACAAATTATTTTTAAAAAAAACTAGCAAATAACCTTGGATTTTTGAATGATCATATTTGGACCTTATTTTGAAAAGTTTTTATCTTATTCATTTTTTTTGTTGGATTGATATTTTTTTCGCCCCTAACATGTATGTGAAAAAGCAGTTTAAAAGGTTGCATTTCCTATGGACTTATTAGTTGATTAATCATCACATAAAGCCCATTCGACATTGGTTTTTAATTATTTTTCCCATTCTAGTGTAAAATTATAATTTTTTTGAGATTGGGACTCTTGTGGCTTTTGAACCACCCTAATTTGCATGCACCTTTCTTTGTTCATTCTTTTTTAATCGATAACATTTCAGATTTTTTAATAACCTTTCCATGTCCAATAAATGATGATTGAAAAGTTGTTTCATTGCTAACAACATTAACCTAATGGTACTTTGGATCAACATTAAAGATGTTGAATGAAACTAAATGTGTTTTATTAGATTGCTACATTGTTTTTGCCTTTGCCATATCAATCTTCCAATACCTTTTATCAAGGATTGGATGTTACAAAAAAACCACAAATAGAAAATAAAACATAGATGTTGCAAAAATAAAAACTTTAAACTCTGATATAAAACAACAAAAGCCCTAAAGCATCTTCACAAACAAGAAAAATGCTAAGTCTTCAACCCTTTTTGCAAACAAAAAAAAGTAAAATGAAATTCAAAAATTTAAATAGGAAACAATATTTTGTTGGAAGGTATAAGCTATCATCTTCTTTTGCAACTTGCACCACAAATAAAAAAACATGTCCACCATATATTTAATATATTCATCATTTTCAAGATTTGTAATTGATTTTTGCATGTCAAAATCACAAAACACTTGCCATTCATTAAATGCATTCTTCACTCAAGTTCAACATGATTCCGTGTTTTCCAACCTCCTTTGGTCATATTCTCTATTTTTTTTTTATCAATATTTTAAAAATGATACTTCAACAATGGCTCCTTAATAAGAGATTCACATTCAACCCCTTCAAAAGTGTTAGATTTAGAAGCAACATGTTCATAGCTATTATGATCAACAAAAAAAGAAATAACAACAGCCTCGTGGCTATAATCATTTAAAAAAATCAAATACAAAAAGATCAAAATCTTCAAGACTCAAAGGAATAAAAAGATAAAAAAATCTGCAAACATATCTAGATCTATTTCAAGATCCAACTTCAAAGAAGTAAAAGAAGATTCAGTAGGAGACTCATGCAAGTAATCAACACCCTACACACACAGATCTCACATTTGTCACTAGACCACCAAAAATCATAACCAACCTTAGTGGTAAGTGTTGGTGTAAGCAATCTAACAAGAGAGGATCCATAAAGCTTAAGGTCTAACAAATGACTAGGTGGAATAATTTATGTAAGTAAGGTGTCCTTCAAGACTTCAAGAACAAGATGTGTAAAACCCTTGTTACATAGATTTTTCATGGTAGTCGACATTGTAAAAATACAAAAGCAAAGAAAAAATCACAAGAAAGAAAAAATAAAACTCATGAAAGCAAATAAATGTAATGTAAAATCTAGAAGAATTACACCTACACAACAAAGAAAAAAACCAAGAAACTTTGGAATTTGCAAAACTGAAACTAGAACACAAAACCCACGAATCAAACAAATGAATTAATGAAACAAGCAAAGAATTTCAAGAAGGTAGCAGGAAACAAAAAAACAAAAAAATGCACCAAAATTAAAGGGCAAAGAAGAGCAAAAACATGTGTACTGCAAAAACAAGCACCATGTCAATGCAATGCAGCAAGCAAGAGACACATATGTGGACAGAGACGAAGCATGAAGACCCAACACGAAGAAGGGCAACAATATGCCAAGCAAAGAGAATGAGAGTGCTGGCACTGCAATGTAGTGAAATGAGATGTGCGAAGCAAAAGAGAAAATAGAAAGACTAAGGGCGCTAGACTCAAAACCAAAAAAAACAGAGCCTGGAAAAAAACGCCATGGAGCAAAAACACGCATCACCGAGCAACGCCGGAGTCACCACACCAAGCGGAGGGTGATCGACTCAAAATTGGGAAGTAGCGCAATGAGTGTATACCCGGTAATGATCACTGGTCCCGAAATATGTCGATACAAAAGTGCGGAGCTGCAACACCTTTGTAGGATCCGCTATACGGCAGAAAAAACGGTGGGAAATAAAAAGAAAGGACGGGGATGGTACTGCACACCCTTCTCCTGTACATAATCCTCCTTTTCAAAAAGATGAGGCAATTCCTTTATGTGAAGAGAATGTACATACCCCTTACCATTGGATCAGGAACTACAGGCAAACCCAGTAAGGCTTGCCTGCAAGCTTACCTCACACAACGATCGAAGGGCTTTGCCCATTCTCTAATACATAATGGCTGTGCATAATGGTTCTGCTGGCCTGTTATGGCAACTTCAAACCATCATCAGTTCAAATAGGAAACGTTGCATTGAGACCTAAATTTCTACTCATGCATGTGGATACATGAAACTATATGAAGAAGCTGCTCATCATGCAATTGCTGTGCCAGTTATGGCAAGTTCAAACCAGCACTAGTCAAAATAGGAAATGTTCCATGAAGTTCAGGAAAAAAAACCTCAGAGTTCACAGTTGCACCTGGTGAACATTCCTCAAAACATGAGCCCAAATGAAAATTACATTGTTCCCTAGTCTCTACCTTACAGGCAGGGTCCAATAAAATATGAGTTACAAGTAGTAAGTTTGAGGAGGAGGATGACCTGATAATACCTCGATGAAGACATAGGTTCTGAGACAAGCCAAAGTAAGGAGCTTACATGAATGCTACACAAAACCATACTGAATCTGTGCCCCTGTAATGAAGTTTGGTTAGCACTCCTGTAGACTACTAGCACACTCCAACAACCTCAAAAAATCTTCCATCCTCCTCCTATGCCTTCTGGGTTACACATTAAACCTACACTGCTTGCAGTTTACTTAGGAATCAAGGAGCTATGATTTTGAATTTTATGACCTAGCTATAATATCAGTATTGTGAATTGTAGCATGCTATAACCGCTTCCAAATATTCAGATCTTAAATGTGAAAAGAAGATGCCAGTCTTGACAAGAACTTGTCCTGTGATGATGCTCTGCAACATGCTTCTTTGCCCAGCAAGATCAAGAAGAAAACTTTCAGATAAACTCCAGCAAATTCTTGAAGTTCAAATCATACAAATACTCCATTGCATTTGTGTGAGACAAAGAAAACCAACAGTCAAAATACCTTGGTCTCACAAGACTCTGAAACACTCTGACAGATTTTGCTGCCAGTATTACCCAGCATATCACCCAAGTCTAAACCACAGTTTTAGCATAATTCAGAAACTAATGTCCTTGGCCCTAATGTGGCAAAAAACAGTTCTCTTGCTAAAACATGAACGATGTCCACAAGAAGAAATGCAGAGAGACAAGCAATACACAGAATCAGCAGCAGATGGACTTGGAGAATCTAAACTGCATCAAGTTCAACCTGACTGACACTGCATGTATCCCCAGAGTAATCTCATCTCTGTCCAGACTCAAAACAGCTGTTCCAGACTACTCACCCAAATTGCAAATGACATAGGTAGAACCTTTTAGTTCTGAAACATGCTGTTCCGCAGCTTCTAGTGGCAAAGCTGTACTGATATTTGCCCAATGTACCACATACTGTAAGTATTGCTTGACGTAGAAAATCTGTTAGTTGTACCATAGCATAAAAATTACATGATACATGCAGTACAAAATGTTCAGGAACACAATCAAGCATTTTTATAACTGGTACACCATGTTCAAATGGGATCAGGTAGAAATCTCTACACATCTCACATTTGTCACAAAACTCAAAAATACTAATGGCGCCTCTGATGCAAACAGGGCTTGAAACACTACTTGCCTACGCCTCCCTCTGCAACCTCATTCAACACCTGAACATTAGGCAGTACAGGATTCCAACAACTATGGTGGCAAACAAATCAGCTAAAATGGCCAGGTTCTACCCATTACAAAGGTTGTGATCTAAACAGCTACTCCTGCAAATCCCTCATACTCAACAACAATACAGCATTTGCCTGTCCTCAGCAGAAACTAAATGTGATCACTAAAAATCCTATTCAGAAACTTAAGTGGTTAAGACAGGAATCAAAATATGTCAAGACTTCTACCCAACTTAGGAAAAAATGTGAGATGGTAATACTGTGGCCAAAATAACCTGAACAGATTGTAAGTTGGGACTTATGATGATGTGAATGAGTACCTGGTCAAAAATTCTCTTCAAAAGCTCATCACTAATGTAGGGTCAGGGGCCTTATTTACAAACAGACAAGCCAGGGGTTCAGTAAAATAACAGGGCCAGAGATTTAGAAGAACCAAAGAAGAGAGTAGCTGTAGAGAGAGATGTGATAGTTGCTACTCCCTTGCACCACCATTAACAGATGCATTGACAGCCAAGGAGTTGTTTTTGAAGTCAATCAATTGGTCCTTTCCTGCAAGCAGTAATCTTGGTTCACCACTCTCAACAGGCACCTCAGACTTCTTCATTTTACGCTTAATATGTGTGTCTACTTCAACATTTTCCTCAACTGCCCCCATTTTCCGGAACTTTGCCACTCTTTGCTTCATCAACATCTCTGGCTCCAATTTTAGCAGTTTCTGTTTATGGACCACATGTGACTGATATAAGTCCAGCCATTCAACAGACAGGCAAAAGCAAACTAAGTGAAAACATGCACAAATGATGAACTGACATAATGCAGCAAATGAAACAATTCAGGCAAGGTCGAATGGTCAAACCACTATGACAGATGATTGACTAAACATAAATGATAATGTACAGTAGAATTGATTACTACCTGATTACTAACCAGAATAATAAAACCACAACTGTTAAGAGAAGAGGCAAAGACAATCACTCACATGCATGTGTTTCATGATGACTGCTTTGATGTTTTTAGAGGTTTGTAATGGATCTGAATGAGCTCCTCCTAAGGGTTCCTGCAACACCCATTAATTACAACTCTTGAAGAGGTTCAGAAACCTTCAATTAAGGAAGCACTACTTAGTACTAAATAATTTTACTCAACCAAAAGTCACATGACCTGCAATCAAGGCGAACAGTATGGATGAGGCAATGAAGGATGATATATGTACACATAAAAAGGTCATGAAAATAATTGAGTCATACCGGAATGACCTCATCAACAACATCTAGCTTCTGAAGTTCTGCTCCAGTAATACGCAGCGCCTCTGTGGCCTACATGAGGGCAGGTTATTGTTACAATCTGGAGATTGATTTTGCTTCAAGAGGATTGTACTTGACCCCTAAAAAAGTCCTATGTAACTGATCAGCACCCCGTACTTTGACTGCACTCACATGCCCCTGCTGACCACCCAGGGGCACCACATTGCTGCTTCACATTGTAAGTGGGCCACTCCAGAGGAGACCATAAATCAACCGTGGATTCTTGGGGCTGCAGATGCCAGCCCCCTTATTGTGAGCACATTTGGGATCTAGGATCTAGAGTTCCAAACATCAGACACAGGCCCACCAAGCAAGATCAAAGACCAGCCAATTCTTACATGAATTGGGAAGGTGCAAGATGTCTGAGGGGATCATCCCCCTGGTAGTGATGAGCTCCCATGACTACCCACTCACTTCATCAGCTCCTAACAGTAGGTGTAGATTAGTACATAGTAATCTGCCCAAAACTTTAGGCAAACCATTATACAAATCTGCATCCCAAGTTTCTGTAGCATCTCCAGACGCAACATGGAAACTCTCTCATGCGGTTGCCTAGTACTCAAGACAGTGTGCTAATTATGTGGCTCAATGAATGCTCAATAATTAGAAATAACTGACAGAACTGGAACTAAACTTGCAACAGTCATTTTCCATTATAAAACAGTCTCAAATTTTTAAGATCAAAAGACTCATTTAAATTTGATGAGTAAAACCTACCAGGGGCGCCGCTGCAGCTGTTTTCCACAGAATAGCAGCACAAGCTTCAGGGCTGCAACATCCAATACCCACAAGCACCAATTCATTTACTATATATTTTGTCAAATAGCTGCTGCAACATATAACACTGCCGAGTCTGACTTGAGTGAAAACATTTGCAGCAATCATGACCCATCAATCTTAAGACTGGTCTCTTTCTTTGACAGATATGAAGGTAATAAATGTGAACTTCTCTGGTCAGGCACTGGAGAAGCATGAGACAAGAAAATCCTAATACAGAGATTGGCAGCATTCAGGCATGAGCACCTAGCGCATGCACATAATAACTCCAATTTTCTCATGGATGACACAGAGCTCTGTACCACAGCTGCAAACTAAATCAAAAGACACAATTTTACAAGGAAAGATGGGATCTTTCATGAAGTTATTGAACCCACCTGGCAACATAGTAAACTGCATTTTCAAGCATGAGCATTTTATCACAGCACCCTATGGCAAGTGCACCACCAGAACCACCTTCCCCAATCACAGTTGTAATAATTGGCACACTGAGGCCAAACATCTCCCTCAGATTGAAAGCTATGGCCTCCCCCTATAACAATTAGACTGAGAGCAAATCATATTACAGAATCAAACATTTAACCACCACTGAATAAATCTTGAAACTAAAAGGTGAGATATAGCTACTAGGATTCAAAACCACACAACTATCACAGCACTCACCAGATAATTTAGTGGTTGGGCCACATTATAGCTCATAGGAAGTGCCTAATTTGCAAATAAGGGATCACCAGGGCAAACATTCATATTCCGTCTATTACAGAGAAATCAGGAGACGGGGCAATAGGGGTTTGTTACATGTAACTATCTTAGGTAAGTTGCCATGTGACACCCTATTGGGTGATCCATGCAGAGCAAAGAGACAGAATCCATGACACTGTTTCCTATCAATGCTTTTTTTCTTCACCATATGGAACCTCCTGTAAATTTAGGTCTCCTTCAAAAGAAATAACTCCAACATTGATATCCAATTCTGTGCAAATTTTCCTGATGGCCACCTATTATCAAGAGAGAAGTATGAAGAACAAAATTGTGGTTTAGGTCTGATTTCACAATATCTTTAGATTGCATTGAAAACCTGGCAAAACAACAGTCAGCCCCATAGTGGTTTGCAGGCACATAGATGAAAGAGGCTTTTGCACAGAAGCTGTAATTTTAGGAAGGGGGATGGAAATCACCTGACCAAGTTCTTCTGCTTTGATGCCTGCATATGCACCAGGGGTGTCAATGAATGTAAGAATTGGAAAACCATGGTGATCAGCATGTCGCATCATTCGTAAAGCTTTCCGGTATCTGTAAGTCCCAAACAAAATATCCAAGAACATGAATAGTAAGATGAGCTTTGCAAGTGGAACATGAAGACCCTACAGTTGACCATTGTACCTAGGAAAGTTATTAGTACCCCATTTCTGACCTCTAGAGCAACAATATACAACCAAAAAGCCACAAATGGCAATCTACTGTACCCAGCTGGTTCCTACCCAGCCCTTGCTATATATTATCCCAAAAAGCTGTTCTAAATTCCATCTCCAGAATGCATACATGCAGGACCATCACCGAATCAATCATCATTTACAAATTATGAACCTTTCTCTGTTTATAAGACTAACTAATTTATCATAGCACTGTGAGAGCATACCCATTAGGAGTGGGCATCGCAAAGTTACGGTAAATGTTTTCCTTTGTATTCCGTCCCTTTTGGTGACCAATGAACATAAAGCTCATGTCATCCATTTTCCCAATACCACACACCAAAGCTGGATCATCATACCCAGCTCGATCACCATGAAGCTCCACCCACTGAATAGGCATACACATCACATCAGGTGATAAATAAAAAAGCTAATAGGATGCCATAAAAGTCAAACGTTACACAAACCTACATACAAACTAACACGAATAGCAATGACAATAAAATTTTCAACCCAGTCCAAGAAATTTACAGATAAAAATACCAGGAAGGAAAAATTGCAAACTTCAACTAGAAGTGACGTATTATAACCTTGTCTGTTATGTTGAGCACATGATCCAGAAAAGTAGGACGGTGAGGGTGGCGAGCCACACTCAAGCGTTGGACAGCTGTCAGCCCCAGGTATAAATCCCGCCGTACCTGAGACAAATGAAGCTTGCAAACATTGATAACCCCATTGAGATGCCTACACATTGTAGATATCTCAACATCTAACTGCAGGCTAATCAGTACAGTAACAATAATCCAGAAACAACACAAAGAATCAGGATACAGCCTGGACTGCTAAGGATCTTTTAGCGCATCGATGTTGTGAGATAATCCATGACTTCCAAACTGAAAAGGACCTGGTCATATTTTTCTTCAAGTTCCTTGATCTGTTCACTGAAGTCCATGCCTGTCTTGTTTGCAAGCTCCCTCACCTGCCAGAAATGCAGACACAAGTAAATGTGATAAAATCCTGAAGGAGAACATAGAAGGGTGATAATCTGTTTCCAAATATCAGGTTGCACAAAAAGTTAGTGTTACATTATGTGTCTACTGAAGCATGGCTATGGTTCTCCCATATCTATGAGACTGCAGCAAAAATGTTACAACAACACATCAAATGTAAGCATTGTGTTAGTTCCCACCGACCAAAACAAACACCAAAAGGATGAGTGCTGTCATGACCTTGTGAATGTCACAGACAAAGTATCTGACCATCACCTTCAACATGAATGGCAGTGACTAACTGCCATTAATTCCCACTCCACCCACCTGCCAACAGTGTAGATAAGTGTATAAGAATCTGCTCAAGATTTCAGGTAAACACTTATACCAAAACCTGCATTCTGAGTTTCTTGTGCAGTTCTTGAAGCAACATGAACATTCACTTGTTATATCAGCTAACACTCAGGAGGCATAGCTAACTGAAAAAGTAAATAGTGTCCTCATTCAAGTAGCAACAAGCTTGTGAGGGCACACTTCAAGCTTCATTTCATCTTAGCTTGCCCCTGTACAAGCAAGCATCCAAGCTTAAGCATGGATATAGATACCACAGTAGGAAATAACTTGCTGAGCCTGTACCATTCCTGCATTCAATTAGGCAACTATCATCATTGAATTTTTGGTTAAACATGGCTAGACTCTGACAGAACAATTTAGTGCTTCAGAGATGTACAGCAATTCAGTCCAAGTCCAGGAAATTTTTGCACTGCAGTACAGGGAAGGGCCTACTCTGTCTGTCTTGTTGTCACCTGCTACTGTGGTGTCCGGTTTGGACCCAACATCAGGAGCATGTTCTGTCTCAAAGAGCCATAGGCATGAAAGCTGGCACTGACCCCATGTTCATAATTTCTTACAGGACAGTTCCTCCCGAAAGCAGAGTACAGGTGAACAGAGTGTTTGTGAAAGACAGCAGAATGCACCATCTAGTAGGGAAGTATTATCTTCACTACAAGAGGCCATTCTGGGTTCAGATGCAAGTCTTCACCAGTGAACTGGTCTCTAGTCTATATTCTGAACCATTCACTCTAGATGTTGGCCCATTACACAATCCATTGTACATGGATACATGCAGAAACCCTAAAACCTCTGTGGAAAAGAATGTGAGGCTTGCATTTTCAGGGTTGGGATTGTGGCACATGATGTCAATAAAGCTCAGTGCACATCAGAAGAAGGAGCTTAGGTATTGTGCATGCCTACAAACACTCAGACAAAAAACCTATACAGCATATCAGTTTTTTGTACAAAGATTACATAATACAACATCATAATCTGGAGAAAACTACTGGCTTTAGGCTTTAGAATTCATCTCGAGCGGGGACTAACAACATTATGGCCAGCAAATGATGCATTCACTCCATAGCTTTGCAGAAATTGCACAGAAATAGGCCAGGAAATTTTCTCAGAACGGCCAGACGAAATCTGAGAAAGTAGACGTGGATTGAAGGCTTCGTGGATAAACCAGTGGAGAGAAGCTTGGAAAGTGGAAAGGATTGGAGTAAAGAAGGAACATACCTCATCAATTTTGTTTTCAAGGTCGATGAGGGGATGCTCGAAAGGAAGCGGAAAAGGTTTGGGCTTATTAGGCAGAGGCTTGAATCTGTTCAGAAACGCCAAAGCGCCGTCCATCTCTGCACCCGCAGGGATTTTCTCAGGCCATGGATACTCCGTCTCTGAGCTCTTCTTCCCCTTCGTTATCTTCGCTGATATGGTAAGCTGCTGCTGCTGCCGCAGCCACCTCTTCTTCTCCGTCGCCACTGAGGTCCTAAATGGTAATAGCTGGCCAGTTACAGCGCAGCTTCTCGAGCTCTGGAGCAAACATTGCTCCCTTACTCCTCCACCTCCAACTTTCTGACATCGTAATGTGAGCAAATCCGCGGACAAAAAACCGCAGAAAGAAACCTCGACAACGCCTATCAACCCCATACCTATCTGCACAATTCTCAAGCACCTTAAGAAGCTCAGAAACTCAGACAATAGCCAATGTGTGCAACCACACGATTTGAAGCTTGTACTGCGATAAAGCTACTACAGCAAGCAAGGAAGGAGGAGGAGGTGAGCCGGAGGAGAGAGCGGAAGGACTGAGAGGAAAAGGAAGAGCGAGCGGACTTTCCGATGCAAGCGCTTAATGAACCAAAAGGAAAGGAAAAAAGAAAGAAAACAGACAAGAAAAGCAACAAAATAGAATGCAAGAAAAGGCGTTGAAGATGAAGAAGCAAGGGGCAGAGACGCAATGCAGAAGAAGACGAAGAAGACGGGAGAAGAAAAAAAGCTGGCCGGAGACCGAATGCGCTGTGAGCGTTGATGACAAAAACGAGGACAAGTAAAGTACGTAGCCTTCGTAGTATGAAGGAAAAAGATGTATGAATAGATGGATGTATGTATGTATGTATGTATGTATGTGGGTACTTTATTCAACACTGGTTATTACTTGATCTGTCTCAGGTTAGAATTTAACTTCAGTATGTGCCATTCACACCTAGTGTTATCATGTTGTTTAAGTCAATGTGAAAGACACAAAATTCTATTGAGCATTTACATATCAGATGTTACTTAACAAAACAACAAAAAAAAATAAAATTGATCATGTGTCAACCCCTTGCTTGCATGTAATGTTAACTCAAAGTTATGTGAACATCAAATTTTCAATAGAACATTGATTTTTTTTTTAAAAACAATGTTACGTAAAATTGCACAAAATGAAGCATGTAAATTTGAGGGAGACATTCGATATTCCTCCATGAGCTTTGTTTGATGCATTATTCAAGTTTAAATTTTTGTAAATTTAATTTGATTATATGAACGATTATATGTTCTTATGCACAATTTGTTTTTCTCACCATTAAAACTTTAAACTTGTTTAGCAAAATATGTTAATTATTAGTTATATTGTCAGTAACTAAAATTTGAACGCAAGATTTCAAGAATTAAAAAAAAAACACCCAACACTAGCATACTTTATGGCATTTATTAAAGCAATATTTACAAAATGAATTAAAAAAAATCATAGAACATTAGTCAAAGCTTTTGCATTCACATTGTCACCTAAATAGTAAAATCAACAAAGTTCATTGGGGTATGTTTAGCATCTACAAGTAAGTTACTGATAAGTTCACACTTTCTATTTCTATTGTTGCCTTTGTGCAAACAACAAAGCTTATTTACTCTACACATAAGTAGGTGCACTTTACAAATTGTTTTGAACAAAAATGTAAAAATTGCATATCAAAGGATCTTGCCAATTACTAGTTAAACAAAAAATGATAATTACCATTTAAAAACACAAATAAAAAAGAAAACTATTGGTTAAACATTGAAATCTCAAAAAATAGTACAAAGGAAAGAAAAAAAATTCTGATTTTTTATGAGGTAAAAGGAAAAAATATGAAAACAAGCAAAAATTAAACCCAAGGAAGCATATGCCTTTCTTGTTTCTCCACTTTGTTCATTACTATTTATCAAAATAGAAAAAGATTTTCTCAAGTCCAATCCTTCTATTACATTTTTCTTTTTTCTTCATTTTCAAAGTGGAAAATCCTACCTTTACAAGAAAATTACAATTTTCTATATCAAAATACACACAAAAAATCTAATCTAAAAATACATACATGAAAAAAAACACCTTGTTACACTTTGCTTTTTCCACAAGAAAAACCTCACACACATATTCCTCCAACTTCTTAGTATAACAACCAAGTATGGCATGGCAAAGATGAATAAAGATAGAACAATATAGTCCTCCCTCTTTTGATTTCAAGACTCCCCCTTATCCCCTTCTTTTACAAAAGTGGACATGTTTTAAATCATTTTTCAAAATCAATCCCACTAAAGGGATGGTTAATTAAGCTACCTCATTACTTTTTAAATTATAACCTTGCATAGTGCAAAGCACTTGTGGCAAAAAAATTGCAATAAAAAGCTATGATAGAAAAATATAGGAAGCAATTCATGGTTCTCATCAATAACATTATTTTAAAACTTTGATAATGCATAGAAATCACAAGAATGTAAGTTTCCAAACTCTTTAAACCTTGAACCCTCTTAAAACTCCTTCAATTTGGAACCTCTTAAAACTTGTAAAAACATATCCCACATAAGACATGCATTTAGAATTGAAAGATAAAAGATAAAATCAACAAGATTCAATTTTTAACATCATCTTATTATGTCTAGTGACTGCTGAAATGAACAAAATGAGCAAAATGAGGCAATTGTGATAATATTAATAAACTTACAATGTAGTGAAACAAATTCTAGAGAACAAATTACAAAGCAAACACACATGCCATATGGGAAGCCAAAAAAACCAAAAATTTACAAACACAACCTAACAAAAAAATTTGCAACTCAACAAAAAAAATTATAAAATAATTTGTAACTCAAGTACAGAACAAGGGCAATGAAATTGACTAAAATACAAATAATAAAAAAGAAAGTCTACATATAATGTGCACTTTTAATGTAGCAAAATAGAAAAAACATGATGGACACTAAAAACAATCCTACACTATAACAAAATATGAGAAAATAAAATGAATTTTGGAAATGTATCATTAATGCAACAAAATACTATAAAACAAAATGAACATATGAATGCACCTTTAGCACATCAAAACAAAATAAAACAGTCGATGTTGAAAGTGTTCCTTTATTTCTCAAAAATATAATCACAATTGACAAGCAACCAATAACAAAAGTAATAAATATGAATGAGGAATTGGAAGGGAAAAATGAACATGATACCAAAGAAAAAAAATAAGGAAGAAAAAAAAAAAGAAGGGAGTGGAGATGAAAGTGAGTGGGAACAGAAATTAATTACATAATGTATTCTTTGTTAACATGTAAAATGTTTTATAGGCTTGAATTGATGGGAAGAGCAATCAAACAAGGCAACAATGACATTAACAAAAGTTAATAAATTTGGTTTAGGTTTGAGTGAAAATGCATTATATTAAAATTATGTTAATGTTTTAATAACACATGTAACCTGAATATAGTGTTAACACATTTAACATGACTTAAATATTATGTGTCAATGGAACTTTGGGTATTTCAAGAGTTTTCTATCACAACTATCCCAAAAACCTTTCATGCTAAAAGGTGACTTTATTGCATCCACTTTTGCATGAATGAAAATGGAAGGTACTCAATGTTTTAAGGTGAGGCCATTCTCAAAAGAAATGGCCTAAGTGAAACTTAGTTAAAGTCAATTCATATTGTTGTATTTTAGGAATGTCCACTTACATTTGTGGGCATTCATCTAATGGAAAAGGATGAAACATATAATGAATTAAACATTCATAAACCACAAGTAGACAATGGGTGTGTAGTATAAAAAAAGGTTTTGTTCCACATGTGGTTTAAGGGTGTAAAACCCTAATAATTGGGTATTCCCCAACATAATAACTAAGTAGCTTTGTGTATTACAAAACTATGATTGATTCATATAAATAGTCAAAGTTTGCCATGACGAAAAACATCTTTACTAGACCTAAAGGGATTTTACTCATCCAAAAGGTGCATCAAACAACAAAACAAATATTTATTGAAGTTGTTACAATTGTGAAGCCTCCTTTCTAGGTGTGGAAGCATTTTATGCCTAGTAATAGGCAGGAATAAGTGCTTATGCGTAAGAAGCGTAAATCTCCTAGTGTCTTTGATGGGCATCTTATATCCTCAAAACATCAATAGAAATTTTTTTATGTCTTTGGAGGTCACATTGTTAAGCAAAGTTTTTCTCCACCAAGGGTGGAGTGTTTTGAAAAGAGAAATGAATTATTTTTTCTTTGTACAATAATCGATTGGGTATCATGAGCAAAAATGATTTTTTTTTGGTTGCTAATGCTTTATGTAGATTAATACTATTGGCATGAGACATTCCCCTACCATGGCCCTACCATGGGGCTTTACCCTAAAGTGAAATACGTATTCCATGTCCTAGTAGGTACTCGTATGTGGAATACGTACGTATTGGAGCCTTAGTCGAGGTCCAAGTATGCGTGCCTGAAACGAGATCCTGAGTTGGGTTGGGTCTTTGAATCGAAGAGATTCCTGAATCTATTGGGAAATGGCCAGGTCCCAAAAGGAAGGACGACTCACTCCCTGGGGACCTGGAACCGTGGTGGGCAGTAACGGCGGGGTTCGGGGGACGGAGAAGGAGGCAAAACCAGAAGCTCGAGAGCAATGGCGATGGGTTTGCAGGCACGGGAGAGCCCTCTCTCGTGCTCTTCCTCTTCGTCGCTGCTCCTGCGCCAGCATCCCATTGTCATCAAGGACCTAAGCTGCATACCTAATCAAATCGGGATCCCTATGCAAGGAAGATCGTAGCGGAAGCCCTGGTGAGTTGAAGGTGGAAGGAGGACTAGGAAACAATAAGAGGAAGGAGTGGGTCCTCCTGATGAACACGGAAAATTGATCATTGGTAGCCGAGAGGAAGAAGGGGAACACGCGATGGCGGGGCTGGCATTGGCAATCCAGCTGCTAGAGAAGAAGAGCTCCCAAGTCTCTACCTATTCGTTACATTCTTTTTCCACTCTCACTGCTCTCTCGGCAGCGGCAGCGGCTTCCTCGGCTATTTCTTATCTGCCTGATCGTCCTTCACTCACCTTCCTGCCCACATCAAGGTACTACTATGTAGTATGTATGTATGTTCTCGCTGCATGCAAGTTTTGTAATCTGCAGATGTGATCCGTGTTTTCTCATTACATACATGGATTGCAGCAAGGGCTTGGCCGGGAAACGTATTGTCTTTCAGTAAGATTCAAGAAGAAGAACTGAATATAAGCTGAAACAGTTTTTGAAGCTATCGATCTTCTGTGACAATTTTAGAGTGTCGCGTTCCACGTACACAGTTAACCCTATGTGGAGTTCTTTGGATCTGTGAAAAACCCTCTTCCTCAGATACCAGAATGCTTGCATTGAAAAAATCCTCTTCCCAAAGTTTTCATCTGAAGCACTTAAAAACAATAGTGCTTTGTAAGCTCGGTTGATGGAACTCTATTTTTGAGAACACACACACTCTCTCTCTCTGCACTTCAAACCCTAATCTGTCTCTGTGCTTCAATCCCTAATCTTACATTCGATTCTGAGATTAGAAAGATTAACAACCAATTTTTTTTTTGAGAATCAATGAAACCTAAGCACAGAAAGCGATAAGGCTTTGTAAGCTTGGCTGATGGACAGTCTCTCTGTGTGTGCTTCAAACCCTTATCTGTCTCCGTAGTGCACAATCTGTGGCTTCCTCCCTTACTCATGAAACCAATAATTGCAAGGTTGCCAGATGCATTGTTGCAATTGGACATGTTACTATCAGGCCATGCATTGGCAGGACCTTCTGGGGTTGCAAGTTCCATGCACACGATATTAGCCCTAGAACTACTGTTTTTGTCCGAGTAGCAAGATACCATCAAAGAAACTATGACTGAGCCATTTCAGACATCCTTGGTATCAAAGCATGCATGTGACTTGATTCCTTTGTCGCAGGATCAACCACATAACACAATAATCTGCCATGCCACACAGCAATGATTGACCTTGAATGGCAAGTCTATGGTTTCTGGACAGGCTCATGTATTTGTCATAGTCTGTTTAGAAATCATAAGTGCTTTGGAAATTGAAAACCATTATGCTATTGGAGTGTGGCAATTTTGACATTTGATGTAATATGTTTGCAGGGAGTTGAATGGAAAGGTTGCATACTGTGAGGAGGCAGTAGATCCAGATGTGTGGGATGCAAGGTGGGTTCCTCTAAGGGTGACAAAGGTAGAGATTGGAGTGAAGACATATGATATAGAGTTAAAGCCTCTATTCTCTGCATTCAGGATTAGAGCCCTGGGAGCTACAACTGTCCGAGCTGTCTTGGTAAACTATTTGCCTTTGCTTGAGGCTTACCTGCAACCTGAAGAAGATGATGGCGAGGAGGATTCTGATCGGCCTGCCCAGCTGCCACTGAATCCTGTTGTCCCCTTGAAGCGATCAGCAACACATATTCTCCGAGAGGTAGTTAAATCTTATCACCTGTTACTTCATGGAATGTGTCAGTGTCCAGATCTTCCTGTAAAGTGTGCAGCCATGCCTGGCCCTAACTCCCAAGTAGCCAGAGTTGTGACCTCAAGGAAGGTAAGGATATGAACACTCTTTTTTGGCCAAGTCTTTCTCTTCATCTATGTGCTTATGCCTCTCATAGGTGGTTTAGATTATTGAGAGTAAACTCTCCAGATCTGCTCATTCTTATGTCTCTGTTTCAATTTATTTGTGCCTCCTGAAGTAGTGGCTGTACTTATATAAATCACTACTTTGACTGATGCTTACTTCTCAGGTGGTGGTGGCAGGTTTCTGTGGTTACCACAAGAAGGATACTAGAGAGGGCTGTTGTGCACTACATAACACACAGGATGGCATGGAAATTGCTGAAAGGTACTGATTCCTTGCTTCTGATGATTAGAAATACCACCCGTGAGTTGTACCAAAGGGTTTCTAGGTTTTGACTTGTGGGAGTTTCTCGTTTGTCAGTATCAATTTGTTATATGCCAAAGTGTGTTTTTAAGCAGCTTTTTGGATGACTGCAGATGTTCCTAAATCAGCTGTGCGTAAAGCCGCACGGAACATGTCCAAGTGGCAGCTGTTTGTTGCTGTCTGCAAGACAACATTTCGAGGTTTGTGGCACCTTCTGTTTACAATTCTCAAGTCCATGCTCCATGCCTGAACACTTCAATTGTGACAGGGAGGCATGGCACAGAACCCTGTTAGGCTTGAGATATTTTTAGACTTCAGGTTCTCTCTGCTGCTTGTAAACTGTTTTGCTATTGTTTTGTTTGACTTTGGATTTGTAAAAGCCAATAGCAACTTCAGATTGCAGCAGATTGCTTTCTGCACAGTTTTGAGGATTTTCTGGCCACACAATAAGAACAGTAGTGTATTATTACTTTGGGGGTGCAGCACATGCATTAGGAGTTGCTGCCAATTGGTTGGTACAGTTGGTGCTGGACATATACAGAAGTATTAGCAATTCTTTTTATGTGAGGACCAAGGAAGGCAAGCCTGTGGGGATGGATGCAAGAGAGCTTAAACGACTAGCCAGGAGGACAGTAGGAAACACATTGAAGGGTATTGCTTCACTTGTCTTGGCCTCATTGGGTGCTGGCCTTGGTACTGTGTTGATAAGGTCTTCCACAGGAACTTGGATTGGTATGCTCTGAATTTACCTTCAATGCTGTCTAATGGTCTTCTTCTACATGCAAGTGGGTGCTATGGAACACATCTTATTAGATTTTGGATGTTGCTATGACATCTTGTCAGGCTATGTGTATGAGGTAGATTTAAAGCCCAAAGCCCTAAGTTCTGCGCGATATATATATATGTAACACACATACATGTATGTGGTAATTATCTGACATACGTGGTTGACATATGTATAGATGTCTGACATGTTCTCCACTGTGAATGCAGGCTGTGCTGTTGGTGATTTTGCTGGACCTTTTCTTGTAGGTATTTGGTTGGACACATGGATTGTGTATGGCACCTTCACACCTGGAGACAGATCCCAATAAAGCATTGCATCAATAGTAAGTGGGGGCTAATTCGGAGTCCTGCTATTTCCTGTTGCCATATTTTTAAGCAAAGGACACAGGACTGGTTTTGATGCTTCCAGCCTTTTTTAGGAGACTTGGGTGGGAGTGGGGGGGAGGGGTGACTGAAGATGTGGGCACCATCAGAAATGGCAGCATTCATTAGAGTTTGGAACAATGTGGAGAGCAAGGTGGGAAGGAATGGGTGCACAGATGGGGAAGTATTTGGTCCGAAACCTGTGATTCCAAACTGCTTTCCTTTACAGAAATATTATGTTGACAATTCAAGGCAGTTTAATGTAATGGCCCTGCAATTGGGTTGCATCTTTGAATTCAAAGCACAGTATCCATGCATATTTCCCTTGTTTGTTTCATGCGTTTTATTATTCTCTTTGCAGCACCAGTGAGAGTTAAAAGCATTGTACAAAACAGGAGATTGATAAGCAAGTAGGCGAGGAGCTTGCAGCCTTGCAAACTCTTTATAGTATGCAAGTTCAATTTTTTTGATCAAGACTGCCATACTCGGTGGCTATTTCCCAAGGATGACAAGTTGGGCCACCAACTTGACTCTCAATTCTGGAACTGACCTCAAAGATTGTTGATCTGCATTCTTTGTGCAAGGGAAAGGGGTGCTAGCGAACATCATGACCAAGTCTTCTCCATTCCTATCAGAGATGTGACAGAAACCTAGGACCAGAAGTCAGAATAATGTTCTGCCCAAAATTCTGGGTGGGGTTATTTTGTACTTATTTACACCTTTATCTACACCCACCATTTCACAGCCGACTAAGTTAGTTGGATGTCATGGCAGCCAGATCCTGCTATTCATGATTCAATACTGTTCAATACTGTTCAATACTGTTGATGGTGAAGGTGGTGGTCCAGCACTTTGTAGTGACACACATAAGGTTATGTTCTGTGTTGGGTGGTTCTTAGATTTTGTTATAACGTCCAGTTCCAGGTTTTTTGAGAGGTTCAAAATCCAAGAATACCCAGTTCTGGGTTTTTTAATTAAAAAGTTCAGAATAAAATCACTGCCAGTTCTGGGTAAAACTGGTTCTTTTATTTTTTGAGAGCCATTGGTCAAGAGTTTAAAATACTTGGTCATTACTCATTGGATCTTTCTTTGAAGGAGAGATGTGCGTGACACTGGTTATGACCAGGGTTGGCAAGTTATAATATTTCAGATTGGTCCAAAGGATATGAATAGGACATATTTGTTTTATAAAAATGAGTATCCAGATATTTCAAAAAATTCTTTGTAAAGTTAATTATGCATCCATGGCAATTTTTCATGCATTGTTGCTTATGTATTTGTTGGTTCTCAAATTCATGATACCCTCTAGATATGAATAAAGATTATTTGGAGTAAATTTCACATGTTAATTGTGCAAAGATAGAGATATTTAAACATTTGAAATCAAGTAGCTTGTGTGGGAATTGAACCCAATTTTTTAAACTTTGCTCACTGTAATGCAAGTTGCTTGGAAAAAAATCAGCACCCACATAAACACAAAACCACCCCAACCCCACACACATAGAACTCAAGAAGAAATCAACAGCTCCCAATAATTTGGTCAACAACTTTAAATTTTGTTGAACTCCATCAATTGATCCATAGATAGTCAACCTTGTAAATTCAAACTTGAACCAAAAAAATAAAATTAAGGTCAAGGTTAGATGGAAAAACAAAAGACAATAAGAACAAAAACTAAGGTTTAAAGTTTAGATGAATCCCCTTAATCCTCATCAACTTGCAGTTCTTTGAAGTATTCAACTTCTTTAATAAATTGATAATTATCTTCAATTTATTCAACCTTCATATAGTCCTTTAGGTTTGTGTTTGGTGTAGAATTCAATTGCAAGTCATTAAGATAATTGTTTTTATCATTGTGATAATTTTTCCACTTGTAAAAATCGTAACACTTTAGGATTGTCAAAACATTGATTAGGTTAAAGACCTTTCATTTGAAATTCAATGATTCCAAGAATTTGTTTGGAAAGCAAGCCTAATTTTAAAACTAACTTTCATGGGCCTACCATCAAGCTAGTGGGTTTGCACACATAAATAGAAAGATAGGTAACCTTTGAAACAAAGACAATTCATTAATAATCAATGTTTGTGGAGATTATTCCATGGATGCCCCAATATCAAACACCTTAGTTTCTTCATCTTCACCCTCAAAACTAAATCCATCAACTAGAACAATTGAATTGCATGGGTTTAGACAATAGGGTTTGACCATTCAAAAATTGTCATAAAAAGGTAAGTGACTTCTTTTGCATCATATTCAACTACAATGCAAATTGCATTTTCATGCTCCACATAAATCTAAACAACCCACAAGGATTTGACAAACATTAAGGCCAACATATTGTGAATTTGGTTGGAATAAAATGATTTCAAAAATTGCAAAAAGGGTCTTATCATTTTCACAACCTCTTGTTGTGTTATTTCTCAAGAGGTGAAACTTAAATCAAATGTTTCATCCCCATCAACAAGGGGATCTAACTCAAATTCCAATGCCATAATTAAATTAATTATATTATTGAAAGAATTAAACAACAACCAGCGACCTTTGGATTGATTCATTATCTATGCATTCGTCAAAGGATTCAAACAAGTAATGATAGCTTCAACAATGCCCCAAACTTGGGCCTTTAGGACTCAATGTAAATTTAGTGTTTTCAACCTCCCATACCACAACAAAATAACTTGCTTAAATTTAATGTCTCTTCAAACATTATAACTTTGTTAACAAACCTTGTTTTGACATGAGTCTTCAATTTTTAATGTTGTTTTTTACTTTCAACATATGCCTTTTCCCATTCATGCTTCCCTTTCCTTGAATTTTTTGTCCTTGTAATTGTTTTTTACAAATAATCTTGAGCTTCTTTCACAATCATGAAAGTTAGACCCATAAAAAATTTATCATCATTTGTTGCGTATTCGCATGTTTTAAACATCACATGCCCAAAGCAAGTATTGTCATAAACCCACAATAGCTTCCAAAGCACACAATCCATAATATTTCACAATGTTGTAGCCATAGATCCCAAGTTGTTGCTTTCATCTTTCACAAAAGCAATTACATGATAATTACTCCAAATTTTTTTAATAATGCTTCAAGTTGCATCATTACCTTCTTTCCATCACCATTGCTAGTGACTTGTGACCTAATAATGAATTGAAGGTTCAAGTGTTTCTTTTTATATCTTCTTTTCAACAACATGATGGTGAAGACCCAATACCTTGGTAGAAAACATGTAATAGATTTTTTGGCATTGTTTATGTAAACCAAGTGTCAATTCATGGTTAGCCTTTACTAATTTAGTCAAAATTATTTTCAACTATATTAAACCAAGAATATGGACCTCATGCATAAAATTCTCATTTCATCCATCTTGGTTTAGTTGAGGATTGGGTAAAAGCATGGTTGGGTGGCTCACATTTGACATTTTGAAAAATCCACATCTTACACTAGCTACAATTTTTGTATTTAAAATAATTATCAAACTATAAATCTTATAATTATCTTTAAACATGTGATTGGTCAAAAAAATTAGAAAAAAGTTTTAAGAATTCAATGTGAAATGGAATACTAGTTGTAAAAAATGACAAAAATCATAACAAGTTAGAATTTTAAATATGAAAAAAATTAAATTGGAAAATTTTCAACGCATCTTACAATTAAATTATTCATTTTATGGTGGCCTATTTTTAAATTCTAAATTTGGTATTACTGTGACATATTTTTTGAGTTCACAACTTTTTTCATTTTTTGTGTGTGACAAACATAGTGTCATCATTTCAAAAATCCACAATGAGTCCATTTTATAAAAAAAACTCATTCATAATTTTAATAAGATTCTCACTAAAGTCTATTATAACATGGATAATGAAAAAATTGAAAATTTTAATGTTTGATATGATTTTACATTTTAAATTCATCTGTAATCTAAAAACTTTACAATTGTGATAGTCCAAATAATTCACCTAATTGTGTTTTCATTTTATTCAACTTGCATTTATGACAGTTTCAAAATAACAGACATGAGTTACATGTAAACTAGACATGACTACACTAGGTAGCTAGAATAGCTAATTAGGTTACATTAAATAGCTACAATAAGTAATTATGATGTATTAGATAAGGCACAATTGCACTAACATGAACCACACTTGCCCCTTTGAGATTGTTTTTTGGACTATTTTATTTTTGGAATGTTCCGCAAAAAGTTTTAGAAAAAATATTTTTAAATCATGATAATTTTTTTATAATTTTTTTGAAAGATTTGCATTAAATTTTTTTCAAAAATATGTAATAAAAAAATAAATCAAGTTATTAAACATGTCTTTTTATTGTTTAAAAACACTAGTTATAGTATTTTACGGGTTTTTCATATTTCTTATTCATTTGATGATTTCAAATTTATTCACAAGTTCCTATGATACATTATAAATGTTATCACATAAGTAAATCCTACAATTTCAACACAAGATTAAATTACATTTTCAATAACATGAAACATCAAACACTAGTTACATTTGTTATGGTATATGTTACCATGATTGCACACAATAGTTAAAGTAGGTAGTTAAGCTATACTAAATAGCTAGCTATATTAAATAATTAAGTTACACTAGGTAGCTAGGCTAGATTAAATAGTTAAACATTGTGACATTGACATGTGTGCCATGTGTATGGTAGGGCATTTTTTTGTTATATGTATTGACAATTTTGGATGGATTAATAATGTAAAATCACATGTGGCACAATTTAACACTCAATTTAAATACGTAACCATTGTTGACCTTATGTTTGTCAAATATAATTAGTTTTATTAGTAAAATTAAAATGCCACATGTCAAAACCATGACAAATTATTTGTTGCCATATGGTGTTTACAAATATTTTAATTGTGTCATGCAGAGTTAGTTGAAATTTAGTTGACAACAAGTTGAATTATAGTCAAAATTTAATTGACAAAAGTTGGATTACAATCACAATTATAATTTACCAAAGTTAAAGTGTGGGGACAATGCACTGAACTAAAATTAACCAAAACAAATCAAACCACAATAGAAACATAGTCTACTTATTATTATCAACTAAAAGGGCAAATCCTATAATTTCCATGTGATGAATGGTGCAATTATAGATTGACACATAGTTCAAAAAATCATAATCATTATGAGAAGATTGTAAATTAACCACTATTTTTCAACTACATTTTAGTTGTAATGGACACATGCAATTGACAATGCCTATAGTTGCTTTGGGCAAGTGCTATAAAACAACTAGTTGGAAAAGACACCACATGGCATGGTAGTTGAACTAAAAATCAAATAGTGTTATGACTACATTTACGACCACATAATCATGAAAGGCACCAAATTGTAAATGATATGTATGAATGGAATGGGAGCAAATAGTAAATGATATAAATAAAGGGAATGGAATTTAATCTTTTACCAACAAACCACCACTCTGGTTATGAAGAATGTCCAATGGTTGTAGTTCATCAGTTTGGAGCAATTCACATTTTTCAAATTTGATAAATAAGTATGTCTTTGTTCCATTTTGCAAATTTGTAAAATAATCAATATGGAGTTTTTATGACAAATCAAAATTTGACAAATTCTTCACACAATTTGTCCATGCAAGTGTTTTCTTAGAGCAACAATAAGTGTTAAAACTTGGAATTGATGGAAAATTAAAACTAGAACCAAAGCCATCTAAAAAATGGAGCAAAATTTGGTTAAAATTGGCCTTGAGCCGGTCCTAAAACAGAAGGTTTCTGATACTTATGTAATTGTGGAACCAAGCATCAGTAGCACAAAAATACAAAGAAAACCCAAAACCAAAGGTTCCAAGTTTTTAGATTTTTTTATAAAACCAAAACCCGAGGTTTTGGTTAGAAGCCAGAATTGACCAACATTGGTCCAAACCAGTGTTGTGCAGTTCGATTTTTCAAAGAACCATCAGTTTTGGCTATTAAAAAAAAATCAAAATCAAACAATTGTCAATATTGGGTATTTCAAAAAAATTAGAATCGAAGAACTTGCCAGTTCCAGGTATTTCAAAAACAACATAATCAAAGAACCATCGGTTATGGGTATTTCAAATAAAAAAAACCATCAACTTTCATGAAAGAACCATTGGTTTTTTCTTGGTTTTTTTTCCCAAGTTGTTTGGTTTTTTTATTCAAAAAATCCATGTCATTTCTATGGTTTGTACCATGAAAATGTTTTTTTTGTGGGGGTTTTCTAAAATGGGAGTTGCCAGTTATATACATACATATATATCCAGTCTAATAACCAACACAAAAACTGGTGCTGCCTCAAAGAACTTCTCAACATTAGTCCAAACCAATGTTGGGTAGTTCTTTACTTTTATGAAGGACCTCTGGTTCTAGTTCTAAAAACTAAGAGAATGTGGTCTCAGGTTCAGTTATTCAAAAAAGAAATCCCAATTTCTCAATGTTCTGGTTCTAAAAATTAGAACTAGTTCTAGTCCAGTTTTAGGTTACTTGGACTAGAACCAATTAATTGTTAGTTAACCTTTTGTTATTAGCCTTTGATTCTAGTCTTTTATTTTCCTTCAAAGCGTTTTGGTTTCGGTTTCACACATAAATAGAGCCAAGAACTTGGTTTTACGCCTAGTTCTTAAAATAATTTAATTTCTGTTTTTGGAACTGAAACTCCAGACATCAAAATTAATTCTAGTTTGATTTTT